>CAHIKZ030001979.1:2445000-2467500 GCA_903632075.3 Acanthosepion pharaonis
AATGTTTTCGCATCCAAATTTACTGAATTTTACTCATTGCAAAGTATGGTGATTAAAATTTAATGGCATAAAATGTAATTGTCCTTTATACTTTGAAATATAAAGTCGATAAATAAAAACGGAAATTATTTATCACTCAGCATAATACTTCGGATTGTTGTCCGCATCTTCGTTGCCCTATTCACAACGTTTTTGCCGTCGTACGCTCCGGCATTCTTCAGGTGATTGGAATTTCGCACCGAACCTTTTATTTGTTCCACAAGCGTAAATAGTTCTAGTTCCACGTGTCATGCCTCTCCCGGATATCTCAGTACCAGTTATCTTCCTTTAACTCTACTCACCAAGTTGTAGCCAGATATTGTACTCAAAATTCTTTAGGCCAAGGCACTGGATTCAACCAACGCTTTTATCCACTGAACCATATGGATAAACGTATAAGAATTTTTGGGAGTTATAAATTTAATGCCTCAGTAGAAGCTTTTTTTTTTTTAACAGAGCTCATATTATAATTTTGTTGTGCCTATTATTTTTTCTCTAGTATTTCTGGTTCTTATATTATTCGAAATTCCAATCAACTGAAGAAGGATGGTGCATGTAACGGCCGAAACGTGGGGTATATGGCAACGAAGGTGAGGACATAATTCCGAACAATTGTGACGTCCTTATCGCAGCGCCAGCTGTGACGTCCTTGGTCGCGGCGTCAGCTGCGACGTCCCTAAACACAGCCTTCGCTCGCTCCTCGCTGCTCCGTTCGGGTGTCGCCGCTCCAAACGTGACGTCCGCCTGTCGCGTCAGTCGTGTTGTCTCGTCCTGTGACGACCAACTGGCTTGGTATCGGTCGTGGCACCCAAATGTGTGTTCTAACCTTTTGGTGATTCGGGTGGGAATCTGGTTAGATTTGATATCAGCCTCGTCGTTCCCAACTCGCTTCCAACGCCTGGTTACCAAAGTAACTGCATTGATCTCCAGTCTGCCTACCCACGTTGTGAATTGATCTTAGGCAGACGAGATCAATCAGTAGTTGGGGCCGTAATGCAAATCGGGTTCAACGGGCGTGACACCACACAAATATGCATAAAAGAAAATAAAATGATAACTCAAAAATTCAAGGTATCAAAAAAAACGATAACAAACTTTATGTCTAGTTGTTCGATACATAGGACTGCATCTATCTCCCGACCCGTTCTATGGATTGTGACACGTTGTTTTCCGTTAGGAGAGTTTCAACGCTTCAAGTTGTTTGCTCTTTAAGAAATTGGTTTTTCGGTGTGTCTTCGGCGAAAGTCGAACAAAAACTTATTTTGGTGGTCTGGATCTAAGTCGCTCTTCAAATTAATTGTTCTTGGATTGAAGAGGAGTCTGGAATTTGCGTGAATCTTGGTCAGCTATCTGCGAGGCGGGAATTCTCTCGAACCGAACTGGAACTCAACTCGAACTGAAACTTCACTGATTTCTGCTCGCTGCGACTTCCTTATATGGACGCCGACCAAAACGGGGTGGTTCTGTCGGCGCCGGGGGGTTCCTCGATAATTATAAATACATATCCACCTCTTTTTATTTCTGGTTAGGAATTTTCCACTTTTTTTTTCCATTTTTGGGAGCCTTCTCTTACTCCCACCTTCTCACCATACTTCAGAGGGCGTGAACTGCCCTCCCCACTTCTTCGTAGCAACCTCTCATACCCATCCTCTAGATGGGCGGCGACAACCTCCTCCTTGCGTCACGTGACCAACACTCGACCAATGGTGTCTAGTCGGGCGTGGACGATTCCGCGGCTTTGTTTCGGGAAAAAAATATCTTGCTTAACAAAAAAAAAAAAAAAAATTATCTTTTTCTTTTCCTCTTCTTTCTTTCAATCGCAGTTATCATTTTCTCTAGCCGCAAACAGAACAATACTAACGATGGTGGTCATAACTCTTGTTCCCACCTGGGCTTCGTCAGTCATCTTATCGCTAATAATCAGAATGGGTGGACTTTTTAACACGGCCAGACCGTCGCCTCGAAAAGAAACATTTCTAAGTTCCCATTCATTTTTTTGGTACACATTTAACATAGTTTTATTATCGCAGGCCAAAGATGTTCCGTCGAAAGAAATCGGTCAGTGGCGGCTTTGACACAATTAATTTTTCATATATATCCAAAGCCCTGTAATTCACCTGTGTTTTGTCAATTTTCAAAATAACATTTTCAATTGGACTTTTCTTTGGCTAGTCGGTCTGGGGTTTGCTTAATCAGATTTGTTTATGTATCCCAGATAACACAACCCGTCGCCAGAACACACCCGATTCCTTTATCCACTCAGAATTTCCCTGTCATTGTAATGACACTCTTTCGCCATTTGTTACTCATCAAAATATCCTTTATCCATTGTCTCTTAGCCGTGGTGTTCTGCTTATCATCCACGCTTTGAATCTTCGCCTCTCCTTTCCTTTCTTTTCTTTCTTTTCTCTTTCTGCCTTGGTAAATGGTGCCACACAATGTAAATAGTGTAAATAATTACAATACTTCCTCTCAGAAATATAGACAGATCCTGAAGAAGGCCGGATCGTACAATGACTGAAACGTAGTGAATATGACAAGGAAGATGAGGACAACAGTCCGGAAAATGTAAATAGTGTAAAACGGAAATATAGGCAGATAATATTTCTCATGGGAATATTCTAGATTGAATACCTAGTTGGCTCCCTGTGCCGCGCCAGGAAATTTTTCTTTCCGGAATCGATCCTCCAGATCTACAAATCCACAATTCGCCCTTGCATGGAGTATTCCTGCCATATATGGTCTGGAGCCCTTCTGTTTGCCTCGGGGTTCTTGATAGGCTCCAGAGGCGGATATGCAATATAATTGGCCCTGATCTGGCATCTCGTCTACAGTAACTTTCTCAGAGACGCGACGTCGCCTCTCCCTGTCTGTTTTACAAATACTTTCATGGTAATTGCTCCGAAGAGCTACATTCGCTGGTTCCCAGACTTCAGGAGTTCAAGCGCCCTACGAGGCTGGCATCTTGCTCTCACCCTTTCACTGTCGAAACTCCTAAATGTAGCCGTCTCTTCTACTTCAATAGCTTCACGTCTCGCACCTCTCGCCCGTGGAACTCCCTTCCCTATTCCAGTTTACCTGAGAGCTATAATCTCCAGCTATTCAAATGTAATGTCAATCGACATCTCCAGTTGCCTTGATCTATCCACTACCCTTCTCCTCATCCTTTCTTCTATTACTCCTATCTGATCTTGCTCCAAATTTTCTGTAACCCCTTGCGTCGCAGTGGCTTCCCGCCTTGCTTGGGGTGAAACGCTTAAAAAAAAACCCAAAAAAACTTCCGATGAATTTGACCGTTAAAACCCCCTATGGAGAGCATCCAGAATATATTCGAGTTCTTTCTAAAGTACATGGATACGCAAGTTCGTTAATGGCGTGGAAATGGCATTCATGAAAATTACATAGCATTTTGCTTTCTTTCAGCGCTTCTATGACAAAAATATCACCACAGAAAATCCAGAAAATCGTGCTTATTTAGCGGAAAAAAATCTTTCATTATAGAGAATGCAGGTTTCTTGCAAAGAAAAGTCCTAATTGAGTCGCCAATTGAAGTTTAAAAGCATGAAATCAAGTGGCATGTTGCAAGGAAAGGCGAAGCGGATCCGGAAATGCATTTACTCTCATCTTTTTATTTTAGAAAACAAGCAAAATCAATCTCTCTTAATTATAACTTTAAATTAGGGGTTAGCATCATTTTTATTTTCTAGTTTAAAAATATTCTTAGGAAATTTTCTGAATGCCGTATATTAGCAACTGTCGCAAGCGAAGATTAGATTTCTTTAGAAGGAACGGCATCTGTAAGGATTATTTTTATGCAAGTAAGGAGTTGTATATGACTACAACAGCAAGCATATAGGCGCGTAACACACACACACACACACACACACATATATATATATATATATATATTTTAAGTAATTCGTCGAGTCTGAAAGAAACCTCAACAGAATGCAGAAAGCACTGGACGGCCGTTTCATCCTATATTTGGGACTCATCAGCAGTGCGCATCCACGAATAGATTGCAAATCAGACTCAATATAGCGCCGCTCGTTCACATATTCCGTGGTGGACCTCTTACTGAGTTCTCTGTAACCATAAGACTGTGCCTCCTGGAGCCACGACTACTATAACCAAGTCTCTATATTGAGTCTGATTTGCAATCTCTTCGCCACTGAGGCCCGGTGGAACAGTTGGTGCGAATTTTGCTTGGCAGCCTAACTGTCAGGGTTTCAAATCTCGGTAGTGTAGGCGCACTGCTGATGAGTCCCAAATATAGGACGAAATGGCCGTCCAGTGCTTTCTGCATTCTGTTGAGGTTTCTTTCAGACTCGATGAATTACTTAAAATATAATTATCAAATCCTCCTCATAATTTATATTGTGTATTTTGGCAGTATTTTTTCATTGACGCATGTTTTATTCAATAATATAGACAAGTTTTGTCTATTTTATGCAAATTCCTTTCATATCGTCTGATAAGCTTAATAGCATTATCATTGAAAGACGAAAGAAAACCACCATATTGATACATATTTCTCAATCCAGGCTAAGGTTTTCGGCTTACATAAAATCTTTACCTCTTTTATTATAGTTTAATTTCTGCCCTTATACACCCCACTTTATTTATAGCTAAAAGTGCTCAGCATCCAGAATAGTGGGCGTGTAAATATAAAACTGGACCATGAGGTTAACTTCGAGTGGTCATATTCTGTTTCATCCGTGAATGCGGCCTTCATGCCATGATAGTTTTATTTTTATTATATTATCTCATAATATATATATATATATATATATATATATATATATATATATATATATATGTATGTATATTATATAAATTAATTGATTTAAAATGTTTTTTTCCGCTACACAGTTCTATTTTGTAAAAATAAAAATGCCTATAAGAACACCGGATTATATATCTTACTGCTCTTTCTTTATATATATATATATATATATATATATATATATATATATATATATATATATATATATATATATATATATATAGTTTTACGGTATAGTATATTTATGGGTAAAACACTTATGACGACAGAATTTTCATGCTTGAACACAATCTTCAGGTCATGAAAAATTATTATTATTATTGATGTTGTTGTTGCGATCGTTGTTGTTGTTATTATTGTTGTTGTTGTTGTTATTATTATTATTATTATTGTTATTATTATTATAATTATTATTATTGTTGTTGTTACCGTTATTGTTATTATTATTCTTGTTGCCATTATTTTTGTTGTTGTTGTTATTATTGTTGTTGTTGTTGTTGTTGTTATTATTATTATTATTATATTTTTTAGGTACGGTATTGGATAGCGATTCGGAGCTCGATTTCCCGTCGAGTTCATTACATTCACTTTTGGGAAATATATGAATCGACCTATTCTTCCACCCAGGTATGGGTATATAGGAGAATAGACTGAGTCCTATAGCCTTCATTGGTTACCAGTTGAGGAGATGGAAAACACTGAAACTTGGATTCTGTGAGGCTGTCTTGCTCTTGAAACATCACGGCTGCAGTAGATGTGGTACCCCTACGACCATAAGGAGTAAGGGGATTCGTGACCCTGGTAATTATGGGTAAATGTGCTCAATATCCGGAATAAAGAGCGTGTAAATATAAAACTGGATCCTGAGGTCAACAGCGAGTGGTAATATTCTGTTTCATCTGTGAATACGATCTTCAGGCTATGAATGAAAAATAACACTCACGATTGAACAAGTTCTCAGCTCCAAAACCCATTGTTTTACACATGGAGCCCCACCTAGCAAGCACCTCAGTCTTAGAGATGGTATGAGTAACGATGTACTACAAACTCGAAAATCATGAAGCAAAACAACCTTGTATCGACGTCGTATGTAAGAATTTAATTTCTTCGTTGTTGCTCGCTGCTTTCATGATGATGGCTTTGTCGACTAAATTCCATGCTATTCATGTTATCTTACACTGGCTAAAGTCATTCCATGATGATAGAAACGATGATTGAATATCAATCCGTAAAGAAATTTCAGAAGCTCACATGAGAATCAGAAAGCGACAGTTTAAATTTCTCGGATACACTGTGGGGGTTTTGGATAATTTGACCCTCACAGAACGTATTGAAGGCAGGATGAAAAGAGGTAAACGGATGCTAACATACCTAACAGGCTTGTGTAGATAGATGTTAAAACAGTACTTGGATGTATAGAAACAAGACACATTACTTTGAGCTATAAAGGAATTGTGGGAAGCCTATATTCTGAAGAAAATAGCACATAAAAGATGACTAGTCATAAGTTTTCTTTATGTACTGAATTATTTAACAATTTCCTTTTCATAATATCGTCCATATAAGGGTCTGCAATATAATAGATCACGATCAGGCATCTCGGATTCAGTCTCTGTTCCACCGACAGAACATGGCATCCTTGTGTCTTTACTACAAACATTTTGATGACAACTGTTCAAATGAGTTTTGCTCCCTATTACTACCTAGTGCCACGTCTACATGAATTTCACTGTGCCGTACCCCAACCCTTTTCCTTATCAGAATCCATTTTACACATTTATAAATGTGCCGTTCGTTCGTGTATCGAATGCTGCTGCCATATCTGGTCTGGTGCCACTACTATGCATCTAGAGATCCTTAGCAACATCTAGAGAACGGTTTACAATAATTTAATAATTGAAATAATAATTTAAATAAATTATATAATAATCTAATCGGCCCTGAGCAGGCATTTCGTTACCAATCACGTTCTCACAACGTGACATAGTTTCCATCTGTCTGTTCTACAAGTATTTTCATGGTAACTTCTCGGACGAGCTTTTTTTTCCTGGTGTCTCGACTACATGAATTTAAGCGTGCTACTAGATTGTAAGTTAGGTCTCACTGCTGAACTACCTAAATGCAAACACCACTTCTCCTCTAACAGTTTCTTTTCTTATATCTCCCACCATGAAACTTCCTTTCTATTTCTTGCTTCCCTGATAACTACAATCTTCAAAAATTTAAGTGCGACATCAATTTTTAGGTATGGTATATTTATGTGAGCCATGGTAATGAATAGCGATTCGGAGCTCGATTTCCCGTCGAGTTCATTGCATTTGCATTTTGGAAATATATGAATCGATCCATTCCTCCACCCACGTATAATAGGAGGGGAGACTGGGTCCTATAGGCTACATTGGTAACCAGTTGAGGAGAAGGAAAACACTGAAACTTGGTTTCTGTGAGTCTGTCTTGCTCTTGAAATACCACTGTAGCTACGGCTGCTTTAGATGTGGTATACCTACGACCCTTTATTCCTGTTCAACTTCCTTTTCTGTTCCATGTCGAACTCTAATGGCATTGTCGCCTTGCTTGGGGTGAAACGATATTAAAAAAAAAATGAAAATAAACCGCTGTAGAATTAAACGGTTAAATCCTACAGAAGATAGTGTTTCAGAAAGATAATTTTCCATGTTAAATTTTCGCTATTTTTCGCTTGCTATAAGAACCAGATTATTAGTTTTTTATTATAATTACGATTTCTTTCACCAAATAAAAATAAAACTCATGTTGTGAATTATACAGTTGAGCCTTGTTGAATAGACAGGGTTTTAGAAAGATGGTGAACAAAATGTTTCGAAAGAGGCATTTCTCTAAAACATGTGCCGATTCTCCTGGTTCTCAAAATTCATGGATTATTGATTTTATAAATTAAAATTTAATTTCCCAAATGAAAATTGATTCATAGCTTTAATAGAAGAAAAAAAATAAACAGTCTTATTGGAAAACCGTGTAACTTCCGCGATTCGAACTCACTGGATGTACGCTGTTTCAGCAAACAGTAATAATTTTCGCTTAGACAAATGAAGAGTTCTTTAACAAACGGATTCAATGATTTTCCTCTATCTTTTACCCGCCATGATTAACAAATGAAACTTCAATGGCGTACTTTCTTATGGATAGATTCAAAAAACCAAACCAAACAAAACAAAAATAAACATTCGTTATGAAATAAAACAAAGTTGCTTCTTAGATAACCTGTTGTGCAGGACAATCATGCTTTGTATGTTACTGAAAATCAATTGCAAAACCTTTTTGTTGAATTCAGAATCACGTCACGGTTTCTAAGTGTATTGACGTTGGCCACGTTACAGATGAACAATCGCATTAATAATCTAAATATGTAATAAGATCTTCCTGTACTTTTCTAGCAAACGGATTTGATCTATAAAACTACACTGATGATAGTTTAAATATGCACAAGGATTTTTATATAGCCTTTATATATATATATATATATATATATATATATATATATATATATATATATATATATATATATATATATATATATAGCAAATATGTAGATATAGGAAAGAATACATTAGGTAAAAAATTCGGGGTTCTATACTATTTTTGTTTTTATTTTTTAAAAAATATACTCCTTTCTTTTGGCCTCTTTCTGAAGGTGGCAGATATATGGATACAAATTAACTCATGCTCCTTATCAAAATGGTCGCTCCAGCCGTTTCCATAGTAATTAATTTTGCGAATGAACATGCTTATAAAGATGCGTAAATTTCAAGATTGGCAATTCCTAAATTTTCGCTTGAGGATATAACAGGGCTCGATACTTTAATTCAATTTAATTTTAACAATTATTTTCAGGTTTTCAGCTCTTGTCTTTGAAACATGAGAACTCTTATGTAGCGAAGGGATCATATTTTTTAGAAGATAATATATATATATATATATATATATATATATATATATATATATTGCGTATGAGTGACAATTGCGTTGGAACATGAAATACTGTCGCCGATATGTGCTGACCTCATTGTCCCTCATATATTTATAGACACTCTTTCCTTGTGACTGAGTACTTTAACACCAAAAATAGAATACCTTGAAAGTATATATTTTATCACACACACACACACACACACACACACACACACACACATATATATATATATATATATATATATATATATATATATATATATATATATCTATATCTATATTAGAGTGTGCAGCTTATATCTTAAAGAAATTTATACAAAGAATTTATTATCAATGTTAATGTGAATAATGGCGAAATCACTTCGCTAGTATGACTTAATGAGATATTAACTTACTATCAATTCCATGAATATATTTAGACATGTTTCTGGTGTAATATCTTTTTTATTATATATATATATATATATATATATATATATATATATATATATATATATATATATATATATATATATATATATTTTTTTTTATTTCGCAACGTGTATTCATAATATATATATATATATATATATATATATATATATAGGTTTTCAAAAAGTTTAAATTTAAGAAAAATATCTCGAAGGCTAAATTTAAAAGTAAACTATTGAGATTGCCAAGTGATGTAAATACTAATAAACGAACGTTGATAAATGTTTTTTTTTTGTTTTTTTCTTGAATATTTTTATTTTCTTATGTTTGCATATATTTATATATATCTAATATATTTCCCTATATTTATTTTCTTATATGTTCCCACATATTTATATATTTACTTTTTTATTTCCTTTTTATTTTAATATCTTTCTATTCTTTTACCCTTTGTCTTTATTTCTATTCTTTATATATATATATACACTGCGTGCCAAATTATTATCGAGATAACATTTTTTTTCTAATATTTCAAAAACCGTCCAATCAATTCACACAAAATTTTCACACAACATTGGGAATACTGACCTGCGTAATCATTGAATTTTTCGTACTGCGCAATGTAAACAAATTGGCGCCATATTTGTTATCAGCACGGTGATTTGAGCGTGCCAAATTATTAGAAAGGTTTAGTAAAAATTTCCAGAATTGAGCAAACAAAACGTTTATTAATGATGCACGTGAATTTGTAGTTTAAAAACAGTAATTTAAGCTTGTTGACCACACCCTTCTCCTGTAGCTAAATGGTATAGCAGTTAGACTAACTGACGGTTCCGGGTAGAATACAGGACCGATTCGTGTGGAACAAATATTTACTTTGAGATTTCTCGGACATTCAGGCCGGTATATGTTGTTAATACTGTTTATTATAAACAGAGCATTTACTTAAAAATATATCTATAAAAATAACGTATAAACAAAAATATATTAAATATATATGTATATATTTATTGTATGGATATGAGTTTGTGACCTTGAGTTTCACGCTTTTGCGATCATCAGACAAACTGGTTTATTTTTTAAAATTGGATCTATTTATGCTTGTTTCACTATGTTTGGTGGTGAGAGGGGGAATTTACATCTATGTTTGGAGTGATACTCTCATATAAATCGATACACAAACATAAAGGTATACGCATTTTAGTTCAGTCAAACGCATCTATATCTGAGGCTAAGCGCAGATACGCATCCATGCGTTCAGGCATACATACATAGACATTTGTAATTATATTTCGGTACAACGATCGTAACTTTTATTGTCTGTAGCGATGTTCATTTGAACAAGAGTCGGTTAGGGGCGTTCTTGAACCTTTTCCGATCAAACCGCGTAGGCCTTAAGACAAACTAATATCCATAAACTGCATGATAGATGTATCACTGATATTGAACGCTTTTCACTAAGTACTGCGCATATAAAATAATGTACACACACACACACACACACACACACACACACATATATATATATATATATATATATATGATAGAAATTATTAGGAGGATTTGATAATTATATTTAAGTAATTCATCGAGTCTGATAGAAATGAAGAAGAGATTGCAAATCAGACTCAACAAAGCGCGCTCACTCACATATTCAGTGGTGGAACTCTTACTGAGTTCTCTCTAACCATAGGACTGTTCCCCCTAGAGCCACGACTACTCTCACCAAACCGCTCACTCTAGAGCATTAGAAGCCGGTTCAAGCAAGGATGTACATGATAGAAATTATTAGGAGGATTTGATAATTATATTTAAGTAATTCATCTTCGTCAGGGTTTCAATTATTCCGAGTTTTATTTTGATTCTCTTGTGGGAATAGAAATTTATGAGGGCATTTTTAGTTGTTGATTTGCGATGTAAATTTAACTTATTTGATTCTCAGTACGGTGTAAAGTAATATCTCGGAAAGGCAATATGTCTGTTTCTGTCTCGTAAGTGAATTCTAATCGTATATTCCACTTTGTTTAATTTATCTTTGTTTAAAAATTGTATTAAACTAGAACCTAATGGAGTGTCATTGTGCTATAGCTGGAGAATCGCAGGATGGCTCAGACCGATGTGATTTCTTATCAGTCGCCATTTTCTCACCAGATTGCGTGCGATAGATTGCCACATGTCCTTAACAGATGGTAGTAATCTCTGTCTTCATGTCTTTTGCGAGGGTGGGGTGAAAGGTTTATCGGCTGACTATGAAGGAAATGATGCTAGAGCAGTGACATGTTGCATGCATTAATTTCAACTCTTCATATTAATAACTGCATTGTATCTTTCCAGGTATTAGGGTAGGCTGAAAGATTCATAGGCTGATTATGTAAAAGCGATGCTAGTGCTATGGTATCTTGCATGTATTAATTTCAACTCTTCTTATTAATAACTGCAATGTTTATTTCCAGGTACGAGGTTGGGCTGAAAAGTTCATTGGCTGACGTTGAAGGAGTGATGCTAGATCTGTGACATCTTGCGAGTGTTAATTTCAACTCTTTATATTAATAATAACTGCATTCTTTCTTTCCAGGTACGAGAATGAGATGAACATTTCATAGGCTGACGATGTAAGAGTGATGCTTGAACAATGAAATCTTTTATGCATTCATTTCAACTCTTATTAATAACTGCATTATTACTGTCCAAGTAAACTAGCATCTGAATGTTCTATTTAGACTGTTCATCCTGTTGGTCCAAATTGTCATCAACGGAAGATATTACATCATCATCACTCTGATACTGGTTTCCAGCCAACTGTTTTTCACGTTGGGGAACAGATAATAGTACCATCAGGAGAATAGAACGGGTACTCATGCAGTTCAAAGACTCAGTCACCCACCCTAGCCATTGAAACAAATCATTGCCCTGGCAAAACAAAACCTCTTTCATCAGTTTTTTCCTTGGCGCTTTTTTCTTGATAACCTTAGTAAATTAGCACATTCCTCTCCATTGAGAGTTTGTCCCTTTTAAAGATACTCAGTAAACAATGCTTTTAGCATCCCAGACAACTGAGGCCATGACCTTCTCTGCTCATGAAACGACCTTGACCTTATTTTAGGACGGTTGAGAGGGTTTTTTTCCACTATGGATTGTCTATTTGTCTCTAACTCAAAGTGATTAACGCAATATATCCTCGGTAAGAAATTTTTCCATTAATTGTTTAGTAAATGCGCAGGAAAGCTACATTTCGGCGGTGGAAAAGTGACAGAAGCTGAGATGCCAGATCAGGACCAATAATATTTGCGGATTATTCTTTGAATTTTATCATGAATAATCAGTGAAATAGTGTATGCATTCATTTCAACTCTTCTTGTCAATAACTTCATTGTTTCTTTTCTGGTAAACTTACATCTGATTGCTCAAAGAATATTCTTCATCATATTGGCAAAAAATCAATTAATAATGTCATTATCACTGCAATTCCTGTCTCTCTCTCTCTCTCTCTCTCTCTCTCTCTCAAGACCTTTTTAATTTTGAGGAACAGATGATACACAAATCAAGAGAATAGGTGGTTGAACAACAAGTTTAGTGACACAGACACGCACAAAAACTCATTTTAAACCAAGTACGTGTGTGCAGGAGCATGTGTCGATGAAACAAGTCCCTTTTCCTCACGCTTCCTTGATGTTTGATCTTGATATCTTTTCGTAAATGCCTCTGTACTCTCCATTGATGGTGTGGCCCTTTTGAAGATAGTCAATAAATACAATGCCTTTGCATCCCAGAAAACTGGAACCATTACTTTCTCTGTAGATGAAACGGCTTTGGCTTTTTTTGGAGTAGAGAGGGGTTTCTACTGCATGGATTGTCTCTGCCTATTAACTTTTCAGCCCAAACTCATACCTAGAAAGAAACAATGCTGTTATTAATAAGAAGAGTTGAAATTTATGCATGCAAGATTTCACAGCTCTACTGTCACTCCTTGATAGTCAGCCTATCAACTTTTCAGCCTACACTCGTACCCGGAATGAAACAATGCGGTTGTTAATAAGAATATTTGAAATTAATGCATGTAAGATTTCACAGTTCTAGCATCACTCCTTCATAGTCATCACATTAACTTTTCAGCCCACCCTCGTACCTAGGAAAAAACGATGCTGTTATTAGTAAGAAGATTTGAAATTTATGCATGCAAGATTTCCCACCTCCAGTATCACCCCTCCATAGTCAGACTATGAACTTTTCAGCCTACTCTCGTATCCGGAGAGAAACAATGCGGTTGTTAATAAGAGTAGTTGAAATTAATACATGCAAGATTTCACAGCTCTAGCATGAACCCCTTCATAGTCAGCGTATGAACGTTTCAGCCCACCCACGGAAAAACTCATTTCGAGTCTTTCCTGAAAGTAAACGTACGTCATGTAATTTAATAACTTGTATGAAAAAGGAATTGCTACTCAAATGTAAAATTATTAAATTACATGACCCGTCAGTCAACAAGGAAAGTAAAAATCTTAAGCGCAGTACCGTGTCAGTCGTTTTTTAACTTGTATAAATAAAGGATTATTGACCAAATACAATTATATATATATATATATATATATATATATATATATATATATATATATATATATATATATATAAGTGAATATACATACATATATATATATGTGTGTATATTCACTTATATATTGAACATTGAAGTCAGTACTCAGAGGCAAGAGGCTGTTTCATGGTAGGTGCAATGGTCAGGCAGCCTGACGATTGCACCTAGCATGTAACAGGATGTCGCCTCTGAGTGCTGACTTAATGTTTACTTTTAGATTAAGATTTACATACGCTCTATCTCTGATAGTCAGCACTTTATCCCATGAATATAGCACACCTTAAAAACAATATTTCTTTTATATATATATATATATATAGTAAATATATATATATATATATATATATATATATATATATATATATATATATATATATATGTATTTCATAATTTACTGCGGGATACAGAATTTTATTATATCAATGAAAAGGCTTAGAATTATTTTAGGTTTCCTGATTAAAAAGAAAAGCGAAAAAGAAAATAAACCCTGCCAACCGGTTTCGCCCTCACTGAATAGATCTGGATCGAGCTCTGTGGAACGATGGTGAAACCAGTCGGCTGCGTTTGTTTTATTTTTCGCTTTTCTTTTTAATCATAAAAATTAAAATAGGTTTAACCATATTTTATATATATATATATATATATATATATATATATATATATATATATATATATATATATATTGGGTGTGGTGTTTAATCATTTCACTCCAAGTACGGAAATGAAGCCACTAATGCTCAACGGGTTATTGAGTGTCAGAGAATATGAGAAAAACACTATTAAGCAGAGTGAACTATAAAACAACAAGAATTAAGAAGACAAAAGATAACGTTTGATATCACATTTAAATTTTAAAGATTAAAATTAAATTTTTAAGATCAATGTTAAATGGAAAGCAAGAAACTGGAAGAGATTTACACAAGCCGAAGCGTGAGAGAAGAAACTGTTAGCATAGAACTTCCGGTTGCATGATGAGAATTCAATAACAATCTAGTACTGCGCTTAAATTGATTTGGCATGCAACTATTTATAGAATAGTTACAAGAAAGCTACGTGACGGCGGTGGGAAAGTGACTGAAGTTGAGATGCCAGGTCAGGACCAAGAATATTGCCGATTCTTCTTTGGATTTTATGAATTATCTCTGAATATATAGAAAATGCACCAGATAAGATATACCAGCATATCGCACGGGCAAATGGTAGGTTTATAAATGTGAGATCTACGCTAAATAGAAAATTAAGCTCAGAGGGTGAGGGTGGGGAGGTTATTTTTTCATGGCATGATTAGACAGGTCATTCTTGACAATTAAGTAAAACATGTAAGCAACAATATATATTGTATGACACGTTCAATTTTTCAAAGGACGCTGAGTGAAGGGGAAGGAGGATAATCAGACGTAAAGTTAATTTCAACAGAGTTGTTTTAATTCTGAGATCAGGATGCTTCTTAAAGGGACCTATAGATAAATTAAAAATGTGGAACATCTCTACAAGATATAAATAATACTAACTGGACGGTAATACATAACAATACTAAATCTGAATAAACAAAATAAGATAATTACTTGTAGGGGTGGACCACTATTTACTTGTCAAATTGCCCATATAAATGAAATTACCTTTTTTTTTTTTAAATAACTATAGTGTGAGTAAAATATAAACGGTGCCGGCAATTTACAGTTAATTCACTCCTTTGGTTTAGCAGAGATTTTTTTCAGCAAACTGGAGAATTTCTAATTTTTTCATGTAAGCATAAGAAACAGGGTCCATTTAAAGATTTACAGATCCTATCTGTTTTAGTATTTTCCATTTTACTGTTGGGGTTTTTCTTAACTTCTTTAAGCGACGTCATATTTTTGTAAGTATTATTGAAGAAAGATAATACATGTTGATACCACCAAGTTTTAATAGAAATCTTGGTAGTCTCATTATAAATTTTTTAACTGTTGGATTTTTACTAGTAGAAATAGTGCTTAGGTCAACAAGCAAGTCTGTTTGACATCAGTTTTTGTAATGGACATTCGTTAGAATTTCTACAGTTATACTTGCTGGGATTATCGGCGTTGGTTGCTTTGGAAAGGCTATCATATTTTATACTCATATTTTTGTATTGGTTCATGTTTTTTTAATAATTTTTTCCCCGATTCTCTGTACAGCTATAGCATAGTTTTAGTGTATTTCTGTAAAAAAAAATATTGAGTGTATTATTTCTGGGGAAGTTTTTATCAGTTAATTGGAGGAACTTCTGCCCTAACTTAGTACTAAGCATTTAGTTAAATGAGGGTGTGTGCCAAATGATTTTTTGCTTCTTTTCTTATTTTTACGATCGTTCTTCTTATTTTTTACATTTTTGATGTCAGTGCATTTATAGCCATTATTTTTAAGGCAGTGTTGTAAATTTTACTATGCTTGTAAAAGACATCTTCACTAGAAGATTTATTCCTAATCTTATGTTCAATAGAAGAGGGTATGTGTTTGATTACGGGTGGAGTGTGGTTAGAATTTGGGTGGATGTATATTGGATTGCCATTTGTTTTCTTGTAGGCTTGGGATGCGTTATTAACTAAATCTAATACAACATCAAGGAAATCTACTTTTTTAGAATTAGTGTTGAACGTAACTTTAAGGTGAAGACTTTTAAATTCTCTATGAATTAATTTTCAGATTTTGTCAGGTATAATTATTGTGCAAATTTTCCCCACCACAAGGAAACCATCTCTATATAACCTTATATTATCAATGTTGATATCATCGTAGGCAGTAAGATTATATAAGATAAATAAACCAACAAGGTCAGAAGACACAGCAGAATCTAACGATATCATGGAATTATCAAATTGATCATAAATAATGTTCTTAATCCACTGTTCTTTGTTATGGGTAAGAACAGATCTTTTGCAGTTAATAATCTCAAGCTTCTCATTGGAAAGTTCCTAATACTCCTTGGCAAATTTCAAAGCCAAAATAAAAAGATCTCCGGAAATAGATGGGTAAAAATCCTAGATATCAAACTGAATAAATGAATATTTTCTTTTATCGTTATACCATTGAACCAATTTATGACATCCGGGGAATTAGTCCAAAGCGCCGTCTCATCAGCTGGTTGAATCTATCAAGGATCAGCTTGCTAATCCTTCCAATTTCAGGCCTGGTAGGGTTGATAATTCTAGTGGGAAGATTAATCTCAAAATAAGGTTTATGGTCCTTGATCGAGTCTTTAGTGCAGGCTTTGCTAACTCTGTTTCTGATTTTAGGTTAGTCAGTTAGAATTTTACTTGTTGCGTTAATTTTGTCAAGTAAATTAATGATATTATTATCTATGTTTCTATAATTTTTAGTTATTTTTTTTAAAATTAAAATATTATAATCCTTAGAAGTAAACTTGACAAAAAAACTTGTCGGACGAATGAATACACAAAACAGTGGCAATACCCCTGAAAATGATTTTTATGTTTATAAAAATACATACGACTAATGATTTCTTAATAAATCATTTTGTAATCGTTCGATGAATGGTTCGTTTTTAAGCTTTTGAAACCATAAAAATCCGGCTCTTTCTAAAAATCGTTTACACGAAGGAAGAAAATAGGTTTTCCTTCTTATCTGTCTTAGTAAATCCTCAGTTTTCGGAAATAGTTTTCCAAAATAATCCCGTTTCTTTATATTGGGAATATTCTTAAGAGGGATTTCAGAATTTTTTTTTTCATGTTAATATAAAAAAGATATAAATGTAGAGAGTGCTCGAACTTGAAGGGGGCAAACTATCCAAATGAGTTAAAGACCAGATGAAGTAAAATTCCGTTGTTCGTAGCATATATATATATATATATATATATATATATATATATATATATATATATATATATATATATATATATATTCTGTCTGTGTGTATTGTGTAGTCGCATAAGATTGTTACAGGTCCTATCTCCTTAACCGTAACCGGTCTTGAGTGATCTTCTTCTTCTTCTTCTTTTTTCTTCTTCTTCTTCTTCTTCTTCTTCTTCTTCTCATTATTATTATTATAATCTCATTCTTAACAATGGTCACATTGCGAAACTTTTAGTCAATCACCGACAAGTAAAATGAACTTTTTATTTATTGTCTATATGTGTGTGTGTATGTATGTTTATGTGTGTGTGTGTGTGTGTGTGAGAGAGAGAGAGAGAGAGAGAGAGCCTGTATGAGTTGGTATTTGCTAACTGAATGAAAAGTGGAAAAATGTCTGTCGCGAAAGGTATCCATCTGACTAATATAATGTTTTTATTCATTCGAATATATATTTGTTGGAGGAGACGTAGATAAAGATATAAACATCGATTACAATTAAAAACCAAGATGATTGTTTTGGCATTTTTGACGGCTTATCAACCCGTTTCCTGTTATTTGAAGCCGAGGCACATTTTTAATTGTAATAAGCAGAGGCACACAATTTAATTGTAATAATTGTATTCTGTATCATATTTTACACGCAGACACACACGCGCGCGCCCGCACACACACACACGTGTGTGTGTATATATATTACATTTCAAACAATAGTCGCTACATTGCATCTAGACATATGGTTCTGTTGTTAATATTTCGCTCTCTCACGTGGTATGACGTCATAGAACCGCATCATGAATTTACGATCTGCGTCTGCTATTCCGCGGCCGTTATCGTCACATAGCAATCTTCTATATCAACTTTAAAGCTTGAATTTTGAGAGAAAATAAAGACAAACATTTCCAGCATTTAGATAGTTTCAGTTATGCTTTTCCTTGGTCTAAGATTTCAGCTCACATGAACTATTCTCAGAGTGGTTCTATGGACATTTAAACAAATATATTCACCATCAAAGAGGATATTCTGTTCTGTTTACCACCCTCGTCTGATATTCACCGCCCGTAATCGCCGCATAGCAATCTTCTATGTCAACATAACAGAACATCATCTTTCATGGAGAATTTGTCTTTGTTTGGTGAATTTTGTCTTGGTTTAAATGTCCATATAACCACTCTGAAGACGGCTCATATGAACCGAAAGCTTAGATAATGGAACAGCTTAATAAAATATATATCCAAATGTTGGAAAAATTTTGTCTTTATTTTCTCCTGAGGTTAAAGAAAACGCACGAAATTTAGAACATATGAAATATAATACAAATTCGTCGTCTCTTACATTTAACAATATGTCTGAATATATATTTAAGTAACTCATCGGGTCTGAAAGAAACCTCAACAGAATACAGAAAGCACTGGAAGGCCGTTTCGTCCTATATTTGGGCTCATCAGCCGTACGCATTCACTACCGAGAATTGAAACCCTGACAATTAGGCTGTCAAGCGAACATCATACCAACTGTTCCACTCAGACTCAATATAGCATCGCTCGCTCACATATTCCGTGATGGAACTCTACAGAGTTTCTCTCTAACCATAGGATTGTGCCCCCTGGAGCCACGACTACTCTCACCAAGCCGCTCACTCTAGAGCATTAGAAGCCGGTTCAAGCAATGATGTACATGATAGAAACATATAGACACACATACACACCAACACGAAACTGCCGTCCAGTGCTTTCTGCATTGTGTTAAGGTTTCTTTCAGACTCGATGAATTACTTAAATATAATTATCAAATCCTCCTAACATTTATATATATATATATATATATATATATATATATATATATATATATACACACACAAAGGTGAAGAAATATAGTTTTATGGTGTGCTACATTTATGGGATAAAGTGCTCAATATCAGAGATAGAGCGTGTGTAAATATAAAAGTGAACATTGAAGTCAACACTCAGAGGCAACAGACTGTTTCATGCTAGACGCAATGGAAATTGAAAATAAAAAGCAAGTCAATTAAATTAAAATAAATAAATAAATAAACAAGCCACTCCCGCCCAAATAACTTCCAGAATATGTTACCTACAATGCACCACTGGCCCATATATATAAATATTTGAGGAAAAATCCAACACTCGCGACCTGATGATTGCGTCTAGAATGAAACAGGCTCTGAGTGTTCAAACTTATATATATATATTATATATATATATATATATATATATATATATATATATATAACATTAGTATCTGTTGCAGATCTGCGTCTGGAAAAATTCCTTCCATGACTACCGTGCCTGTGCTATTCCTCATCTGCTGTGTCTCAGTCTTCTATCGTTATACTCTCCATACTATACATTAGGCTCTATTCAAACTTTTTTTTTCTTTCCATATCTAACCTTTTGTTCTCTTTATTTGTCCCAGCCACCTCCCTCCTCGTCGATTCATTACTTCGATAAAATCTCTTATCTTGATCTTGATCTGACGTTGGATCCATGGTGACCTCACGTTGCTCTTTCCATTGATCTTAATGCGTTTCTCCTTTTGTTTTTAATTGATTTTGTCAATTTCTATGTTTCCCGCCGGTACGCTATAACAGACATTACATATTTATTATACACTTTACGTTTTAGACCAATTGGCAAGACGCTCCCTTCTCTCTGTCTATTTTAATAAACGCCTTTTCAATCAAACGTTACACGTGGTTTTATTCAATTTTTATCGTCATTCTCCAACATGGGTGCCCGCATGTGCGCGTATGTAACTGTCTATCAAGTGATATCGATAAGGAAACACATTCTGAGTACTTTGCAGGAGACAGGGTTATAAATAATCAAAGGACGGAGAAGCAAAACACACACACACACATACACACCAACACAAAATGTAAGCTACATCGAAAGACTACATATATCCAACGAAAGGCGATTTGATGCAACCAGCATCAGTTTAACGATGACTCTCGTCCGTCTCCATGGTTGTAGCCAAATGGACAGCCGGGCATTAAATAACGAAGCAGCACATCTCTGCGTCGATGGCTACGGTGCCGTTACACGACTGAGAGGGCAGCGGTTGCCTCCTCACACAGACGCAGATAGAAAGAAAGCAATGAAAGTGGCGGATGAGAAAGCAGGCTCAAATTCCAGTAACTGAAATTGAAATAGTCGTAGCAGTGACTGCATATGAAGGAACATCGTTCACTCGAGACATTACAATTTTAAAATGGTTTACTTGATATCTCTTCTCGATATATATATATATATATATATATATATATATATATATATATATATATATATATATATATATATTGAACAAAAAATATTAAAAATTAAAATCTTCAGACACACTGGGTTGTAGATTAATATTCTTTCGTTTTTTTTATTATTATTATTCCATTTAGATTCCTCGACTAGTTTCGACCGAAATGGCCATCATCGGGCGGAGAAATATTTCTGCTTGCTGGTAGCAGTAAACCCCAGAAAGGAATATATATATATATATATATATATATATATATATATATATATATGTATATATACATATATATATATATATATATATATATATATATATATATATATATATATATATATATATGTGTGTGTGTGTGTGCGTGCATTTGTCCTGTGTATATATATAATAATATAAAAAAAAAAATTATAATATCATTCTATACTATTTGTATTGTGCACTGTTTCTTTTTTAAATAAAAATAATTGCCAAGAACAAAGGATTATAAATCTTATTGTTCTTTCTTTTGTATTCTAATTAGTATATATATATATATATATATATATATATATATATATATATATATATATATATGTGTGTGTGTGTGTGTGTGTGTGTGCGTAATTATTTTTTAAACATTCTAAACATAGCTTGAGAATGAAACTGCACTCTAAATTTTGAGTTTAATATTGAAACTGCAGAGCTTAAATCTGTGTCGCGATGGAATCTTATATTTTTAAAAAAGTAATTTTTAAAAAAATAATTATAATTTATGCTCTCCTTCTGTATCGAGCACTGTTTTTAAAGATAAAAAAATAAACATTAAATAAATTTAGATCTTTAATCTAACTGTTCTTTACTATTCCATCAACACACACACACACACACACACACACACACACTCTCTCTCTCTCACATATATATATATATATATATATATATATATATATATATATATATATATATATATAAAATAAAAAAGAGGTTGCAGTGGTTCCAACGAGAGAAAAGTATGTATATTAAAAAGAAGAGAAGATAGGTGCCGCAAACGTTTTTGGTTGTAATGTGGATTTATTTCGAAAAAAATATTCTGTTTTTACATAATTTTACTACACGTGTTTCTGGTCTCGCGACCGTCTTCAGGTAAAAGCAGAGATTCCCACATATTATTAAAAATAATTAATTTTTTCCTTATGTTTTTCAATGTTAAATATGAGACATTTTCTGTTTTATATTAGTAATCTGAATTTCTTTCTTGAATTGGCAATGAAGAATTCTGCGCGAAGGGTCATAAAACAATTATGGTTGGTCCAAGCGAAATGATGAATATATATTGTGTGTTTACATTGTCGCTGTCATATTCTCTACAATCGTCCTTAATGCCATGTCTATATGTCGGTTTATCGTGACTTGAAGATAAAAAAAATTATTCACCCACCTCCACTCTCTGACCTTATTTAACTATTTAGCGTAGATCTGACATTTAATTGGTTAATGAAGACATACGCACAAGTCTATTTTTAATTTCTGACCTTATGCCCCCACCCTTTAAGAAAGAAGTTAATGATTTGGTTTTAAATTTCCCTAAGTAATCATTTTATATCCAGTTACGTACCATCACAGGAAGGACAATCATAGTATTGAAACCTGA
>CAHIKZ030001979.1:2470000-2492500 GCA_903632075.3 Acanthosepion pharaonis
TTATGAATCTGTTGTGTATATTTGTTTGTAAGAGCAGTAATTTTGTTCAGAAAGTTGAAATGTGGAAAAAACCTGTGCGTAGATTAATATTTGGGTAATTTTCTATGGCGGTCTCACAAAAAACAACTTAGCTAAGGCACTAGTCATACATAGAAATAAATTCAACCATAATTTGGATTTTAAAAATGCTACATTCATAAAAAAGAAAGATTCTGGAGAGTGCCGCCACAATTGACGAAACGCGTCAGCAATTACTAGTTTTCCTATTGTCATTTTTATACATGAATAGTGTCTTATCTACTGGTTAAATCAGAGAAATTTTCACACACACACACACACACATATATATATATAAAGTTTAGTTTCCTACTTAAAAGAAATATAAATTATACTTAAGAATAAGTCATATTTAAAAGATTTAAAAAATGAAAAAAAAGTCATAATATAAATATTTAAAAAGATATATATTCTTACTTAAATTTAATATAAATTATCTAAATAGATAATTCATATTAAATTTAAGTAATAAATAATTTTGATGAATTTATAAGCCTAATGTCTTCAGCAACCGTTTCTTTTACAAATTCTCATATTGTAATTTTTTCTGTTTCGTGTTTTTACCAGAGCTCATATTGCAATTTTTGTTGTTATCATTGCTTTTCTCTGGCACTCCTTATTACTGGTTCCCATATTGTATTCATTTCTATGCTTGGTCGGCTCAGGAGATTTTTGTGGTCTAGCATATGTGCTGACTCCTTAAGTTTACGAATTTTCCTATGGTGTTCTTTGTCTATGATCTCAACCTGATCCCACAGATGGCGGGGATCATTTTTCTCTCCATATGTGGTCAGCCAAACCTGATTTTTCCACTTCCCCTGGTGTTACAGCTTACCTTAAAGGGGGCGTCCTGTCTACCCTTTATATTTCTTTACAAAACTGCACGGGATAGCGTACACAGTTTTTAAAGCTGTAATATATATTTGTTATTTTTTTTAAATACAATTTAAGCAAATGCTTTGTTTTATTATTATTAAACATTATTAATTGCATTGAAGAGCCTGAATGTTCGATAAATTGGGTAGAAAATATGCGTTTCCGACAGGAATCGAAACTGAATTCCAAGACGGAAACCGTTAAATATTTGTCGGACTTGATCCATTTCACTCTATGTTCTCATTGTTTACATTAAAATACCTTTCGTGAGCAGACCGAGAAAAATCGTCGAAGAGTGTGTGTTTCAATCAGGACTGAAAGAGTAATCAGGACGTCAGGTCAAATAATCTATCTATCTATCTATCTATCTTTATCTGCAGGTCAATCTATCTATCTATCTAAATCTGTTCATTATCTATCTATCTATCTATCTATCTATCTACTAGTTATTTCTAAATCAATCTATCTATCTATCTATCTATCTATCTAAAATTCTATCTATTATCTATTTCTATCTATCTAAATCGATTTCATTCTATCTATATCTATCTATCTATCACATTTCATAACCCTATCTAATCATCGAGTCTTGGTTGGGTCAACAAACGAAGAATGAACTATCTATCTATCTAGTCTATAATCATCTATCACATATTAACTATAGAAATCTAAATCTAAATCTATTTCATTATCTATCTATCTATCTATCTATCCCGGAAGTCTTCTATCTATCTATCTATTTTATCATATCTATTTTCATCTATCTACATTTAGTTATTTGTCAAACAAATTTTTAATTTCAAAGCGACAATTTGATTTTTTTCTAACCCTAAACAAATGACAAAACAAATGTTTATGTAAAACATTTAATCAGAAACTTGAATCTCTTTTAGAAGTCGTCCATCTGGGATCCTTTTTTATTTGCGCAAACAAATTTTCGTCCATTTTTTTTTTTTTTCATATTAATGAGTTTATGAAACATTTAATCAGCTTGTCTCTTTAGATCCATTGATTTTAAAACGTGCCAATAATAGGAAAAATATCTTAGACGATTTTTTAATAATAAAAACGTGCCAAAAATGGAAAAACAACAGGAAAAATACTAAAAGAATGTTGAGTAAAATTTACGGAACTTTTAAAAGAATGTTATAAAAATAATATTTTATATATATATATATATATATATATATATATATATATATATATATATACTTAATGTTCGTTTTTGGGGTTGGTTGTTGTAGTTTATAATAACTATTATTTTGGCAGAAACAGTTTTTAATTTGTGTTTATTTGGGTTGATTATCTTTATTTGTTTTTTCTAACGGTAACTTTATCGGGATTGGTTAGTTTATTTACAACAACCAACCCCAAAACGGAACAAATAGCTTTAATTAAATTCTCAAATCAAAACAAAACTATTAAATAAGTGATATAAACAAACTTTTACTACGTTAATAAAAAACAACGATTAAAAATAAATAAATAAAATATGAAACAAAAAATAAAATTAAATAAAAACAAACAAAATAATTTAACCCAAATAAATAAATAAACGACTTCCGGTAAAATAACCGCCATAATAGACTACCCACAATGCACCACTGACCTGTATATTTATAAATAGCCGAGAAAAATAACAGCACACATGGCCTGACGATTGCATATAGCATAAAACAGACTGTCGCCTCTAAGTGTTGACTTCTATGTTCACTTTTATATTTACACACGCTCTATCTCTGATATCGAGCACTTTATTCAATAAATATAGCACACCTTAAGACTATATTCCTTCATTCATATATATATATATATATATATATATATATATATATATATATATATATATAACGCATTGAGGAAGTAGCAATTAAAATCTCTACATATATAATAGGATGCGATACTTAGACAGCAAATAGTAAAATTGTGTGTATTTGTACAGGTATTTGTACAGGTATTTTTACAAATACATAAAGTTTAGCTATTAAATCTATACTTTTTTAACATACAATACTCATAAACAAGGAAAATAAACAACACATAGAAACACTTGGGAGTGTCCGCCATATGTGCAAAGTTTGCCAATCAGGGCGTGGTTCTCCCTCCTCCCTACATAGAACCATGACAGAAAACAATGCACAAAACTATACAATACATGCCACATATAGTTTCCTCTTTTGAAATATAATATATATATATATATATATATATATATATATATATTGTCATCCACAAACAGACTGTTTCGTTTTATCACAGCTCTTCAGTGTGCCGGCTAGATGTCCGGTTGCCTCTAGCTAGGACCGAAACCCAACTGAATTGGACATTTGCTGAGGTAAGATCAATCCCAACTTCTCAAATTTCCGTCCATGTGACTTATTAATAGTCGCGGCATATGACAAATGGACACAAAAATGGGTTCTCTCCAAAGTTAATTTTAGTCTGCCAATTAGTGAGCAACTTTTTTTTCGATTCATCCCAAGCAGGGCGGGAAGCCACTAGTACGCAAGGGGTTACAGAATATTTGGAGCGAGAGCAGATAGGAGTGATAGAGGAAAGGATGAGGAGAAGGATAGTGGATAGATCAAGGCAACTGGAGATGACGATTGATATAACATTTAAATAGTTGGAGATTATAGCTATCAGGGAAACACGAATAGCGAAGGGAGTTCCACAGGTAAGAGGTGCGAGATATGAAGCTATTGGAGTAGAAGAGACGGCTACATTTAACAGTTTCAACAGTGAAAGGGTGAGAGCGGGATGCCAACCTCGTAGAACGCTTGAATTCATAAACCAGCGAAAGCAGCTCATCGCAGCAATTTCCATGAAAGTATTTGTAAAAAAGACAGAGAGAGGCGATGACGCGTCTGTGAGAGAGCGACTGCAGACGAGATGACAGATCAGGGCCATTTATATTGCATATCCGTCTCTGGATCTTATCAAGAACCCCGAGGCAAACAGAAGGGGCTCCAGACCATATATGGCAGCAATACCCCATGCAAGGGCGAATGGTTGATTTGTAGATTTGAAGGATTGATTCCGGGTAGAAAAATTTCCTGCCACGGCACACGGAGCCAACTTTCCTTGCGGTGGACGAAGCAATTGACTCAATGTATTTTTTTCCATCTCTGGTCAGTAGTCAACGTGAGACCAAGCAGGAATCCTTAATTGAATGTTGATGCATGGCCACTACTTCCAGTCTTGTACCATTTCAGAATCCATTCTGGATAGAAATATTACGAAGAAGCATTAATATTGAGCCGGGTTTTAAACTCATTTCATGAGGAGGAATTCCTGATGGTGTCAAAGAGTTTAGAAATTCAGGAGAGTAGTGCTCGTTCTCAGCAGGGCCATCTGTCAAAACTGTACTATAAGAAGTGCTGTAGTCACCTGGAAATTGTCTCAAAACTACTTCATTGACCAGGAGACGATTTGAGTTCTTTGGTAAAAAAATTACTCTGCTCCTTCGCTCTTCCTCAGATGCATTGTTGAAGACATCATGCACCAGAGAACCGTCAACGCATGAAATCTGAGGCCATCAACAGCAAGATTAAGATATTGTGAAGCTGCTGATGTTCAATTGCCAAGAGCCATGTTGCAAATTCCTTTTGACCTGCTGTTGTCCTGATGTTTTGGCTTGCTCTGTATTTGATGAAAATCATCCTCAGTGGAGAATTTTTAGGTTTCGTAATGTTTTTCATGGTCTGAAGTGGCTGGGGTGTTACAGACCCTGGCTTCTGTGAGTAGGACAGGCAATTTGAGCTATGGATAGTTTTTTAACCTGACAGTAGTGTAGAGGCAATGTCTGTCACATGTAGTTGTTCTTTCACAGATAAGAAATTACAGTATTAAACATATAAATTTTACCACAGCCTCCTGGTGCATCTATATAGAAACAGAATGGGTTGGATACCTCATCTCTCCTTTTCTTATCTACAGTTTCAAGCACAGCATTAGCGATCAGTCTCTTTTCATTAGTAAGTGTTCAAATGGGTGATGAAGGGCTTCATGATGGTCAAGCTGTAGTACTCGATTAGGTTCAGGCAGCCCAACTCCTAAACAGTTAATGCAATTCGCTATCAGAATTGCATTATTTGAACGCAGTGCCGTGTTTTCAGCATGGTCTTCATTTAAACCTTGGGGGAGTAAATCTTCAATCATGGATTCCTTGCAAGTGGTCCATAGGTGAAGGGTATTTGCAGGGTTCATATACGTGCACAGGGCGGCAAACATAACATGTAAATGTAAGGGCATCTGACAGGCAGTAGCCTCTAGCAAAGAGTGTCATCGTTTAAGACCATATCTCAGTCATGCTGCCTTAATTATCGGCAAGAATTCTCTTTCTACAGTGTGGGAATTCTGGAAACAAACGGCGCCTTCAATATGCACCTGCAAGTGAATTTTTTCTCCGTCTCTAGGGCTCACTGTATAAATTCTACCGATTATATTCGTATTCCTTTGCCTTGGGGTCTATGTTCGAGAGCGCTTATTAAACACAGAGTAAATGTGTTTCCCTGCCTCACTATCATGCTCGTTCGGTTTGACCCATGCAGTGAAAGTAAGGTCTCGATCTTTCTGTCCCTCAGCAGCTTGCTGAGCGTTGCCTCTGTGAAAGTAAACTGTTTTGTAGTCTTCAAGATGTACAGAGACATTGTGAGATGTACTATGTAGCTTGAACACTGACAGTCTCCACATAACTTCCGAAGGTAATTAGTAATTACGCCGTGTACTTGATTCTGCTCACAATCTCTCGCTAGGTTGCTGTAATATTCCGTGCTAATAGGAATATGGAATGAACTAAGACGGTGAATAAATAGTAACAAGGTTATTGTAGAAACCAGTAAAAACAAGCAAGGAAGTAATAGTTATGAGCACGGTCGTCGCAAGTCAGCACAGTTGTGCGCGTGCTGCTATCGGAAGGCTGCTAGTCTCGCAGATCCCAGCGCGACGCTATTTAGTAATTGCCCCACGCAGTCACATGTGGCACAAGGCCGAATTTAAAGTGGGGTTCCCGAGCCCGGAGGCTCGGCCAAAAAAAAGCCCGTAGACCCCGCATAAACGGGATCGGGTCTGTCTACCTCCCCGGATAAAAATCTGCCGTTCGGCATAGCCTTGTCCGGGTTCCTCTCTGCCCGAAGGCAAGAGTTCGACTAGCGCAGCTGGGAAAGATCCCAGCTCGACTCTCTCGTCCGCTGTCCTCACGGATACTTATAGATGATTGCCACCTACAGTGCCGCCACATATGGGGGTGGCAGGTTATTCCATCTCATCAGTTGTCTCTTACTTCAACAGAAGCACAGCCATGTCTCTTGTACACGTACTTGAAGATATATTGAATAAACTCTTTGCTGGTCTTCAAGATGTACAGCAAATCTGCAGAAATTGTGAGATGAACTATGTAGCTTGAACACTGTCACTCTCCGCATAAATTCCGGAGGAGAAACATGTCGTCAATTAAGTTAATTAGTAATTTCATCATGAACTTGATTTTGCTGACGATCTGCCGCTTTGTTGCCTCTTACTTCAACAGAAGGGAAGCCATGTTCCTTGCACACGTATTTGAAGATATATTTAATGTTTTTTACTGATAAACAAATTTTCGAAGCCTGTTGAAACACGATGAAACAAAGAAAAGAAATGAAAGAATTGCTGTCTCAAAGAGATGAGTGGGTTTTCCCAGTAAGGGGAAGACAACGTTTCAAACACGTGACCTTTTAACGATTATGTCATTTAGAGGCCACCATAAAAATTTTCTGAGGTCAATTTAATTTTTCTAAATTTCTTGAAATTAAGTCGGTTGTAACATATGTAACAAAATTATGTTTAATACAATTTTCTGAAAAATAAAGAACGCAAAAATAATTCCATTCATTTCTGAATAAGTCCTGAAAGCTTAATTTCAAATGCGAATGAAATAAAATCTAAATATAATTAAATTAAACATTAGATTTAAAAGTGAATTCAAGATTATCTATCAAACGTTTTTGCTTCAAAACAACTCTAACAAAAAAAAAAATAATAATAAAACTAAAAAATAAAATAAAAACTAAATCAACTTTTCATGAAATAAGAATTAAATATAAAAATAATTTGAAAGGAAATTGAAAAATGACATGCAAATAAAAAAATAAGAATTTTAAATAGAAATTTAATAAGATAAGTTAAAGCAAATTTTCTTTTTCTAGAATTAGGTTCTAATTATTTAAGGGAAACTAAAAACAATAAATGGGGTTTAACATATGTGAAAAAAAATTAGTTTGCTACAATTTTCTGAAAAACAAAGAACGCACAAGTAATTTCCGAATAAGTCCTGAAAGTTTCATTAAAATCAGACAATTATTTGATTTTTGCAAGGATTTCCAAATCAATGTGTTTTTCACCTGAAAAAAAAAGGCGCAAAAACTACTGCCGTAAATACGACCCGGGTCGCCGACTTAAAAAAATAAAGGGGGACGGAGAACAAAAAAAAAAACAAGATATTACCAAAATTTCGAATATTTAATAAAATACTCAACAAATACTTTGGTCTTTCCTCTTAATAACAGCAAACGTTTTGACGATAAAAATTTGAATTTATTAAGTTTGAGATCTTTTTCATCGTGCTATGCTGTTTTTCGACGCAAAAGTAGAGGTAAATAAATAAAGTAAATACGAGATATTATATATAGACAACACGAAGAAAAAACTGATAAAAATGGATCCTCCATTGTCGCTCCTCTAACTGCTTTGGAATGGGTGAGGGTGAAGGTGTTTCTTTGAAAATCGCAGACATTTGTTGACGGCAAGAGTGTTTCTTTGAAAATCGGCGCCACTGAGACGCTGAATACAGATCCGTATTGAAGGGGTGTAACGGACGGACTAAGTAACTATGGAAGGAATAAGCAACAAATAATAATAATAATAATAATAATGACCCAGAAACAATTGATCATCTTGTATCAGGTTGCGCGGTATTGGCACCCACTGAATATAAAACCTGACATGACAGGGTGGGCCAATATCTGCACGGGAAAATATGCAACTTCTACGGGAAGGAAACTGAAAGAAACTGGTATGAACACCACCTAGACCCGGTTACGGAGATAGGACCTGTTACAATTTTATGGGACTACACAATACACACAGATAGAACAATCAAATCTAACCACCCAGACATTGTTATTAGAGACCACAAACAAAAAAATGTGCCTTCTTATTGATATGGCAGTCCCTGCAGACTGCAATATATCTTTGAAGATTTTTAAAAAGCTATCAAAATACAAGGACCTTGAAATCGAAATTTCAAAAATATGGCACATGGGAACATCAACAATGCCTGTTGTAGTTTGGAGCCATAGGTTTAGTTGGAAAAGATTCCAGTAGACTAATTGAAGGGATTCCTGGAAGCTCATGCCTTAAAGAAATACAAAAATTGTTCTCACGAGTACAGCCCACACCTTACGAAGGGCTTTTTCTATGTACATTTTTTTTTCTTTTTGTCACTGGAAAATATCATGATGCGATTTCTAACCTTAGGTCTCTGGGCGGGACCCGGAACGAAATGTGTAAACGCCAGAAATCAAAGGAAATAAAATAAAAATGATAATATTGAAGGATCTTGAAGTGGACATATAAAAAATGTTTCAAACGAAAACATTAATAATTCCACTTGTGACTGGGGTCCTGGGTTTGATTGGAAAAGGTTCTGAGAAACTCGTTGAAGGAAAATCTGATAGCCATTGCTTAGAAAAATAAATGGAAATGATATTATCACTCGTGCAGGGGTGTTTTTAGGGGCTTCTTTAGGCCATGTTAACTTTTCTTATATTAAGTCTCTGGTTGGGACACGGGTGGAAATTAGTATAGTAGAGAAATCAAGGGATTTAGTAATAATAATAATAATAATATTAATAATAATAATAATAATAATAATGAAGAGAATAAATCCAGGAAGTGTATGCTTATTGAAATAGCAGTACGATCAAAGAGAAACACGTCAATGAAAATTACCGAGAAATTGTCGAAATACAAGGATCTGGAGATCGAGATTAACAGGATGTGGGGAATAAAGACTGAGACTGTACCAATAGTAATCGGAGCTCTGGGCCTCGTGAGAAAAGGGCTGGACAATTTTACTAAGTGTGACTAAGGTAACATCAACATACAAGTTGCCCAGAAAATCAACCGAACAGGAATATATCATATACTAAGAAGAGTGCTATCAATTAAATGACTATTCACCTATAGGGCCGGAGGACCATAGTCTAGACCCGGCTCTACATGATACAAAGCAGGAAACATAAGCAAATAATAATAATAATAATAATAATAATAAAGATAAACAAAATTATTGACGTAACTCTTCCAATATTTTGCAAAAATTACCGAAAGGAACGAATGCAGACTAATAACGTCCTACCCCGAGGGAATGAACACAAATGAAATAAGATTTATATTAAACTGTTTGATGAATTGTCCCTACTATTTAATCAACTGACGAAATATTTCAAGATAAAACCGCTCAGCATCGAATGGCTTACATTTCAGCCAGATTCCGTTCAAACCAGCTGCGTTTTATGCGTTTTGCTGCCTTTATTATCAGTAGAACCATTTTTCTTGTGTTATTTTTTTTATATGTTTTGTACTTGTGTCCAGTTTTTGAACATATCCTGACGAAGAGAGATATACTGTCGAAACACTATCAAGCAATGTTAAACTCTGTCTTTTCTTTTTCTTTGTTTAAACTGCGTTATTCTCTAAGTGTAGTAGTAGTAGTAGTAATAGAAATAATAATAATAATAACAATAATAATAATAATGAATGGTCAATACTCTATCCGTACCAAAAAATCTATTCTTGCTGCTAAAAAGAAGTTACCAAGTACACATAATGAAAAATTCTTGCAAAAACATTATCAACGCTTGTAAATAATCCCAATAAAATCCCGGAATGGATTACTGAAGGTATGACATACCTCATACCAAAAACAACTGAAACAGACGACCCGAAAAATTATAGACCGATAACATGTCTCTCCACAACGTATAAGTTGATCACGTCTGTATTGACGAACCGTACTTATTCCTTTCTCGAAACAAACAGCACTCTCCCGCTGGAACAGAAGGGATGCAGAAGAGGTTCATATGGCTGCAAAAATCAACTTCTGATAAATAAAATGATCCTGGAAAATTGCAGGAGACGACGCAGGAATCTAAGTGCAGCGTGGATTGATTATCGTAAAGCCTTTGATAGTGTTCCACATTCTTGGATCCTTAAGACATTAGAGATGTACAAAGTCTCCCCTGTGGTATTAAATTTCCTTAAGCACAGCATGGGAATGTGAAACACCAAACTATACCTTAGTCACACCGGGGGCACTGCCATATCCAACCGTCTGAATATCCGACGTGGAATCTTTCAAGGAGATTCTCTGTCACCCCTTCTGTTTTGTTTATCCTTAATCCCCCTTACGCATGAACTGAACAACAATAGCTATGGTTACAAAATAAATAAGAAAATATTCAATCACCTACTCTACATGGATGATCTCAAACTCTTTGCCAAAGACGACAATGAGTTGAAAGGCCTCCTCAATATTGTAAAATACTTCAGTGACGACATAGGTATGGACTTCGGATTAGATAAATGTACAAAAGTAACTTTCAAGAAAGGTAGAATTACAGAAACACCCTTAATTTTGTCACAAAGATTAGGGAACTGGAGCATGGTGAAGCTTATAAGTACCTAGGAATTAGCGAAGGAGATGGCATACAACACCACCAAATGAAGGAAAAAAAATAAGAAAAGAGTACTACAGGCGTGTACGTCTGGTACTAAATACTGAGCTAAACTCAAAAACAGAATATCAGCTATAAACACATTGGCTGTCCCTGTGGTGCAATACAGCTTTAATGTCCTTAACTGGACCATAGCTGAAATTAAGCGAATGGATGCCAAAACGAGAAAGCTTCTCACTTGCTATCGCATGCATCATCCCAAAGCTGATGTTGATCGTCTTTATGTGCCCAGATCCGAAGGAGGCAGAGGATTAATACAACTAGAACTGTCCTACAAAACTACAACAATTGGCCTCCAAAGATATTTGGAAACTACAGAAGACTGGATGATGGTATGCGTCAAGGAACATGAGAGTAGTAAGCGTCTTTACTCCGTAATGAAAGAAGCCAACAAATTCAAAATGGAGTTTCAAATGGGCGTAGAGATGCAACTACAGCACAATACACCGGCTGAAACTGCAAAATACCTAAAAAAGACAGCAAAGACGAATGCAACCGACCAGTTACAGAAGCGATGGCAAGATAAACCGCTTCATGGCCAATACTTTGCCCGTACCAAACAAGCTGACGTAGACAAAACCCGTACCCATCAGTGGCTACGTAGTGCAGGGTTGAAAGCGGAAACTGAAGGTTTTATCCTTGCTGCGCAGGACCAATGCTTGCTAACTAGGAATTATCAAGCACATATACTAAAATATTGTGTCAGCCCAAAATGCAGATTCTGTGATAAATATCCAGAAACGATTGATCATCTTGTATCAGGTTGTACGGTGTTGGCACCCACTGAATATAAAACCCGACATGACAGAGTGGGCCAATATCTGCACTGGAAAATCTACAACTTCTACGGGAAGGAAACTGAAAGAAACTGGTATGAACACCACCCAGACCCGGTTACGGAGATAGGATCTGTTACAATTCTATGGGATTACACAATACACACTGACAGAACAATCAAGGCCAACCGGCCAGATATTGTTATTAAAGACAACAAACAAAAACGATGCCTCCTTATTGATATGGGAGTCCCTGCTGACTGCAATGTATCTTTGAAGATATTCAAAAAGTTGTCAAAGTACAAAGACCTTGAAATAGAAATCTCGAAAATGTGGCATATGGGAACATCAACAATCCCTGTTGTAGTTGGAGCCCTAGGACTGGTTGGAAAAGATTGCAGTAGACTAATTGAAGGGATTCCTGGAAGTCCATGCCTCAAGGAGATACAAAAAATTGTTCTGACAGGTACAGCCCACACTTTACGAAGGGCTTTATCTATGTAATTTATTTTTTTTTTGTCAGTGGAAAGTGTCATGACGCCATTTCTAACCGTAGGTCCCTGGGCGCGACTCGGAAAGAAATGTGTAAACGCCAGAAATCAAAGAAAATAAAAATGATAATAATAATAATGAATGGTCAATACTCTATCCGTACCAAAAAATCTATTCTTACTGCTAAAAAGAAGTTATTAAGTACGCATAATGAAAAATTGTGTTAACACGAAATTCAGATTCTGTGATAAATATCCAGAAAAAAAATGATCATATTGTATCAGGTTGCACACCGTTAGGGACCACTGAATATTAAACTCGGCATGACAGAGTTGGCCAATAACTACCCGAGTAAATATGCAACTTTTACGGAAACGTAACCGTTAGAAATTGGTATGACCATCACCCAGTCCCGGTTACGGAGATAGGATCAGTAAGTGTTTTATTGGACTTTACGATACATCCGGACAGAACAATCAAATCTAATCACCCAGACACTGTGATCAAAAACAACAAAAACAGAATCTGCTTTCCTATCGATATGCTAGTCCCTGTAGATTGCAATGTTCTGGTGAAAATCTTCAAAAAAAAACTATCAAAATACAAGGATCCTGAAATAAAATTCTAAAATTGTGGCCCATGAAGACATCCAATTGTATCTGGAGCCCTCGGATTGACTAGAAAAGTTTCTGATTGACTCATTGAAGGGATTTCTGGTAGCCCAGACCTTAAATAAATACAAAAAAAAATTCTCTCTATATTTCGGGATATATTGTTCTAGTTCCACGTGCCATACATCTTCCGGATGTTTCAGTTATCTCCCTTTACTCTAAACTCTTCATATTTTTGTTCACCACTTCAGTAGCTAGGTATTAGACTTACAACTCTTTTCGGTGAACGATTTTTTCCAGCTATAGATTGTACATGGCAGCAGGTCTGAGAAACTAGGATAGAGGGATAAAAAAAAGGATAACAACACTCCGAAAACAGCTTCGGTATGTCTACCCTATGTAAAGGGATTATTGGAAAAAATACAGAACATCTGTGGTCGATATAATATCATGACAACTTTCAAAAGTGTTTCAACCCCGATCCCCACACCTAGAGGAGAACATGGCCAAGAACTGTGTGTACGACATCCCATACAGCTGGTACAAGTAATATAAAGTAGAAACAAGCCACCCCCTTAAAGATAAGGCCGTAAGAATATAGTAAAACCGTAATATAAGAGGAAATAGAAAAACTCAGGCGTAGTTGACCACATATTGTAAGAAATATAGTTCCACATAACGATGCTAAGGATATCATCAACCGAGCGTGTGAGCAACGAGAGGATGAAAACAAGGAGGAGGCTTATATTTGACATCAAGAAGAAGCGGCTGAAATTTCTGGGACACATAATTGTTATGCTCCAAGTTCCTTGTACCACGGTGATGGTCCAAGGTTAGAAGCAATGAAAGAATAACACGAACACAGGTATGGAATACAAAGATATATTACAAACAGAAATATAATACAAAGAAGTAGAAGTATTAGTAATGACTATCAGATTTGGTTTAGCTTGAACAATGTTGTCTCGACAAGTATCACTATTCCAATGTCCTTACAATATTCTCTCAATTATCTCTCCTCGTCGACACTTGTTATGGTACAAATTCCTTGTACCACGGTGATGGTCCAAGGTTAGAACCAATGAAAGAATAACACGAACACAGTTATGAAATACAAAGATATATTACAAACAGAAATATAATACAAAGAAGTAGAGGTATTAGTAATAACTATCAGATTTGGTTAGAGTGAACTATGTTGTCACGACAAGTAGCACTATTCCAATGTCCTTACAATATGCTCTCAATTATCTCGTCTTACAATCTCCTCATACCTCTTGAGAGGCGCCGTATTTATAATGTCAGGAATAGTCCATTATTATTATGGGTAAGTTCCCCAAAAAATAATGAAGGAAGGAGGGCCTGGAGAATCTGATACTCACGTGTCGAATAGAGGGAAAGAGAAACAAAAGAAAACAACGCATAACATACACGGCGGGCTTAAGCAAGTTGATGACCTACCGTGGTCTGGTGGAGGTGGCAGAAGGACGAAATCTATTGAGAGCTACAAGGGATGGGAAGAAGTGGAGAGCCACGATCGCCTAAGGACGCGGCGCATAAAAAGAAAGATTTCTTTCATGTTCATTGATCATCATCCAATCTTCTGTAGTTTTCAGATATCTTTGAAAACTGATTGTCTTGGTTTTGCCACACATTTCTAGTTGAACTAATCCTCTGCCTCCTTCGGATCTCTTCTCATACAGCCGATCAACAGAAGACTTAGGATGTTGTGTCTTCTATTTCTGTAACCGGTGCTGGGTGATGCTCTCATCAGAGTTTATTAACATATTTTCCGAAGTGTGTGTACATTGTCGAGTGTAAATATTAACGCACTCGCGATGATTTTTATATTCATTTGGCGCATGTAAAAAACACCCTAAGATTAGATGGCCTATGGTTTCCTGATATTTGTCACAGGACTTGGTTTTTAGTTCCACAATGTTATGTTTAATATTTGGCTGAAAGTTTCTGGTTTTGAGCTATAAGAATCAATCCTCCTTTAATCAAGATGCCGTAATTTTTGCAGCAACATTTGGTTCTTGGGTTCTGTTTTATTCTACAGAATCTATGCAATGTAAATTTTGTTTGTATTTACAACCTTCTTTCATGTTTGAATATTTTTCATTGTGTTTTCGTGTTGTTTGACTAATTGTATCATCCAGTCCTTTGTTGTTTCCTTGTAGTAAGTAAGCCAATAGTTGTTTTGTATGACGATTCTAACTTAATAAGACCAATTCCACCTTCTTTACGGGTTATGCATAGACGGAATACATCATCCAAAGGATTATTCATGTTATGTTTAGAAAGAAGAATTCTTGACTTAGAATCCATTCGTCTGATATCATTTAGAGTCCAGATGTTAAAACTATATTAAACCACTTGTATGACAAGCGCTTAATGGTCATAATTCTGTTCTAAAAATTTAATTTAGTTCTAAATATTTGTCGCATCCTTCTATAAAACTCTATTTTTATTATTTTTATGGTGAATTCCTTCACTTTCCTTAACACCGAGGGGTTTATAAGGTTCTTTTTGCTCTAAATCTGTGATTGTTACCCTAGGACCTAAGCTAATAGAGGACGTTTGTTGTAGTGATCCTCGTAAGATTGTGGCTTTAGCACATTTATCCAAACCGAATTCCATTCCAATGTCATCACTGAAATATTTTACTGTTTTCAGGAGACCTTCCAGTTCACTGTAAGTATAAAGCCTCCTGTTTCAGCATTTAATCCAAATCTGTTTTATTGGCACGTTCTGGATATTGGTCATGCAGAGGTTTGTCTTACCAGCGTTGCTGCTTCTGTTCAACAGCTTTATTCTTGGCTTTCTTTTACATATTGTTTTGCTAAAACAGTAGAATCTTCGGTTCTGTTTTGGTTTTCTATAGAATCTGCAAAATGTAAATCTCGTTTGTATTTACAACTTTCTTTCGTGATTGAATATTTTTTTTCTTTCTGTTTTCGTGTTGTTCTGATTCCCTTTCATGTTCTGTTCATTCACCTCATTTTCACCGAAGAATTTATACGCTTCTTTTTGCTCTAAATCGGTGATTGTTACCCAGGGTCTTAGCTAATAGAAGAAGCTTGTTGTAGGGATCCTCATAAGATTGTAGCTTTAGCATATTTATCCAGACCGAATTCCATTCCAATGTCATCACTGAAACCTTTTACTGCTCTCAGGAGACCTTTTAGCTCGCTGTCATTCCTAGCACACAACTTTAAGTCATCCATGTAAAACAGATGGCTTATTTTCTTTTGAGATATCTTATAGCCATATTGCGTCCTGTTAAGTTCGCTGGTTAATACTATTAAGGATAAACAAAATAGTAAGAGAGACAAAGAGTCACCTTGAAATATTCTTCTGTTAATGCTTATTTCACCAGACATACAAACTTTATTCATATGATTGAGTTGAAGTAAAGTTTTCCATATCGACATACTTTGTTTGATGAAATTGATGACGACGGGTAATACCTTGTATAGGTTTAAAGATTTTAAGATCCAGAAATTGGTTATATTATTGAATGACTGACGGTAATCTATATAAGCAGTACTGAGATTTTTTCATATCAAAGCATATTTTCAAAGATCATCTTATTAATAAATAAGTGGTCTTTACATTCATAAAACCACGCTTGCTCCTTTTTATCAAAGAGGTAGAATGTCATTTTTTCTAAGAAAGAATATGTCTGTTGTGTCAAAATAGATGTCAACAGTTTGTAAGTAGTGGGAAGACATGTAATTGGTCTGTAGTTTTTATTTTGGGACATTTGTGTCACCATTCTTGGGTAGAAGGAAGGTAATTCCATTGCTTACCTACGCCGGAATTTTGGTAGGATCATTTACCATTTCGTGATGTTCTTTGGCTAGTTTATTTGTTTATTTAGATAATAGAAATAAAAGGTAGGAATTGTATCTGTTCCTGGAGATTTTCCAATTGTATGATTTTTAGGCTTATTTTCTTTTGGGATATAGCCATATTCCGTCCTGTTAAGCTTTCTGGTTAATGCTATTAAGGATAAACAAAATAGTAAGGGAGACAAAGGTTCAACTTGAAATATTCCACTGTTCATGTTTTTTTCTAGACTTATAGACTCCATGTATATAACTGAGTTTAATTGTTCTTTTTCATATCAACATACATTGTCTGATGAAATTGATGACGACGAATGATAGCTTGTACACTTTTAAAGAGTTTAAGATCCAGGAATGCGTTACACTATTGAATGCCTTATGGTAATCTATCCAGGCAGTACTGAGATTTTGTCTTTGTATTGAAGCAGTTTTCCAAGATCATCCTATTAATTAATAATTGTTCTTTACACCCGTAAAAGCCACGTTTACATCCTTTTTGTTCAAGAGGTAGTATGTCTTTTTTTTTAAGAAGGAATATGCCTGTGATGTCAAAATAGATGTCAACAATGTTTAAGTAGTGGGAAGGCATGTAATTGGTCTGTAGTTTTTTGGACATTTATGTCACCATTCTTGGGTAGATGGAAGGTAATTCCTTTGCTTACCTACGACGGAATCTTAGTGGGATCACTGACCATTTCTTGAAGTTCTTTGACTAGAATTTATGTGCTGTATTTAGATAATAGAACCAAAAGTTAGGAATTTTATTTATTCTTGGAGATTTCCATTTGGCTGCTTTTCTTAGTTGACATTCAACATCCTCTTCTGCGATTCCCGCCCATGTTTGTTCGGGATTATTTTTCATTCTTTCTACTTCTTGCGTAATCCAATCTGTTTCTTTGTTATTGTTATGGTCCAGGTTAGGACCAAGGAAGAACAACACGAAATGTTTAGAAAAACGAAGGTATATTACCGAAATAATAATACAATTTTGGAAGGTGTTATATTATGACTGTCAGTCTGGTTTTGAACTACTAAAAAAAATATTACCACCCACCAAAACGGTTTTGGCATAAGGCCAGTTTAAATTTCCCATAGGCTCTGGAAAAAATGCCCGTAAAACCAAAATAATCGGGTTGGTCAACCTAAACCAAAGACTACATATTCGGCGGGCCTCGTCCGAATCTATCTGCACAAAGAGTTCGTTGTCAATTAAAGGTCCTATTGATTCGTTATATGCCCCCAAAACAAAATGGCACAAAGGCCAGTTTAACGTAAACCAAAGAGCCCGTGGGCTATTCATAAAAATCTAGAACCCGTATAAACGGGATCGGGTTGTCAACCTTAAAGACTCTGCCCATTTCGGCTGAGCCTCGTCCGTAAAACTCCGCTCAAATAAGTTCGACTGTCAAGCCGAAGCTTCTATTCAACCAAAGGCGTAGTATATATAGTGTTAGGAAGAGTTAATTCTGTAGTTATAGGTAAGAACCCATGACAATTATTTTCATCAGGGTAAGCACATATTTTTCCCAGAACTGTATAACTACTTCCATTGTTGTTGTTCGGGGTGGCGATGTCTGTTTAAAATCTCTTGTTCTGTCTGTAAAATAACCTGATTCCCTGGGCCAAATTTCTTGCATTTTTTTTTTCTTTAGCTGATAGAATTTCATTTTCATTCCTAAATTTGTATTTTCATTTAACTCTTCTACCTTTTCTAAAAAATTTGTTCCTCAGCAGTTCAATAACCTATTGATAATTCTTTGGCTATTTTCTGTGTAAAACAAAATAAAGGGTGTCCCAAACCAATGACTAAACCAAAAAATTCAGAATTATTTTATTTCTGAAGAATTTTCTTTTATTTTTCCATTTAAACTGCTCTTGTCAGCAGATATAGCACCGAAATGAACCCTCATTGTACTGTGGTATTTGAGTCCCATGGGTCAATTTCAGAAAAGCTTTTCTTACAAATTTCAATCTAAACCAAAAACACGATTCATGGAATTCGTTTTCAGGGTGCAGTTTCTATCCTAAAAATCCGAAAGGTTGTACGGCAAGAACCATTGAGAATCAACGAGAATTGGAACGAAACCTGGAAGAAAATCCATGTGTTTGAATATCGAATAGGGTTTCGCGTTCCTAAAAAAAAAATAAACCCGAAAACGGAAGAATCATTTTACCTACTGCTGAAAAACCAAAAATAAAGTTATTCTATTAAAATATGAATCTATCTATAAAAAATGTTTTCTCCATTTAAAGTACAACCCAGATTTGATGTCCATTGATCAAATTTTTCCCAGAACTGTTTCAACTCTTCCAATGGTGTCACTTCAAAACTTCTCTGCAAAAATCCAAAGATCTTGTTCTGTCAATCTTGAAACGTCAAATTCAACTTCATTATTCTTTACTTTTCTTTAGCTGATAGGAATTTTATCCTAATTTCTTTTAACTCTTCTGCTTTTCTAAAATTTGTTCCTCTTCCCAGTTTATCAGTACTGATTAAAGTTCTTAACCCTATTTTATTTTTCTCTTTTTTTTTCTTTGATGTTTACTTTTTGCTGCTGCTCTTAAAATCCAAAATTTAAACGGATCAAACCAATCTGTCGTCCTGGGAGATAAACTACGTCCACATTCTGGGTAAGATATTCGTCCTGTGAAGACTATCCAGCAAAAAGGCCTTAATCAGCATTTTAAATAACCCATTTTTGCTGGTGCTTGATATGCCATGCTATGGGCAAAACAAAACTTTTTTGAAAAAAAACCCAAATAAAATTTTTGAAGGAAAAAACCAGAAAAATTTTGAAAAACAAAATACATTAAATTGAGGTTATTCAAAACAAAATAAACCAAACCAATCTAAACAAAAAAATACATATTCTATTCAACGAATCTATCCTTAAAATGTTGCATTAAATAACCCATTGAGGTTGATATGACGTAAAACAAAATAAACCAAACCAATCTAAACCAAAGAATACATATTCTATTCATATGAATCTATCCTAAAAATGTTGTCGGCATTAAATAACCTATTGAGGTTGATATGCCGTAAAACAAAATAAACCAAACCAATCTAAACCAAAGAATACATATTCTATTCATACGAATCTATCCTAAAAATGTTGTCGGCATTAAATAACCCATTGAGGTTGATATGCCGTAAAACAAAATAAACCAAACCAATCTAAACCAAAGAATACATATTCTATTCATACGAATCTATCCTAAAAATGTTGTGGGCATTAAATAACCCATTGAGGTTGATATGACGTTAAACAAAATAAACCAAACCAATCTAAACCAAAGAATACATATTCTATTCATATGAATCTATCCTAAAAATGTTGTCGGCATTAAATAACCCATTGAGGTTGATATGCCGTAAAAACAAAATAAACCAAACCAATCTAAACCAAAGAATACATATTCTATTCATATGAATCTATCCTAAAAATGTTGTCGGCATTAAATAACCCATTGAGGTTGATATGCCGTAAAACAAAATAAACCAAACCAATCTAAACCAAAGAATACATATTCTATTCATACGAATCTATCCTAAAAAATGTTGTTGGCATTAAATAACCTATTGAGGTTGATATGCCGTTAAACAAAATAAACCAATCCAATCTAAACCAAAGAATACATATTCTATTCATACGAATCTATCCTAAAAATGTTGTTGGCATTAAATAACCCATTGAGGTTGATATGCCGTAAAACAAAATAAACCAAACCAATCTAAACCAAAGAATACATATTCTATTCATACGAATCTATCCTAAAAATGTTGTCAGCATTAAATAACCCATATGCCGTTAAACAAAATAAACCAAACCAGAATTAATTTGAGTGCTGCATTGTGGAGTTAAATACCTTTGAGGTTCTGTTTTGTTGGTCGTTATTTTGGGAGTTGTTCTCGTTCTTTCATTTCAATAAATTTTGTCTGACTTTTATATCATATGATTTCTTCTTTGTCTTCTTCTATACTATTCTTATTTTTCGTAAAATAATTCGGTTCAATGTGTTTTGGATTCGTTTTATTTCAAACTTGTGAAAAACTAAGATCACGATTTTCCACCTCTTCTAAACTTTCATTCTTATCTTCGCATTGATTTGTGTGTAGATCAATTTCTTCATTTTGATCTGTGCTTTGTGTAATGTTAGAACTTTTTATGTCCATTTCCGGTTCCCTTTCATGTTCTGTTGATTCAACAATTCAGCTTGCAGTTCTTTTTATTTCATTAATTTCAACATCTCCCAATCGTTTATTTCTCATCATGTACTTCCTTACATTGGCTACTTTATTTTCGCCAATGTACTTTCTAATTGCTTGTCCAACCTTTTCTCACCAAATATCATATGTTTGGGTAATGCTGCTTTCCTAAGGTCTCTGTGCAACGCTTCATCGAATGCAGGTATAACGAGTGTTGTACTCCTTACGAGGCTATTTTACCTTTTCTTTCTTTAAATGAATGTATCTAGTTGGAGAATACGCAGGCTCATCATAGGGATTATACCAGTTGTGGGCACCTGAAGATTCATTATTTGTGTAGGAATTTGTTCCTATAGAAGTTTTTTGGACGTCAAGTTGGTTCCCACCTAAGATTCCTTGTTTACCACTGGAAGAGACATACTGGAATTTTTGTTTTTACTTTTAGTTCTTATATTGGTCCTAGGAGTATTGCCCAGGTTCACTACCCTACCCAAATTTGCCTGGAACATTGTGAAACGGTCTTTTGCAAACAGGATTCCGAAACATGTTCGTGACCTCATAACGCAGTAGCCATTCATCGAACTCAAATTGGAGATGAAAATCTTAAAAAAACACTTTCCGGAATCAAGCACTCTACACAAACTATTCAATAGAAACACTGTAAAAATCAATTACATTTGCATCGAGAACATGGCACAAATAATAAAAAAGCAGAAAAGTAAAACAAACCACCTGAACAAATTAAACCCACGTGTAACTGTAGAATAAAGAATGAATGTCCCTTAAGCGGTAATTGCTTACAAAACAACGTAATATACCAAACCACGGTAAAATCACGTAATAATGAAGAAAAAGTATACATAGGAGTAACTGAAGGACCCTAGAAACAAAGAAATTATGCACACAAAATATCTTTTAGCAATAATAAATACGCGAACAGCACAATGCTTTCCAAGTATGTTTGGGAAATTAAAAACAAAACACAACTCACACCAAAAATATCATGGAAAATAAGGAAAAGATTATCAGCCTACAACAATCAATCAAAAACTTGCAAACTTTACTTGGAGAAAAATAGCTATTATTACCTTAACAGTCTAAAATAAATTACTAAATAAACGATCTGAAAAAAAAATTTACTACGTTACTTAAAACTCGAAAACTGAAATGAATAAATACAGATAAACAAAAAGCAAGTAAAATAAATTAACCCAGGCAAATAATAAACGAATAGACGAAATAGAATAAATAAAAATAAAAATAAATTACGCAAAAGTAACAGAATAGATCACGGCAAGCAATCTAAAAATGGAACGAATAAATACCTTTAATTATCTTCCCAGATCAAAACAAACTATAAAATAAGCAACCTAAGCATATCACCCACAAATTTTTTTTACTACATTTATAAAACATCAAAAACAGAAAAGAATAAATAAAACAAAATGAAAATGAAAAACAAGTAAAATAAATTCACCCAAGAAAATAATAAACAAATTAACAAACTACTCCTGTTAGAATAGACGAAATAGAATAAATAAAAATAAAAATAAAATACGCAAAAAGGAAATAAAAATAATCAACACATATAAATAAATAAATTAAATAATAATAACCAAATTAACAAACCGATCCCGCCAAAATAACCGTTAGAATAGACTACAACAGCCAATCCAAAAATTAGACGTAAAAATATCTATAACTACTATATAATGATAATAAAACAAACAAAAAAACATTACTACTTTACTCAAAAATCGAAAACCAAATAGAGTAAATAAAAATATACAAAATAAAAAATAAGTAAATAAATAAAAAACAAGTAAAAAAAAATCCAAATAAATAAGC
>CAHIKZ030001979.1:2497500-2590000 GCA_903632075.3 Acanthosepion pharaonis
TTTCATGTACTCAATGATATCTTAAATACTACAAGCTTGATGGGATAATGGATTGCAGCTCGGTTTCATGGGTAAATAGTAGGAAAGACTGGGTCTCTATAGGCTTGGGTGGCAACCAATCTAGGAGAAGGAAAACTCTGAATTTAAAACTATATGTAACCCTGGCGAAGTGCATACTATGCGGCTGAGGAAAGAATCGTTCGCGTTGACCCGATGATCCCGACCCGACTACGATCGACTCCTTTAAGATGTAAACATTTTAAGCCATGTCATGTCGAGATGTAGAGCAAGAGCCCCAAACCAGATATGAGAAGAGTATTCTATGCAAGGACGAATGGCAGATTTATAAATGTACAAGATCTATTCTGACTAGAATAGATTTCTGGCACGATACATTGAGCCAAGTTTCCTTGCAGTAGATGCAGCTACTGATTTAATGCATTCATTCCACCAGTATTCAACTGACCGATGTCAGTTGAAAACATGAGGCCAAAAACGCGCAGTGTGTTGCTCTACAGGAGTCTCGGAAACAGCCATGCTAATGGCGGGCAGGATAGTTTCTCTATGGTGGATAAATGAGAGCTATTTTCAATATGGAAGTCGGTTTGTGACTGAGTAAGATTCATAACTCCCAAACGAATATTTTAGGAATGATTTTTATGTAGTTAAAATTCTACAAGAAGGCGTGATAGAGTAATGGATATCAGTACGGACTTATGAATCGGAAAGCCGAATTCATGGGTAAATAGAAGGAAAGATTTGGTAATATAACCTTGGAGGGCAACCAATCTAGGAGAAAGAAAACTCAAACTTCAAAACTGTATGTAGCCCTGGCGAAGTGCATACTACGCAGATAAGCAAAGAATCCTTCGTGTTGACTCAATGATTTCGACTACGGTCGAGTCCTTAACAGACTGGGTTCTATTGCCTTGGATGGCAACCAATCTAAGAGAAGGAAAACTCTGAATTCAAAATTGTATATAGCCCTGGGGAAAACACATACTATGCGGCTACTGAAAGAATCGTTCGCGTTGACTCGATGATTCCAACTACGGTCGAATCCTTAACAGACTGGGTTCTATAGCCTTGGATGGCTTCCGGTCTAAGAGAAGGAAAACTCCGAATTCAATATTGTATGTAGCCCTGGAGAAACACATACTATGCGGCTACGGAAAGAATCGTTCGCGTTGACTCGATAATCCGGACTCCGGTCGATTCATTTTAAATGTCTCATAAAACCTACAAGTGACTTGCAAGGCATTCCACATTGTGTCGAGGCGAGTCTCCCAACGCTAATTATTCTGAGTGAGTCTACTCGATAATCTACACATTTTGTTAAAAATGCTGTACGAAAATTCTTCCGGTGTTTTATACTTGCAGTGTCCTCGTTTCTGAATGAAGATGCCAGTCATCGAGAAGCAGATCGGCCACGTTCACCACACAAGAGAAACTCTTTTGAGACCCTCTCGCGAAAGCGGGTGGCGTATTCAATAAATCTACCAGATCGTTTCAATCTCGATGGTACAAGCGGGTGGCGTATTCAGTAAATCTACCAGATCGTTTCAATCTCGATGGTACAAGCGGGTGGCGTATTCAATAAATCTACCAGATCGTTTCAATCTCGATGGTACAAGCGGGTGGCGTATTCAATAAATCTACCAGATCGTTTCAATCTCGATGGTACAAGCGGGTGGCGTATTCAATAAATCTACCAGATCGTTTCAATCTCGATGGTACAAGCGGGTGGCGTATTCAATAAATCTACCAGATCGTTTCAATCTCGATGGTACAAGCGGGTGGCGTATTCAATAAATCTACCAGATCGTTTCAATCTCGATGGTACAAGCGGGTGGCGTATTCAGTAAATCTACCAGATCGTTTCAATCTCGATGGTACAAGCGGGTGGCGTATTCAATAAATCTACCAGATCGTTTCAATCTCGATGGTACAAGCGGGTGGCGTATTCAGTAAATCTACCAGATCGTTTCAATCTCGATGGTACAAGCGGGTGGCGTATTCAATAAATCTACCAGATCGTTTCAATCTCGATGGTACAAGCGGGTGGCGTATTCAGTAAATCTACCAGATCGTTTCAATCTCGATGGTACAAGCGGGTGGCGTATTCAATAAATCTACCAGATCGTTTCAATCTCGATGGTACAAGCGGGTGGCGTATTCAGTAAATCTACCAGATCGTTTCAATCTCGATGGTACAAGCGGGTGGCGTATTCGATGGTTTCAATCTCAAGCGGGTGGCGTATTCAATAAATCTACCAGATCGTTTCAATCTCGATGGTACAAGCGGGTGGCGTATTCAATAAATCTACCAGATCGTTTCAATCTCGATGGTACAAGCGGGTGGCGTATTCAATAAATCTACCAGATCGTTTCAATCTCGATGGTACAAGCGGGTGGCGTATTCAATAAATCTACCAGATCGTTTCAATCTCGATGGTACAAGCGGGTGGCGTATTCAATAAATCTACCAGATCGTTTCAATCTCGATGGTACAAGCGGGTGGCGTATTCAATAAATCTACCAGATCGTTTCAATCTCGATGGTACAAGCGGGTGGCGTATTCAATAAATCTACCAGATCGTTTCAATCTCGATGGTACAAGCGGGTGGCGTATTCAATAAATCTACCAGATCGTTTCAATCTCGATGGTACAAGCGGGTGGCGTATTCAATAAATCTACCAGATCGTTTCAATCTCGATGGTACAAGCGGGTGGCGTATTGGCGTTTCAATCTCGATCAAGGGGTGGCGGTAAATCGATGGTACCAGATCGTTTTCAGATCGTTTCTCGATGATCGTTTCAATCTCGATGGTACAAGCGGGTGGCGTATTCAGTAAATCTACCAGATCGTTTCAATCTCGATGGTACAAGCGGGTGGCGTATTCAATAAATCTACCAGATCGTTTCAATCTCGATGGTACAAGCGGGTGGCGTATTCAATAAATCTACCAGATCGTTTCAATCTCGATGGTACAAGCGGGTGGCGTATTCAATAAATCTACCAGATCGTTTCAATCTCGATGGTACAAGCGGGTGGCGTATTCAGTAAATCTACCAGATCGTTTCAATCTCGATGGTACAAAGCTGGTGGCGTATTCAATAAATCTACCAGATCGTTTCAATCTCGATGGTACAAGCTGGTGGCGTATTCAATAAATCTACCAGATCGTTTCAATCTCGATGGTACAAGCTGGTGGCGTATTCAGTAAATCTACCAGATCGTTTCAATCTCGATGGTACAAGCGGGTGGCGTATTCAATAAATCTACCAGATCGTTTCAATCTCGATGGTACAAGCGGGTGGCGTATTCAATAAATCTACCAGATCGTTTCAATCTCGATGGTACAAGCGGGTGGCGTATTCAGTAAATCTACCAGATCGTTTCAATCTCAGCGCGAGCAATTCTTCTCAATTCTTGAACTCGACAAGCAATTTTTCCACGTCTCTCTGTCTAATAATGTAAGATGTTCCGAGGCTTTAGAAATCATTTCCGCTGATTGGTTAAAATTCATATATTTCAAAGCGCTATAAATATTACGTATTTTTACTACTGAAATGAAATTCAGTGTGAACTATACCGTATTTATGAACTATAAAAAGGTCGTTTTTATTTTGAAACCCAAAGCGAACGTAGATAGTTTAGCTTTATGTTCATTATCTTTTTATATGCGGACATAGGCGATAATGGCTCTCCATCTTCCTCTATCTCTTGCAGCTCTCAGCAAATTCCTTCCCTCTGCTTCCCCCCCAAGACCGCGTTCTGTCATCAACAAGCTCAAGCTCATCAGGCATATCACACATTGCTTACCTTGTCTCTCTTTCCCTCTATTCGACCCGTGAGTATCAGATTCTCCAGGCCCTCCTTCCTCATTATGTGTCCCAGAAACTTCAGCTGCCTCTTTCTGATCTTAAGTATAAGCTTCCTAAGTCCTGATCGTTGCTCACACGCTCGGTCCATGATATCCCTATCATCCTTCTGTAGAACCACCTCCGTCTCCTCGAGTCTCTTTATCTTCGAGGAAATCGTCCAAAATTAGTGGCCGTAACAGCTCAGTATTCTTTTCTTTGTTACCAAAGAAATCCTTCTGTCTCGTAATACTCCTCTCAGCTTTTGGAATGTGTTCTTGGCCATCCCAATACGTCTCGCTTCCCAGATAATTAATCTTCTGCGTCTGCTTGATTCTAGTGTTCCCGACCTGTAAATCGCATTTCGGGCTCTTCCTCTTCCTCTTCCTGTTGACTATGTATTCTTGTAGTTTATGCTTTGTCCTTTCTTCTCACTCTCCTTCGCGACCTTCTGTAGGAGATTTTGTAATTTCTTTTCCTTGTCTGCTATCAGTACTGTGTCATCTGCGTATCTTATGTTGTTAAGATTGTGGCTGCCAATACTAAATCCCGGTAGGGTTTCCAGTTCTCTCAGAATTGCCTTGTTGTATAGGTTGAACAGGTCCGGTGAGAAGACGCATCCTTGCCTTACCCTCCTTTCTATTTTCGTATATTCACTGAATTCGTTCCCTATGCGCATGCATGCTGTTTCCTGCCAATATATGTTCTTGATTATTTTGATATCCCTTCCGAATATATCCAGGTTGCTGAGCAGTTCCATCACATCCTGGTGGCGTACTTTATGTTAGATTACCATTTACCTCCCCTAGGAAATGACATTTATCTGGTGTACAATAGCGTAGCCATTTACACACGCCCGGGTTTGGCGTCAGATTGTTGTCTTTGATTCAAAATCTACGGGTCATGATTCATTTAAGAAAGGTGGCTTCTAAAACTTTTGCTTCTTCCCTTATCTTAAATTTAACTTAGAACATTTTGACTGGTTGATCTGAGTAAAACCCGCAATCTATTTAATCATCTCGTTTTTTTCTTTTTTTTCTTTTCTTTTTCTTCCTCCTCTCGTGAAAAGAGATTCTATTTTGATTTTAAATTTCAATAAATCGTTTATTTACCAGTCATTTAAAATCGACTCATAGATGGGTTGATTCGTATCGAAACACGACTGCAATTGTCTAGCGATTTTTGATGTAATATCCTAAAATTATATATATATATATATATATATATATATATATATATATATATATATATTGAACAATAAAAATATTAAAAACTTAAAATCTTTCAGACACAGTGGGTTGTAGATTAATATTATGTCATTGTGGAGAAAATGAACTTTTGTCTGTAGTTTTCATTTGTTGTTTTTTTTATTTTTTTTATCTTTTTAACATGAATCTTATATATATATATATATATATATATATATATATATATATGTGTGTGTGTGTGTGTGTGTGTGTGTGTGTGTGTGTGTGTATTTTTCGAATAGGTGCTTTATATCAGGATCGAAAGATTTGATATAGTGACCGAAATTCAAATGTGTTCTGTTACTTTCGACCCTATAAGACAATATTACGATCCATACATTATCAGTGTTGTAAGATAAATTCCTTTCGCTACATCCTGTCTCTGTATTTCTGTCAGTCTCCCTCTTTATATATATATATATATATATATATGTGTGTGTGTGTGTGTGTGTGTGTGTGTGCGCGCGCGCGTTTCTGCGCCTGAAATGAACGTTTTATTTTGGTTCCAATACCAAATTCTAGAGGGCAGCCTTTGAGGCGATTGTATTCTTACCAGTCAAACAGTGTCGTTTCGTAATTATTCTTGTTATCAATTGTCTTTATTTAATCGTCTTGCTTCTCGTTAACTACCTTTATCATCGTCTTCTTCTTCTTCTTCTTCTTCTTCTTTTTTTCTTCTTCTATTACTACTACTATGGCTACTTCTACATCTAGTACCTCTTTTCTTTTTGCTTCTTCCTCTACTATTACTACTTTTCTTCTTTTTCTTTTTCTTCTTCTTCTTCTACTGCTACTATTACTAATATCTCTTCTTCTTCTTCTTCTTCTCCTACTACTACTACTACTACTTTTTCTTCTTCCCCTTCGACTGCTGCTACTTCTTTTTCTTCCTTTTCTTTGCCTGTTAATATTATTTTTTCTTCTTTTCCTCTTTTTCTTCTCCTTCTTCTTTTTTTCTTCTTCTTGCTTTACTTCTACTGTTACTATTGTTTTTCTTTCTCTTTTTCTTTTTCTTTTTTCTTTTTCTTCTTCTTCTTTTACTTCTACTGCTACTATTGTTTTTTCTTCTTTTCCTCTTTTTCTTCTTCTTCTTTTTTTCTTCTTCTTGCTTTACTTCTACTGTTACTATTGTTTTTCTTTTTCTTTTTCTTCTTTTTCTTCTTCTTGATTTACTTCTACTGCTACTATTGTTTTTTTCTTCTTTTCTCTTTTTCTTCTTCTTCTTTTTTTCTTCTTCTTGCTTTACTTCTACTGTTACTATTGTTTTGTTTTCTTTTCTTCTTTTCTTCTTCTTGATTTACTTCTACTGCTACTATTTTTTTCTTCTTTTCTCTTTTTCTTCTTCTTTTTTTTTCTTCTTCTTGCTTTACTTCTACTGTTACTATTGTTTTTCTTTCTCTTTTTCTTTTTCTTTTTTCTTTTTCTTCTTCTTCTTTTACTTCTACTGCTACTATTGTTTTTTCTTCTTTTCCTCTTTTTCTTCTCCTTTTTTTCTTCTTCTTGATTTACTTCTACTGTTACTATTGTTTTTCTTTCTCTTTTTCTTTTTTCTTTTTCTTCTTCTTCTTCTTTTACTTCTACTGCTACTATTGTTTTTTCTTCTTTTCTCTTTTCTTCTTCTCCTTTTTTCTTCTTCTTGCTTTACTTCTACTGTTACTATTGTTTTTCTTTCTCTTTTTCTTCTTCTTTTACTTCTACTGCTACTATTGTTTTTTTCTTCTTCCTCTTTTTCTTCTTATTTTTCTTCTTTTACTTCTTCTGCTACTATTATTTTTTCTTCATTTTCTTCCTCTTTTTTCCGACTGCTACTTCTGCCTCTACCTCTACTAGCATTACTTTTTCTTCTTCTACCTCTTCTTATTTTTTCTCCTTCTTTTTCTTCTTCTTTTTCTTCTTCTTCTTCTACAATACAACTACGTTTTCTTCTATTTCTCTTTCTTATCCTTATTGTTTTTGTCTTTTTCATTCTTTTAATACTAATCCTTGTCTCTATTTTTTCTTCTTCTACTATTATTACTACTTTTCTTCTTTTTCTTCATCTTCTTTCTTTTTCTACTACTGCTACTACTACTACTAATAATAACAATTATTTTCCTCTACTTCTTTTTCTTCTTTCATTTTAGCTGAGTCCTAATACGCCTATTATAAATCTTATTTCGCGTATTATCTCCTCTCGACCTTCTCGCCGTTCACTTCTCGGTGCCGTCCATTATCGTTTCTCTAATTATTCTGCTATTTTCCCTTCTTTGTCACTTCTCATCAAATCTACAAGAACCGTGCTTTCCGGCAGAAACCAAAAATATACTTGATCGGACATATAAAAGCTGGTCTCTTCGCCTGCTTTTCCCAAGGTAAGGCATTCCCGTCGATCTGAACAAAGCCGTGCCAAGCGGAAAATGGTATTTGATAAGGATGGAAGTATTGAATATATTTTCACAGGTGCAAGACGAAAATTGAGGAGATAGAGTTAATTACGAAAATAAAGACAGAAAAAATAGAAGAATTCAAATAAAAAAAAAATGAGTGAATCTTTACAGTAAAATGCTTTTAGATATAGATAAGAATTGAAACTAATAACAAGAAACTTTTGAATCCTGAAGCTCAACAATCGTTGTTATTTCAAAAGCAACCCAAAACCACGGACCGCCATATTTATTGGTTAAAAGTTATAGCGAAATTTCATTGTTACCTTCATCATCGCCGTCGTCATATTTTTTTTATCTTAAATCGCTGGTTTTTATTTCCCAAGAATATTTGTTGGCTCTCGGTGGAAATAAAGGAAGCGAAATTTTACTAAATAATCCAGTTTCTCCTCAATTTTAAAAAAGAAAGAAAACAAAACATGTCTTTCAGGATCATGGCTCTTCATTTCTTTTTCTTTGTGAATTGTGAATTGCTATGTATCATTGGGAATGATAGTGTGGCAGTAGCGTGTTGTCTTCTCTACGGTTGGAATAAAATATTTAATTCCGCATCAAGACCGACTCACCTAAAGACATACACCTTCTTGTATGCCATGTCATTTTAATGTGGAAATAATAATGGCCCACCGCAGATTTCTTTCACTTTATTAGCTTTGACTTGTCATGCTTTCTTTGGAAAAAAACATCGGTGTTGTTTACACATTTACGTCTATGTCATTTCCTTTTTTTTTTTTGCTAGGGCTGATAATGGCCCTCCACACATTCCTTTCATTAGCTTTGACTTGCCATGCTTTTCTGAAAGATAGCGTAGAGCATTCTCCTTGCGTTTTCCAAATTTTGGAATTAAAAATCCATGCCCACATCAACTCAGATTGACATACAGAGATGCAAACATCTTCTTCTATAACATTGTAGATATTCTTGATAAATCAGCAGTGTTGTTGGTCTTGACTTGGCATCTCAGATTCAGTGATTTTTCGACCGCCGTAACATAGCTTCCCTGTGCCTTTTCAATGAATACTTTTATGGTAATTATCTCATTGATTTTTGTTCACGGTAAATAGACTTTATGAATTTAAGCGCACTACGTGATTGGCGGCAAGTAAGTTCCGAACCGTAAGTTCTATTTTAGCAGTTTCTTCTCTCAGAGTGAACTCTTTCACGACGAAAGAGAACAACCGGCAATACAGAGAAATACCGACCGAACGAAAATCTTAAATATCGAAGTGGAAGCTACACTGGACAAATTGGGCAGAAACAAAGTGGCAGGGCCAGATGGAATTATATTTGAGATGCTGGCAGCCTTTTATAGCATTTCTGGCAAAGAGAAGAACACAGCAATAATAAATGAAATCTACAAAGATGGTGATATCTGGGAAGACCTAAGCGGATCTATTTTCATATCGCTGTCTAAGAAACCAGGCGCAAATGAATGCAAATTCCGCCGGACAAAATGCCTAATGAGCCACATAACAAACTTCATCATTCGAATTCTGACGAATAGAGGGCCAAGCAGAGTCAGAGCAGAGATAGGATAAAAACAGTGTGGGTTCGTCAAAAACACAGGAACAAGGAACGCGATATTTATTCTCAGAATGTTATCAGAAAGAGCAATACAAATGCAGAAGGACGTGTTCCTGTGTTTTATAGATTATCCAAAGGCGTTCGATTAAGCACGCGAGAAAGGTCTGTTAGAGCTGCTCAGCAACCAGGAAAGACGTTAGAATAATAGAAAAAAAACTATACTAGCAGCAAATCGCCTGCATACGGACAGAAAATGAATTTGGCAGATATCCCCCCACCAAAAAAAAATAAATAAATAAATAAAGGGTGGGTGTAAGACAAATAGTGGGGTGCATTCCAAAAGCTGGGCATAGTATTCAAATAAAAACAAAATTAGTAAGGAAAACTCCATTAATAATTGAAAGAACTATAACAGCTACTGAATCTAAACAACATATGATATATCATATGTAGAATACTTATTTTAACTTCTGTAAGTGTTTTTGTAATGTTCTTCTGTGTCATCTTCATATCTTATACTGTTGAGATTGTGGCTGCCAATAATGAATCCTTTTACAACTTCTAATTCTCTAAGAATTGTCTCATTGTGTCGGCTGAATAAGTCCGACGAGAGATTTGGAAATCCTACCTACCTACCGGCCACTATTTTTAGAACATAAGAAACGCAGATGACGCAGTACTGACAGCAGACACGGAAAAGAAATGACAAAACCGCCTACAGAAGGCATCGAAGGAGAGTGAGAAGAAGGGATTAAGCATAAACTGCAAGAAGACAGTACGCATGGTCATCAGTAAAAGGATGAGCCCAAAATGCAAAATAAACTAAAATCAAGCAGTTATAGAAATTTAAATAACTAAAAAGTGGTCTTATAGAGGAATGAATGTACGACACTGAGATCCGAAGACGCATTGGCATGGCCAAATATGCTTTCCAAAATCTAAGCAAAGTATTAACAGACAGGAAAATTACGTTGGAAACCGCGAAAAGATTACTGGACTTATACGTCATATCTGTCTTCCTGTATGGCAGCAAATGTCAGTCAATATCTTCAAAGATGTAGAAGAGACTTGAAGCAACAGAAATGTAGTTTTACAGAAGGATGCTGAGGATACCATGGGTCGAACATGTGAGCAACGACGTGGTTTTGGAGATAACTGAAAAAAGAGGGCACTTATACTTAATATCAGGAAGAGGCATCTGAAACTTCACTGGTAGGTAATGAGGAAAGAGGGCTTGGAAAATATGATACTCACAGAACGGATTGCAGAGAAGGGGAACAGAGGAAAGCAGCTCGTAACATATTTGATAAGCTTTCATAAATGGATGTCAGGAAAGGTTTTGGGAAAAATAAGAAAAACGACAAAACTTATTAAGAGCTACAAGAGACAGGAAGATGTGGAGGACCATGATCGCCTACGCCCTGAAGGGACACATCACATAAAAGAAGAAGAATGAATTTTAAATGTTCGCTGAATTCTATCGATACAATACCTCCACTGAGTTTTCGATACCTAAGGTTTAAAATGAATTTTTACAAAATGAAAAAGCATCCTTGAAGATTTCATTCTAGCTTTAATTGAAAGCTAAATGATTAAATTTATTATTTACAGTAAGTAAAATACTCTGGTGTATTTCTGATAGAAATTATACAGTTTGGAATGTCAAACATTTGCTCGATTTTTTTAATTTTCTTAAAGGCGCCATTTGCTTAATTTTAGGAAATTTGTAAACAAAACAAAATTATCGGTTTTAAAAATCTTGCGAAACTAAAATATATATTTCTGACATGTTATTTGAGTAAAATTAGAAAGTTTAAAGTTAAATTAATCAGATTTGAAATAAATATAGCATAGATATAGCATAAAAAAGTAATATGCAAGCATTCTTTAACGATGGTTTCTGAGATTTTCAATCTTTATCGACATATCGATAAGTTCCAAGGTGATGACAACTTTTATGGATGACCAGAATTGATATAAATTTACGAAATCTAAGTGAAACCATTTGTCTTAGTTTTTAATTACCTTTTACTTTTTAGAATTTAACATATTTTCAGTGAGTTATTTAATATTTTATTGACTTTTAGTTTCATGATGCTTTATGAAATTTGTGTTTCGTCTCTTGGTTAAGTTTAACTTTGTTTTTATCGAGTTTGGGGCCTTTTTTCATCAAGCTACGCTGTGTTTCCGCGAAAATAGTAGAGGTACCTACAATATATGGTACTGATCTTTGTGTGTTGTAGGTCTTTTGCTATATACCGTATATAGAAATATATTACGGTTACTGTCTATATGACCTTATGCATTTTTGGCATAGGTTATCGTATACTGAGATTTAACTTAATTTTCTCGATAGGCATAATTTGGGGCCAGTGTCGACCTATACAAGAGGTATAGATGTTATATGAAAGCGTGTTTCGCGTTACTAAACGTTTAATGGCAGAACGAAGAAACAACGACAATTTAAATAAATAAATTATTGTATTAACATAAAATACAAATGAAAGATCAGGGTAGATGTCTCCCGTATGAAAAAAAAAAAAAAAATAAGTGTAGTTGTAAAAGTCGTCCGATACACACATATATATATATATATATATATATATATATATATATATATATAGATAACTAGACTCGTTTCGAAAAACCCTCGAATTTTTGATTTGCTAATCAAATCAATCTCGAGGGAAAAAAAGGTTTTAAAAAAAGAAAGAGCTACAAACATTAACTTCTGCCGACAAAAAAATCGCACAGATGCAGGTCTGAAGCCCAAAGAAAAAACCCCGATACGAGTAACAACTAACTAACAAAAGAGCTCAATACAACCGTAGAGCAGACCTAGATACACCTAGTGAGCCAGACAAACCTACCTAGGTTTCACCTAAACGGATCGTCAGGGAAACTTTCCTGACGATCCGTTTAGGTGAAACCGTAGGTTTGTCTGCTCACTAGGTACTATATATATATATATATATATATATATATATATATATATATATATATATATATATATATATATAGAGAGAGAGAGAGAGAAAGATGCGACTTACTGCAGCGATGACGTTTGCAAGCTTGTCGAGTCTGGTGTCTTTGGAGATGGAGGTCGCTTTTCGACGAAATGTGTGAACTCGTGGCAAGGTGCCGTCCAAATGCCGATGCACCTTTGATAGGCTTTTTGTGTCCTATTTTATGTTAAAATCGGATCCAGTTTTTATTTTTTTTCTTTTGGCGGGAATGGGTGCTATTGTATATAAATTCGGGATGATATTGCTTTTTTTTTTCTTCCTTGAGTGTGTCAGGAAACTGTTATGGGACCTTACCCATAATAACATAATGGACTATTCGATACGTAATAAATACTGCGCCTCAAGAGGAAGCAGGGAGTTCCGTCTGAAGTCGGGCGACCGACTGATCGGCTGATCGGTTGAACTCTCTGCTTTCGGGCGGGGAGGAACCCGAACGAGGCTACGCCGAAGGGCAGAGTCTCTTTCGTGGTAGTAAACCGACCCTGAACCCGTTTATACGGGTTCAAAGGGCATATTTTTGGGCAAGCGGACGTTAAGCCGGCCTTGTGCCACATGATACCCTCGTGGTGGGAGTGACTAAATACTGTTCAGTCTGAAGTCTTGAGTGAGGTCCGTCAGGAGTCTCTCAGTCAGTCAGAGCGAGTGAATCAGTTAGTCGAGTTAGAGGCAGTCCGAAACAAGACATTGGAATAGTGATACTGGTCGAGACTACATTGTTCTCCCTACTAAAATCTGATTGTTCGTACTTACTCTTTCAACTTCTCTGTATATATTCCTGTTTGTAATATATCTGTCTTATTCCATATCCGTGTTCGAGTTCTTCTTTATTGGTCCTACCTTGGACGATCACCTTGGTACAAGGACCTGGAACATAACATAAACGGAAGATAAGTGCGAGGCCTTGTGCAGCTGACGGACTTTTAGTTTCGTTATAGACATTCGGAGCGTTCATATCGCGTCAGTAGGGGAAATTAGTGTAGCGTGAATTGGAAGAACTGAATTAAGGAACATTGCGCTAAAAATCTTGACGTCGACTTGTACGCCACACTTTACACTAGTTCTGTCTCTAGCTTCTCTACGCATCTTGTTGGATAAACGACGTTTACGATGTAAATATAGAGAAAATTGATGTTCGGTTTAGATTCGAGTCTCGCATTTCTAAGTGATTAGGTTTCGTTCTGGTCGAAACAAAAAGCTGTTTTAATTAAAGATAGTAATTCGCTAATTGTTTTGCCGCATTAAAAACGAAATGAAGACGGTGTTAAAAATAGACTGTTAAACTTCTAAAAGTGATACGAAGTAAAAAAAAAAAGAAAGAAAAGAAACATTTCGTAAATCTGAAGAATTAGTTTTCTTTTTCTAAATCTTTTCTTTTCTGTCAGTCGGCAATAGAGATGGCGAATTAGTTATTATCATTTTGCTAGATTTTAAACATTGGTGTCGTTTGTTGCTTTAAGTTTATGGCAAATAACTTTAAGAAATATATGATTTCAACTCATCTAATCTCCGGCTATGGGTTAAATATTAGTACAGACTGAAATCTCTGGTTCACTGTCCTGGCTAAAACGATAAACTACTTCAGTGACCTGGGTAAGACGATAAACTATATCCGAGAGCAAGGCATTGATAAGGAGCTTTTGAAGAGCGCGGAACCACCTCTTAATTGCAGGTGTTCCCAGGTCCACTCTAAAACCGGGGTCATAGCACCTGACAGGATCTTAGCTATGGACAAATAGTTAACCCCCAAACAAAAGGGGTCAAAGCACAATGAAAGTATAACAATAGGTTTTAATACCAGCAATACATTTTGAGCAACATTTTTACCAGCAATACATTTTTGAGGAAAACTTATTACTAGCAGTACATTATTACCAGGATAACATTTTTTTTTTTAAATATTACCATGCTGTGGCTTTGTTAGCGTCAGAAATAACGATACAAGATAGGAACTGAGTTAAACAACTATATTAGCAGAAACAGTAATACAAACATATACAATCGAGAGTGTTACAGCAAGAATGTTCTGTCTGACTATCAGACCTGACTGCTGGAAACTTCTCTCTCCAAAAGGCAGTACCTGCTCCTATTTATAGCAGGGAGAGTTCCTGTGTGCGTGGGTAAATTAACATAACACCAACAATACATTTTTGGAAAAAAAGGGTTACCAGCAATAAAAATCTTGTCGGCTTTAAATCATCCATTGAGGTTGATATACCGTAAAATAAACCAAACCAAACCAAACCTGAACTCTCTAGCATTAGTAGAGAACCTGTCTAGAAGGAGGAGAACTCTGAATTCAAAAACCTGTTGGTCGTGGAATTGGTCAAATCCAAAACGTAGAAAAGCAAATTCTTGATAAGAAAACAAAAATAAAAAAAAAACTCTGAATATGGACACAACCTCTTGACCATGTTTTGAAAATTAAACCATTATATAAATATATAAATACAACATATATAAATATATACAACATATATAAATATATACATAAAACAAACTATTTTTTGTTAACAGCTAATATATTTCAACCTTAGAAAATGGCTAAATGTATAGCCGAAAGCGCTCGGATAAAAAGAACATTCGGACAATCTCTATATAATTTATCATCCAAAAAGAATGAAAAAAAAATAGATCACGTGAGAAATTGTATAAAATACTAAATCAAAGCACCTTGTCCGTCGTATTCAATGAAATATCTAGAGTAATATTTCTCTTGTCTCTTTTTATTCATTTTGTTCCCCTACAGATACACTCTATGTGGAAATATTTACATGCATATATATATATATATATATGTTTGTATGTGCGTGTGCGCGTGTGCGTGTGTGTGTGCATGTGTGTGCCTCGAGAAAGATATATATTTGTGTTGTACGTGAGTGTTTTACAAGTTCTTGTGCAATTTCACATACACATAACTATACGCACACACACATACATGTATCAAAACAAAATCCGAAATAAAAAAAAAAACGCGTTTCCCTTCAACTAAGTCTGGACAACACCTACACTCAGCTGAGCAATGAAATCATAAATTTGGAGAGGAAAAATATTAACTTTTTACATCCAAAAAATTAGATAATTATAAGATTTTACTGCACATTTTGGAAATTAGTTTCTAATAAATAGAATTATTTATAAAGCTCTTGAAAAAAATTACAGAAATATCTTTACGTCTGTCATTGAATTAAATGTACATGCACACTTAAAGACTTATATGCGCGCACCATTCGAATGAAATTGAAATTGAGGTCTATATTGCAAGAGCTAATTTCCTTTTCTGTCTGGCAATGACACTTGTGTAACAAGAAAATGGTCTCAGCTTTAATGCATAAAACTTTATGATTCCTGCTGTATTTAAGTTAATCCATTCAAATAGCTGAAGAGCAGAATAAATTTTCCCTAGATTGCTAGGTGATATCCATCCTCTTATATGTGATATCCATCCCCACATATGTGATATCCATCACCACATATGTGATATCCCTCGTTTTATACGTAGTATCCATCGTCTTATATGCCATATCCATTCTTTTATATGTGATACCCATTCTTTTATATGTGATATCCAGCCGCTTATATGTGATATCTATCGTCTTATATGTGATAACAATCATCTTATATGTGATATGCATCGTTTTATATATGATATTCATTATTTTTATAAGTTATATACATCCGCTTATATGGGCTATCTATCGTCTTATGTGTGATATCCATTGTCTTATATCTGATATCCGTCGCCTTATATGTGATATCCATCGTTTTATATGTGATATCCATCGTTTTATATGTGATATCCATTCTCCTATATGCGATATCCATCCTCCTATATGTGATATCCATCGTCATATATTCCATATCCATCAACTTATATGCGATATCCATCCTTTTATATGTGATATCCATCCTTTTATATGTGATATCCATCCACATATTAGATACCCATCCTCTTATATGGCAGTGAATGTTAGACCCTCTCCTCACAGACAGAGAGAGAAAACTGGAGGCTGTAGAAATATTGTTCTACAGAAGGATACTGAGAATTACATGAACGGAGCGCGTAATCAACAAAGAAGTTTTAAAGAAAATGGCAGCAGACGCTACTCAGACTCAGGAAGTGTCAGTCGACGTTCCTTGGACATCCAATGTGGAAGGTGGGATTGGAGAACTTATCTCTCGCCCCTCGTATTGAGGATAAGATAGATAGACAGCAAGCCCTCTATTTGTTGAGATTTTATGGGTGGACAGCAGAAAGGCCGAGGACGGGAGCCTTAGCAAGAGGAGAGAAAAAACGGATATGGTCCACAAAGGGATAGGAAACGTTTTTTTTTTTTTTTTTTGAGAGTCCTGTTTGCCCATGCCCGGAACAGATGCGGTCCCAAGAAGAAGAAAAAAAAAAGATTTTAAATACACAAATAATTTAGAGGTACAATTCGATCATCTTGTCGTCTGCGAAGCGACAAGTAACGAACGAATAAATTAATCAACAGTAAACTGAAATTATATAGAAAGGGAATGTAATTTATAAAGCTTTGTGGTTCGTATTGACTTCTGATTACGTTCACGTTTGCTCGACCCAGACTAAAGAAATGTCGACGATTTCGGCGAAGCTCGATTCAGTCGTGATTCGCACATACGGTCGCCCGCCCGCCCGCTCTCGTCAAAAGAAACAGGATTGATTGATTATTCGATCGATATTCACCTACATAGCACACTGCACACCTGGAAATGCAGTCGACTGCATGCATTGAAACTCGTCTCTCATGCAAAAAGAAATAAAAAAATAAAAATAAAAATTAGAACAACCACAGCACAAACGCAAAGTGATTCGCTTCTGTACATTCGTCGTGCGCAAGAGTGCTTAAATTTCAAGCTCCTCCCTCCCTTCCTAAGTCATCTTTGTCCTCTCACCCTCTCTCTATACCAGTTACACTGTGTCTCCATATCTACAGGGTGCGATGGGTAAATTGTCGACTTTTTTATATTTTTCATTTCGCGCATGCGCATTGTTTTTTTTTTGTTTTTGTTTTTTTTTAATTTGACGACTACACGGGAGAGCAGGTTTAGTGAGACACCGTCTGGGAGAAAAAGACCACAAACACGCAATTCACTTCGCCATAAATTTGGAAACGGCGTGCTGTACTGCTTGGCATTCACGCCGGTCGATCCAATACAAACATTTCAGTGCAAAGGAGTCGGAAAGAGATGGAAGAGTCTAATGGTGATTACGAAGGTTTGTGAAGTGATCACTAGTGATGGCGATGTTATGTTTACATTTATCTTCCAACGAGGTCTTAGATTCAACACGGAGAGTTACATCAAATGCTTTGAGAATGTGGTGCTGCTCTAGTTCAAGAGGAATGGCTACTGGAAGACAATGTATCTGACAACAGGACTCTTCACCATGCCATACAAGCAGAAGAACCCAGTCATGACTGTCAGACAATTTCTGCGACCAAACCACCCCCTGACATCTGGCCACCTTACTTCCCAGACATTTATTATTATGTAAGGGGTAACTTTGAGCGAGAGACCAACAAAACTCCTTTTAACAACAAAGATGACCTGAAGGCCAGTATCATGGCAGTATTCACTAACTTAAACAAAGAGACCGTCTAGAAGAGTTGCAAGAGATTCCGAAGTTGTCTGGAGGCCGTAGTTAAAGCCAATAGCAATTTTATTGAATAAATTTACATAAAATATTTTTGTGTAATTTTGGTAAATATATCTGTTAAAATGCCAGTGTTATTTTCATTTTTGCGTAAATAGACGACAGATTATCCAACAATAAAATTGTGTAACCCGGCGCTTATATTTCCCTTCAGTCCGATCTCTGTGTATTTCTATTTTCCTTTTATCTCTGCCTATATTTTAATCTAATCATCGCCGTATTTTTTTACTATCTATTTGAGATCAACTTTTTAGTCACTCTTTTGAAGTCTAAATTTCTGAGGTAATATCACCGCCATTTTTTTTTATTTCGCCGCCTCTCAATGTCTACAACAATCATGGGCAAACTGCGGGTCACGTGCCCGACTGGCATTCTAAATGATACGCGCCTAATTTCTCGAGGAAAATGACGTTCTTAAAATATTTGTTTCCTTTCATTGTCAGTTGTACACCCACGTACATAGACACATACATAAACAATGGTTAAGAACAACGTTTCTTGAATTTTTTAACTATTCGTTGAAGGTAACGTTGTCAGCATTTGAAACCATTGGCGATTTTCACTACGGGAGGTCATAAGTGAAAACATATTATGCTTCCGAAACAGGAAACGTTAATTATAATCATTTTTCTTGAGAGAATAAATTTTCCTTCATTTTAAAACAAATTGTTTTTGCACCGTCAAGCGAATGAATTGGAAGGAAATCACACAAAGAAGGGTATTTTAACCACTATGTCATTAGTGATAATATTATACACAGAATTCATTTGTTTTTTCTTTTTAATTGTGGAAGGAATCTTTCTTGTTTTTTTTTAAAAAAAAAAAAAAACATAAAAAAAATAAATAAATAGAAACAAAAATAAAAAATCCATTTTTCTCCATTACTAATGACGATGCTAATGCGCATGCGTATTGTTAGGAAAATGGCTGCGGTATCCTTAATCCAAAATTACCTTAACTTTTTTAATATTGCACGCTACCTGATGATGAACTGTAGCTCATGCGGCCAACTCTTTGAAAAAGGATCTCATGCCTGGTTTACACAAATCTATTTATCTAGCTAAGAATAGTCTGTTCATATCTATCAATATCTTTTAGAAGTAAAAGCAAAATTGTCCAAATCGTGTAACAGCATAATTTTCCATTGCACAAAAAGGTTTAATATCTAAAAATCTCGAAGCTGAATTTCCTTTTTTTTCCCTAGATTTTCAGATAAGACGATTAATCGGATCAGATTTATCTAGTATATCTCAACTAAGGTTAAAAGTTCACAGATTTAAGTATCATTGCCTGTATCTTTACGTGAAACTTTTCATATAAATTTACATGTAGTCCCCAAATTGGTCAAACATATATTTAACCGCTCTCTTTACTTAATATATACATTGTACGTAGTCACAGTGGAAATAACAGATTTTGTATATAGCTATATAATTGGGTGAGGTGTACATGCTTCTGATCTGTATATTTTTTACTTATTTATTGTATGTATGAGTATGTGTAGATATAGATATACACATGTATAGTGCTCATATTTTGTATTGATGTTACCCATGTTCATTTTGTATTTATTGTCTGTTTGTGCTTTTAGAAATCTGTTATTTCCACGGTGAAGGACATTCATACTATGTATATGTTAAGACCTAGCAGCATGGCCCGGCGTTGCCCGTGCTTGATTCAAAAATCGTACAACTCATACAGCAATCGCTATCACTTGACTAAAAATATTTTTGCCCTTCCTTGCCTTTAAAGGAGTGCCCTTTGCCGTGCTGATGTTACTACATGCCTTACTTCTTGCCTGCGAATTTTTTTCTAAGCTCTATACTAAACATTAAATCTGTTACAAAAAAAAGTACTAAACAAAATGATAACAAAACAATCAGTTTAAAAAAAAAGGACTCGTAACTGGAAAAACCGAATGAAAAAAGAATATTAACGACAAATATTTTTTCACACCCAACCCAGTTCTGCGGAATCAGTATCGTGACGGAAACGCAAGGGTCGGGAGTTTGGCTGGCGTAGGTGATCGAGTTGCACGCCCCAGCCATTTTGACACTACACCCCCGCCTCTAACCGTGGTTAGGATTGGACTCAAATTAAACTGCCTACCTAAGCCTAAGTGGGATCTCGAGAAAAGAGGTTCTAGAGCCTTTAAGAGGCAGCGACTAATCCCGATCTAGGCTTATGCCCACTTGGGGGTGTTTAACATCAAGCTTGCCGTGAGATGCCCACAGACGCAAAGGCTAAGTGGGGAACGGGAGCCGCCGGTTATCGGACAGACGCTCCAATGGCTGGCAGTCCTAAAGAACTTCGTTGAAAACAACATTTTTCGCCCGACCTTGTGGTGTCAGAGCGAAAACATCACTCTTGCTTCCTACACGTGAGCAGCCAACGTAAAGCTGACCTTGCGAGAAGCATTGTTCACCTAGGTGCAACCCCGATACACTCAATGTTTGCCCCTGTGCCTTGTTAATGGACATTGCAAAACAGACCCTGGCGGGAAATTGAGACCTCCTGAACGTGAAGGGAATGTCTGCTCCAGAGGGATACAGCAGCATCTGGGGAATCATCACTACCTCTCCCCGTCCGTAACCTGTGATTAACATAGCCTCAATGAGGTTCGGAGATAGCGACTTCACCACCAAACGTGTGCCGTTGCATTGTTTTGAGGGAACCAAGTTGCGAAGGAGCATAATTGGAACCCCGACCTTCAACTTTAGAACGTGAGGTGGAAGACCAGGAGGTTGGAGTGAATTCAATAGTTCGATTGGATAGACAACAACGCCCTCAGGGTCTGGTGTCCTATCGATGGATTTGTAGACTCGCTCTTTACCTGTGATTTGTTGGAGAAGCTCGTCATTAATCGCATCACGAGAACGGTTTTTGGGAGCAAGAATGGCGCATTGACTAAGCCATTCCATGTTACGGAAATTGGATTCGAGATTTGGAAAGACGCAATTCACCAATTGAGAAGCTGTCTCGACGACTGTGCAAACGGATTCAATCGAAACCATTCCATTATCATCTAATGGCAGTCTACCCTCGCCCAGAACCAAAAGCCACTGGGAAAACTCTGAGTAGGCGGTGTCACACCTCACGTGGGCACGCATGTTTGTGCTCAAACTTAGCGTCCTTACTTGGGACCACAAATTCGAGGATTTAAGACAGGATCCCACGACATCAGCCCTGTTACCTTTTGGAATGACAGACAGTGTTTGAAATCACCTGATAGGAGAAGTGTGATACCCCCCATAGAACGATCTGAATTTTTGATGTCACGCAGGAGCCTGTCAAGGGCCTTAACTGCAACTTTATGGGACATGGTACACTCATCCCAAATTATGGCCCTGCAACGTCGAACAACCTCAGTTTTGTCAGAATTTTTTGAGATATTACAGATGGGCGTGGTCTCTTTTACCATGTCGAGAGCCTAATGACTTTCTGCCTAAATACCCGAGCGATAAGGTCGTGACGGTGACAGTATTGCTGCCCTGGAAGTAATTCAGACGTAATTTCGACCCACTTAGGGTTGCAGGTAAACGTGATAAGGAGGTATGGACGACCATAATGGCGTACGTTAGTCATAGCATATTGGGTACCCATGTGCATATATCGGGGACCCCTGTAAATGATGAGGGCAAAGTGCAATCCTTCTCCAGTTTGCGGGGTTTACCTCATTCCTAATCCCATCTTGCAGGTGGATATGGCTGTCACACCTAAGCTTTTTCTGGTTCAGTTTAATGAAGCCCAATCTCTCCGACTCCATTTTTGCAGCCATGTCAACTGAAAATTGGTGAAAAGATCCTGAGCCCTGTGCAATGGATTAATGGAGCCAATTCTTCTCATAAAGTGGTATGAGTAGAATGGCATACATGACACAGTTTTCGTGGTTACCGATGAGGTAGTGCCAGGCCCGTACAGAGGAATCCCAACATGATACCCATCGTCTCTATATGGGAAAAGAAGCGGGTACTGGAGTGCGTTGTATGAGCGGTGGGTTTTACTTATGCGTTGTAACTGGCTGTTCCGACAGTGAAGAATAATATCTCGAGGTTTATGTTGATCACCATGGTGTAGCACGGCAACTTCATTGCATGAGAGAGCATTGTAACGGCGTAAGTGTTCGCCCGAAGGCCTCTTATCTGCATCGATAATGATGGAAATATCGGGGCTAGATGAGGTTTACTTAAAGCTACGAACGTAGCTATTACATTCATGGAGCATATTCTGCAAGGCAAGCAGGAGATCGTTGTCAATGGTATGCGCAGGATTGCTTCGGCGGGAGGAAAAAAATGCCGCACCTAACATCGGCCTGCTGATTGTAATCAGAAATGAAGTTGATTTGGAGGAATGAATGCGACTGTTCGTTTTGAGGTAGTAGCGAGCCAATGAAGTGGTAAACCTGGCCTTGTACCTTAAAAGTGAGCATCCACCCAGCCTCTTTAACTACATCAGCCCCGAACGAAGTCATTTGGAAAGCACAATTGTACCTACGTATATTTTTTAGAAAAGCACTTAAAGCGGGATTCGTACCCATAAGTACCTGCTTTAGGGGAATAGGCGACTCCCCAATTGGGGGAAAATTGATTTTGCCAATCGAGCAGCACAACCCAGGCGTTTCTCCCGGTCATTTTAGGGAGCCACAGTGCCCACAGACCTGGTTCATAGAACCAATTAGTATATATCTGATCGGGAGTTGTAACTAACAGAAGGATCGTACTGAAAAGCTCGGCGTAGCCAAAATGATTTACAAAGGCTAGTGATACCCCGGTGAGCACCTCTGCGTTTATTGTTACCTTCAAGCCTAAGGGTCCGTTGCTGTGGTGTTTCTGACGCCCTAGACGCGGCCATAGCTGTTGCATTACGTGAATTTCGCGCCCTGCGCTCATCCCCACTCTCAGCGGCCCTAGACGTGCCCATATCTAGTGCATTACGGGAATTCCGCGCCCTGCGCTCAATCACACTTTCAGCGGCCCTAGACGCGTTCATAGCTGTTGCTGGTTCACTGGCTCACAAAGCCCTCTGTTTTCGTGACCTAGTGCTCAGCCGACCCAATAGGATTCTCTTCTTTGGTGGCATTATGAAAAAAAAAAAAAATGAACGAACTCACGTATTAACAACAGTAAAAGTTATAGCAGTGTCAGGTTTAGGGGTGTGTCCACTACGGGGGCTGCCAACGTGTGGAGTTTTAGTAGTGTAGAAAAAGAGAACACAAAGGAAAATCGTATTCGAGTTCGACAAATGTAGGTATGAACAGATGAGTAGCGTCTACCATGCTTTAAGGTACCATTATAATAATTTATTTCACCTGAGTCCTTTTAAAAGGACGCCGGGTCATCAGATAGCACTTCCCAAAATGAAATGAAACGAAAAATGAAATTAAAATTGATGGGTAGTGTAAGTTTTTGTAATTTAAGAGAGAGTGTGAGAGGGATAGTTAAAGTGACGTGGTAGAGTAGAGGGAGGGATTAATTTCATATCTCTCTCAAGTATACTTTATATTGTGGGAGGAGGAGTGACCAGACCATGACCTATTTAGACGGTTAACTTAACGGTAGTGATATATAGAAATCCGGCGTCCTTTAAAAGGACTCTGGTGAAATAAATTATTATAATGGTACCTTAAAGTGGTCTGTTTTTCTTTTAAATATTAGCTCTGGATTTACATTGAGCTCTCAGGATTTCATCCTCCTTGGGATTACCCATACGGATTACCAAGTTCTTCATAACTTAAATATATATATATATATATATATATATATATATATATATATATATATATATATATATATATATATATATTTATTAATGACATTTTATGTTTAACGTTGTTATTTATAGATACAAGTATTTAAGCAAATGCTCTGTTTATGATAAACAGTATTAAATAACATTTACCGGCCTGAATGTCCGAGAAATTTCATAGAAAATATTCGTTCTTTGACATATATATATATATATATATATATATATATGGAGAGAAGTAGAGAGAGTATGTGAAAAAGAGAGAGAGAGAAAGCAGGTCGGAGAAGTGTTTATGAAAAATTATCATTGGCTTTTTTTACGTATCCAAAACCTATCATTATTTTCTCAATGCTGCTGCTGTTGTTTCTAAGCATTCATTTACGAAAACATTTCGTGATTTTTTATTTTGTCAGATTTTGCTTATAATTGATGCCTATATCTTGATTTATTTATCGTTCTCTATTGGTTGTTAATTTTAGTTTGTTTTGTTTTTCTTCTCCCTTGATAAACTCAATTCATCTCAAAACTGAAGATCAAAACTCTTTAAAAAAAAACAACACTGTGTTTCCAATGGGCGGTAAAAAGGAATTATATAAATGCGCCAATCTAAAGCGTCGATTACGCTTTCAATGACTCGCTACCTGTTTGTTTATTTTATTCATTGAGCTGCGTGTTCTGTGTACGCATGCGCAGACGATGTGGGAATACCCAAGAGAAATCAACGGGGAATAATCCCGGACCGCAGACAGGAAGTGATATATTTGTCGTTTGCTCTTCTCCCTGGTGATTCGTAAAAGCCAAACTATATTCTACCGTTTTTAGATTTGTTTTTGTATGTGTCTAATTCTTTGTTCGGATCTGTGCATGCTTGGATGGGTGGTGTGCGTGTCTGTGAATTTTAAATGTTTCTCTGATCTCGTCACTTTGATGCTCGTCTGTGTATTATCTTCTCTTGCACTGTGTTCCTGCACAAATTGTCCCTTTTCTGCTAACTAATTAGGATATCTATACATCTTCTTTTAGCAGGTAGCATCCTTTTTTGACGCGTCTATCCCAGGGATGTCCTTTACTTTTTCTTTCTTTTGTTACCAGGGACTTCATTATTATTTTTTTATTTTTATATTTTGTTTCATACTTTCTCATTTTTTTTCTTTTTTAAACCGTTCGCCCGTATCAAGGCGATAATGCCACTAAGACGCAGTGGGGTATACAGGGTTTGAATTAGAATGAGAAAAGAAGTGCTGAAAAGGCCAATAAACGCAAAAGATGGCGACTGACACCGCATTTAAATTTTGGAAGATTGTAAATGGCCAGGATCCAAGAAATCGAAAGAGAGTTCCACAGGTGAAAATCCAAGAAATAGAACTGTTTGGCTGCATCTAGCTAGAACAACAGCTAAATGGTGATACCACGTACCAATCCATTAGAATGCTTAAATATATGTAGTCGGCGAAAAAAAGCTAATGAGAACAGTTGGCATGCAAATATTTGTAGAAAAAAAATAATGATGCCAGGTCACGTCGTTGAAAGAGTGACTAAAGACGAGATGCCAGGTCAGGATTGATTACATAGCAGACTCTTCTTTGAATCACAAGATACAGAGCAGGAGAACCAGACCATATATATATATATATATATATATATATATATATATATATATATATATATATATATATGGCAATAAAATCTAGTGTATGGACAGGTGGAAGATTTATAAATGTGCAAGATCTATTCTGACGAGAACAAAGTTCTAGTACAATACATAAAACCAACATTCCTTGCAGTAGTTGTAGCAATGACAGTGTTCCTCCGCCTATTCGCGTTTCAGCATTCGCAGCTTCAAATATTCGCGGATTTTTCTTCAGAACATATGTACTTTTTATCCGCGGAAACCCCGAATATCCGCGTGTTTTTTCTGAAGAACCTATGTACAAATTATTCGCTGAGAACTCTCTCGATTCGCGTATTTTTTCGATAGAACATATTTAAAATATTCTTTTATTATTTTCCTGTTATTTAAGTGACTTAAAATATATAACAGGCCATTTTTATGGTAAAAATTGGAAGAATTGTACATCTTCATTATAAAAGAAACAAAGGCAAAACATGCGTCATGCTTGGGCTTTGTTCTTTGTTAAATGTTGCTTCTGGAGTTTGAAAAGTGGTTTTAAGCCTGGGGCATCATCACAGTTCTTTTTTTAGAAAATGTTTTAAACTTTATATTTTATATCTTGTTAAACATATTTTATACAGTATTTTCAGTGGTTGTATCGATCTATGCGTAATTAAAAACAGTTATTGTACGTTCGAAGGAAAATTTACACTAAGTGTATGGTCACTAATACGATATTTAAAAAAAAAACGTTTTAAAAATGGTCTGCAATGTTCCTAAAGTGTTTAGGATGAAAGTTGAAGGTATATGGGGTTTTAACACTCAAAATAGCGACTTATAAGCACTTTTAGGTTGGAGAGTTACAAGTATTCACGGATTCTAACTATACGCGGTCGGTTCTGGTCCGTAAACCCCACGAATACGGGGAACAAACTGTAATTCACTATAGTCACTCCAATTCATGTCAATGGAAACCGTGAAGCCAAGAAGGCGTAGACAGTGGCTGTCCTGGAGTCGAGCCTCTGCCATGCTGACTGCAGGCAAAAAAGTTTCTCTATGATTTTATATCTTTATTGGCCCAGTGGATAAATATGTTGGTTAGATCCAGTGACTAGACCCAAAGAGTTGTGAGTTCAATACCAGGCCACAGCAATGGTGAACCAAATCTTGGAGGCTTGAGTTAATCGGAAATACCTGAGACACCGGGAAGAGTCATGGCACGTGGAACTAGAACAATCTGCACCGATGGACAAAATAAAGGGTTCAATTCGAAATTCCAGTCACCTAAAGAAAACCGGAATGTACAACGGCCGAAACGTTGTGCATATGGCAATGAAGATGAGGATAACAGTTTGAATAATGTAAATAATGCAAGTTATTATTTTTTTTTTTTTACTTTTAAAGATATCTTTGTTTCTAAAGTTTGATATTTAAAATAATGTTCCTTTGTTCTAGTTTATGGCTTATTAGTTATGAGAGTAGTGATATGGTTGTAGGTAGCGTAGTAGGATTTTACTTTCATTTCTGCATTTGAAAATGACTTCTGATCTGTCATTTGTATTCTTACATTTTCCTTAAATTTTTTTCATTGACACTTTTCATCTAGTTAATGGTTATTTTCTTTGGACTATTATTGGAAACGCTATTCTCGACAACATAATTAAATGAAATAAAAAGTTACCACCGGCCTCTTCAAGACACACATGTGAAGAAAAAAGAAAGAAAAGAAAAGAAAAAAAATACCAGTTAATTTTAATTTCTGTCTCTATATCTGAGATTAAGTATTGTAACTATTTGCACTATTTACATTGCTCGGACTGTTGTCCTCATCTTTATTGCCATATTCCTGATGTTTCGGCCGTTTTATTTTCCGGTCTTCTTCAGGATCTGTCTATATTTCTGAGATTAGGTATTGTAATTATTTACACTATTTACAGTGTTCGGACAGTTATCATCATCTTCATTGCCATATTCACGATGATTCGGTCGTTGTATGCTCCGGCCTTCTTCAGGATCTGACTATTTCTGAGATGCCGTATTGTATCTATTTACACTATTTACATTGTTCAGACTGTTATCCTCATCCTCGTTGCCATATTCACGACGTTTCGGTCGTTGTAGGCTCCGGCCTTCTTCAGGATCTGTCTCTATTTCTGAGACGAGGTATTGTAACTATTTACACTATTTACATTGTTCGGGCTGTTGTTTTCATAATTATTGACATATTCACGATATTTCGGCTGTTGTGGGAGTGGCCTTCTTCAAGTGTTCAGTTCGAAATTCCAAATGAAGATGAGGATAAGAGTCTGAATAATGTAAATAATGCAAGTAATGAAAATACCTCATTTCAGAGATATAGAGGCCGAAACATTGTGAAAGATGGCAATAAAGATGAGGATAACAGTCCTAATAATGTAAATAATGCAAGTTATTTTATTTTTATTACTTTAAAGGTATCTTTGTTTCTAAAGTTTGATATTTGAAATAATGTCCCATGGTTCTAGTTTATGGCTTATTAGTCATGAGAGTAGTGATCTGGTTGTAGGTAGCGGAGTAGGATTTTACTTTCATTTCTGCATTTGAAAATAATTTCTGATCCGTCTTTTATGTGTTTACATTTTTCTTAAAATATTATCATTGACATTTCTCATCAAATTAATTATTTTGTTTAGATTATTATTTGAAACGCTATTCTCGACAACACAATTAAATGAAATAAAAAGTCACCACCAGGCTCTTCAAGACCCAAATGTGAAGAAAAAAGAAAGAAAAGAAAAGAAAAAAATACCAGTTAATTTTAATTTCTGTCTCTATATCTAAAATGAAGTATTGTAACTATTTACACTATTTACATTGTTCGGACTGTTTTGTCCTCATCTTTATTGCCATATGCACGATGCTTCGACCGTTGTACGCTCCGGTCTTCTTCAGGATTTGTCTATATTTCTGAGATGAGGCACTGTAACTATTTTCACTATGCAAATTTTTCGGACTGTTGTCCTTATCTTTATTGACATATTCACGATGTTTCGACCGTTGTACGCTCTGGTCTTCTTCAGGATTTGTCTATATTTCTGAGATGAGGTACTGTAACTATTTTCACTATGTAAATTTTTCGGACTGTTTTCACTATGACATAAATTTTTCGGACTGTTGTCTATATTTTGAGATGAGGCATTAGAACTATTTCTTTATTGACATATCTTCATCTTTATTGCCATAGACCGTTTTTGCCATTCTACGCTCCGGTCTTCTTCAGGATATGTCTATATTTCTGAGATGTTACAGAGTTTGGACTGCTGTCTTCATCTTTATTGCTATATTCACGACGTTTCGGCCGTTGTTCAGTCCGTTTATCTTCAGATGATATAGGTTGGAATTTCGAGACCTTTATGTAAAGTTCTTGGTGTCGAACTTCCTTCTTACAAAAGGAATACGGAAGAAAGTGGGCTGATTAATATCTATGTACGTCGCAGAGCGCGTCTTAGCTGTGAAGGACCAACGTAGTGGAACTAACAAATATAGATCGACAGAACTTTCCCCATGGAAACAGAGACAGAGTTCCGTGGGGATTACGACGTTAGTAAAAATAAAATCATCCGACTTTCGAGAATTTTCAAACATGTTTGATTAAATAATTCTGGACATGATCTGTCTATCAATTTTTTTAAAAAATTGTAACAATTCCGAATAATTTGTTGCATGTTATCGCTAAATTTAATAAAGTTCCACTCACTCCCACACAGATAGTGGTCGTGTTGGTGCCTGTGTACAGGTGCGGCTAAACAGTCCCTGTTGCATACATCGGCTCAGTTACATTTGGGTTCTTTTCAACATCCACAAAGCCCAACTGTGGTTTCTACTGCAAATATCTTGAGCAGGATTTAGTGTCAGTTTCTAGGAGGAAGCACATTACCGGGCGGGATCAGCAGTCTGAACAAGGTTAGTACACTCAAACACTCGGTCACGATGACTTATGACTTCGTGCTAGCACTACCATCGACGGCTCCTAAATATTTCCGTTGACTGACTCTCATTCACAAGGCGTGGATGAGCCCATTTTGTGGTTTTCAGTACTTTCTAAAGGTGCCACACGCTGTTATATATATATATATATATATATATATATATATATATATATATATATATGTGTGTGTGTGTGTGTGTGTGTGTGTGTGTGTGTGTGTATATGTGTGTGTAAGTGTGTGTATGCGTGTGGAATTCATATATATATATATATATATATATATATATATATAAAACGTTTCACTTTCATTTTTGCCTTGATAAAGTCGTAGGACGAAACGTGTCGACAAAACTAAGATTTTTTCCTAATGTCATTCTTACACACACACACACACACACACACACACACACACACACACACACACACACACATATATATATATATATATAAGAAGAAGAAATATAGTTTTGAGGTGTGCTATATTTATGCGACAAAGTGCTCAATATCAGAGATAGAGCGTATGTAAATATGCATATAAAAGTGAACATTGAAGTCAACAATCAGAGTTGACAGGCTGTTTCATGCTAGACGCAATCGTCAGGCCGCCGTATATGGATTCTCGTATCGTGAGCCAATGCATGAGCATTCTATCAACACATTACTGATGAGTCCTCTCGTGAGATTAGAGCCCAATACTAGAGGCGAAAGCCCTGTTGCGGACGCTGCATTGATAAAGTGAGTTCTGAGTGCTACTGTTGGTCTTCCTCTTGGCAAGTTTCTAAATGAGGAGACTGGTAAGCCTGTTCTCGAAGAAATCGATGCCCTCTTTGCAAGTTCACCTCCGGTCTTGGGTAGCACTTGCCCAGCTATCACGGTCGATAAGACATCTCTTGAGATTGTATTTAACAGTGTCCTTGTACCTCAGTATCGGTCCGCCTAGTGCTCTTTTGCCGTCCTCTAATACACTGAAGAAGATTGCTTTGGGAATTCGTGAGCCCTCCGTCCAATATACGTGTCCCTACCCAACGAAGCTGTATCTTGATTATCTGGCTTTCTGTGCTGGACACAACACATCGGTCTCAGACTTCGACATTGGATACTTTATCCTGTCATTTAATTCTGCAGATGGATCGCAGGCAGTGTTGCTGGAAATGCTCGAAAAGCTTAATATGGAAACGATAGACTGTCCATGTTTCGCAACCATACAAAAGATTTGTAAGAGCCACAGCCTTGTATACATTGATTTTGAGTCTCACACTAGATTCATTCCATAGCCTACGTTTAAGCATTCCAAAGGAACTGCTTACTCTAGCAATCTGTTCTGCACCCTTGTTAACTATAGTCACTGAGTTTGACCAAATACTTGCTAGATGACAGAAATTATCTAATGCCTTTAGAGGAATGGTGTTGATATAGACCAGGGGTTTGGTGTAGCTCTTGCCAGGAGCTGGTTGATACATGACTTCAGTCTTCTTTATGTTGATAGTCAAACCAAATGTTTCTGAAGCCCGAGCAAACATGGACGTTATCAACCGTATCTCTTCCAGAGAGTGGATCACGAGGAGGCAGCCGTCGGCATAAAGTAGATCACAGATCAGCATTGTCAAAGTCTTTGTAAAGGCTTAAAGTTATCTGAGGTTGAACAGGCTCCCGACTGACAGGAACTTTATGTAGACCGCCTTGTCTAGGACGTGGAATGCATCAAGCAGCAAAATGGAGAAAACGATAGAGAACAGGATTGGGATAAGGACACAACCATTTTTGGTGCCATTGGTAACAGGAAATGGATCAGATAATTCCCCACACTCCTGTACTCTGCTCAGCTTCCGCATGTGGAAGGACCGGACTACTGAGATGAACCTTTCGCTGGTATATATATATATATATATATATATATATATATATATATATATATATATATATATATGAATGATATAAATGAGAATACATCTTCGCAAATGTATTCTCGCCATTTATATCATCTTCACTAATCTGTTTTTTGTATGAATGATTCATTGTAATATAAATTGAACTGCCACACACACACACACACGTATATATATATATATATATATATATATATATATATATATATATATATATATATATATATATATATCATATCTATATATAAAATATATCAAAATATATATATATATATATATAAATACATTTTTGTATTTATATATATTTATGTCTTTCAATGATAATGGTTTTAAGCTTATCAGACGATATGAAAGGAATTTACATAAAATAGACAAACTTGTCTATATTATTCAATGAAACATGCATCAATATATATATATATATATATATATATATATATATATATATATGTATATATATCATATCATATATATATATATATCATATATATATCACATATATATATATACATATCATATATATATCATATATGTATATATATATATATATATATATATATATATGTAAATATGAATATGTATGAAATTGTATATCTTGCTTTTGTACTTTCATCTTTGTTTTAAACGCATTTACAATTTTAATTTGTTATTATCGATGAGTCATTCTTTTCAAATGTCTTTTTGGCTTTTCAAAAAGCAACGATAATAGGTCTATTGAAGATGGTTAAAAAGTTTGCGTAAGTTTTCAGAAAGGTGCTTTTGGGATTGGAGCAGAGAGTAATACAAGATAAAACAATCCAAGCGGAATCAAAAAGAAGATACCTTTAATACCAAAGGGAAAGAAAAAAGAAACATCCGACCAACGACTTAACATGTAACTAAAAACAAAGATTAAAACAGAAATCTCTATTTGTAGATTTTCGAATAAGGACTATGATTTTTTTTATTTACTTTTTTTTGGGGAATAAATTTCCTTGCCCAGATGAAGTGAGATACGAATGGCAATCAACTTCTTCTTGAAAATCGATATTGGAAAAATAACTTGGTAGATAAAAAAAAATAAACTCCACAAAGAAAAAAAAATACAGAAACACGCAACAACAACCTATTCAAGGAGTCGATACAAAATTCTTTCTTGCTTTACGGATGTTTCCTTGGATTAAAGCATAAATCTAATCTCCGATCTGCGATGGTTGCTTGCCAGTCATTTCGACATTATTTTCTAATATTAGAATCGACTAAAATAAATCTTAAAGCTTGGGTGTATCGTGAACGATTCCATGTCTGTATAATTCGTCGCCCGTAGTATTCTGGTTAAATTTTGCCGGCAGTCACTGTTCGATCCTCAAAAAGAAGACAGTATATATATATATATATATATATATATATATAAAAAGAAATATGTTGTAGTGGTTCCAACGAGAGAAAAGTATGTATATTAAAAAGAAGAGAAGAGAGGTGCCGCAAACGTTTTTGGTTGTAATGTGGATTTATTTAGAAAAAAAAAAAATTATGCTTTTGTTTTACATAATTTTACGACACGTGTTTCTGGTCTCGCGACCGTCTTCAGGTAAAAGTGGAGATTTCCACATATTATTAAAAATAATTAATTTTTTCCTCATGTTCAATGTTAAATATTCTCGATATGAGACATTCTCTGTTTGTGTGTTGGTAATCCGAATTTCCTTCTTGAATATATATATATATATATATATATATATATATATATATATATATATATATATATATATATATATATATATATATATATATATATATATATATATATATATATATATATATATATATATATATATATATATATATATATATTAATAAATTCTGAAATGTTTAAATGAGTGATCTGGTTAGCAATTTAAATGTTTTCAAAATGCAAATAAACATTTTAGTTCCACTGTTTAAATGACGTCACCTTGAGTGAATTGAAATTGTTTCCATAAAATGTAGGATCGCTTAAATTAAATAAAAAGAAAAAAACATTTGCATTAAAATACACAGAACATTCCTTGGAAATAAATGTATTAAAATACACAAATACTCTGGAAAAATTATATAAAATAAATATGAACTTTAGTCAATTTACCAAAAGCATGCAACAACGAATTCGGAATTGTTAAATGTTTTAAAAATTGATAGATAGAATTTGTCCAGATTATTTAACCAAACCTGTTTGAGAAAAAAAAAACTATTTAATAAATTCAGAAACGTTCAACTGGCTGAACTAGTTAGCCGACTCAAGAGTTTGAATTGAAGTGCTCATCAGGGCCAGATGTTTGATAAATCTATTGATCTTATTATCATTTACCATATTTATACTTTTTCTGAATGAATGAGAGCTTATATCAAGGGACAGCATAATAAATCAACATCCAAATGTTGGATAATTTTTGTGTTTATTTTCACTTTCAATTAATGCAGCGTCCTGGGTATAACGATAAACTACATCGGTGTCCTGGGTATGACGATGAACTGCGTCCAGCAGCAGGGCCTCTGTTAATAAGTTTTTTGCAAAAATAGTACCGGCTATAAGATTTTTTGGAAAGAAGAGTGTTGCCAGCTATACGTTTTTTAAAAATAATATTACCACCTATACATTTTTTGAAATAATCATATGACCATCTATACGTTATTGAAGAAATATTATCATCAGTTATACGTTTTTGAAAAAATAATATTGCCAGCTATACTTTTTGGAAAATTAGTATTACCAGCTGTACGTTTTTGAAAAGATAATATTACCCGCTATACGTTTTTGAGGAAAAAATATTAACAGAAATAGATTTTTGACAAAACAAAAATATTACCAGGAAAAAAAAAGTTGTCGGCATTAAATGACCCATTAAGGTTGATGTGCCGTAAAACAAAACAGACGAAACCAAACCAATTAATGCAACCATACGAAGTTTAGAACGGTCATGATCAAACATAATAGACATTCATTGTCTTTTATATTTAACAATATATATATATATATATATATATATATATAAATATATATATATATATATATATATATATATAATAATATATATATATATATATATATATATATATATATATATATATATATATATATATATATATATATATATGTAAAACTATATATAGGTATTAATTCCTTTATTCTCTCTCCAGCTATGGGTAAAATAGCAGGACAGCCGTGATTCTCTCACTTATAAGCCCAGAAATATAGCCAGGTTCGCCAGAAGTTAAGACAAGAATAATTTATTAATTCTTTTTATATTTAAAATATATTTATTTTAAAAAAAAGCGAGCGAAACAAAGCACAAGCAATGGGTTAAAAAGCAAATTCTTAATGTTCAAGTGACTTTCTGTTGAAATTATTTTTCTGTTGACATATTTCATAACTAATTTTTGCTAATTGAAATTAAAGAGCGTGGAGAGTTCAAGTGAATTCTTACATTTTAAAAAATAGTTGATAATAACTGATTTAGAGCAATGTTTATGAACATAAGGAGATCATCATTCTGAAAGTGGGTACAAATCAATCTTCCGTCCATTTGTAGAATTCCTTTGGCTGATTTTACAACTTTTCCTGTGAAAATGTTAATGTTTATTAATCTCCTTGCTTCAAAATCTATTTATCCATTTAATTTACTCATATAAGTATATTTGCTTTTTTATATACTTGTATATTTGTTTTTAATTATATATATCATTCTCTCTGCCCTCTTCTCTCTCTCTCTCTCTCTCTCTCTCTCTCTATATATATATATATATATATATATATATAGCAAATGTAATAAATCCTTTGGTCTATAGTGAATCCTAGTAATATAAAATATTAAAATTGATCCACAAGAATAAATGCTATGGTCCGGTTCCTTGTACCACGGTGATAGTCCAAGGTAGAACCAATAAAGAAGAACTCGAACACGGATATGGAATAACACAAATATATTACAAACAGGAATATATACAGAGAAGTTGAAAAGTGTTAGTACGAACAATCAGGTTTAGTAGTAATTGTCTGAACGCGACTCTGTTTCGGACTGCCTCTGTCTCGACTGACTGACTCGCTCGCTCTGACAGACTGACAGACTTCTGACGGACTTCACTCCAGACTTCAGGCTGAACGGTATTTAGTCACACACGAAGGCATCATGTGGCACAAGGCCGGTTTAACATGGGATCTCCGAGCCCGTGAGCTCGGCCAAAAATATGCCCTTTGAACCCGTATAAACCGGTTCAGTGTCGGTTTACCTCCCCGAAAGAGACACCGCCCTTCGGCGTAGCCTCGTTCGGGTTCCTCCCCGCCCGAAGGCAGAGAGTTCAACCGATCAGCCAATCAGCCAGTCGCCCGACTTCGGACTCCCTGCTTCCTCTTGAGGCGCAGTATTTATTACGTATGGAATAGTCCATTATGTTATTATGAGTAAGGTCCCATAACAATAAATGTATTTAATATTACAGAGTAAATAATTAGTACACAATAGAATCCAAAATTACCTCATATGGGGAATAGGTTTATTTCAAGCGACGAAAATTTCGTCTCTCTTATTCAACCCCATAACAAACTCAGTCTATCCTGGGTTTGAATAAGACTGACGAATTTTTCGTCGGTTGAAAGAAGACTATTTCCCATATTAGGTAATTTGGGATTTTATTTTGTACTATATATATAATAATGAACTCTCCCGTCGGTTTCGACGTATGAGGATCTGACAGCTTATTGATTCAGTTATGAAATTTTGTGCGATAATCTTAAGTAGCATTTAAGACCCGCTAATGTTTTACAAAGGAGGCCACATACGGAGCAAGTGTGATGATTGTGAGATGAGATCACTGTTAGATTGGCTGACCTTTTAGATCTTGCTCTAGCTTCTTTAAGATGATTCAGACAAGCAGATTGAAAACTGCTGAGTCCACTAAAACACGTTGATCTCCATTCTACCCGCTCCAAGGCAAAGCGCTCAAGGATGTTATGCGGTATATTAACTGCAGACATCTTAGCTTTGTATCTTAGCCATGGGCGTCCTACATTCCTGTAGCCCTGATCTAACTGGCTGTACATTAGGATCTTGGGTATCCTGTCATCAAACATTCTCAAGACATGACCAGTCCACCGTAACTGAGACTGTATGATAAAAATCTCGATTCCTCCAATATTACACCTGTTAAACAGGTCTACGTTAGATGTCCTATCTTGAGGCTTAACTCCACAGATTGCACGCAGTCAGTTTTTGAGGAAAACATCCAGCTGGCGTATATATATATATATATATATATATATATATATATATATATATATATATATATATGTCTGTGTGTGTGTAAATGTTGCTAGAAATAAAAGAAATAAAAGAATTACAAAATAACATTTTTTTCACGTACTTTTTCACGAGGATTATTAAAAGGCAATTCCATGTGTAAAATACATACTTGGTAAGAATTCCTGAAGAAGTCCATATGTATCGGATGTAACACCAAAATTGTCCAAATCGTGTTACAATAAAATTGTCCATCCCACAAAATATTTAATATATAAAAAAAAACACAAAACCAATTGAGTTTATTTAGCTAGAAAGAGAACAGGTGATGTTTTGTATCAGCCCTGGTGTCTTTTCAACCGAGCAATGGCAAGAGGAAAAATCATTCAGGCTTTCATTAATGGTACAAATATTCATATTCTGTGTTCCATCTTGAAAGTCAATTCAAGAACCATAAAGGATCAATTAGAGAAGATCCAACTCAATCCATATGACGTTTGATACGTGAGAGAGGAGTTTAGCTATGCCAATCAAAAGAGTAGTGAAAAAAGACTTGAAAATGAAATCGTGCGTGAAACCTGTGAGGTGCCTTGTTAATCCAAGACAGAAAGTTAGATGATTGGTCCTGGAATTCGAAGACTTAATTGCAAGATCAATGGCCATCTTCTATCTTCTTGAATCCCGTTCGTCTGTTGTACTTTCAGCATCCTCTCTATATTTTTCTCTCAAATCACTCCTTGTAACCCCCTGGGTATTAGGGGCATTAACCTCTTGCTTGGGGTGAAATGATTAAAAAAAAAACTATCTCTATCTCTTTCTTTCATTCTTTCTTTTACTTTTCAGGATTTTTTCCATGTAGAAAACTCATATTTGGTTAGATCATCTGAAGACATTAAACGTCATTCAAAGTCCATATCTATCTATCTATCTATCTATCTATCTATCTATCTATCTATCTATCTATCTATCATAATATTTTCATATCTGTCTTTTCATATCTATCACAGTCTTTCCATATCTATCTATCACAATCTTCTTTTCATATATCTATCTATCTATCTATCTATCGCAGTGTTTTCATATCTATCTATCTGTCAGCCTATCTATCTATCTATCGCAATGTTTTCATATCTATCTATCTATCTATCTATCTATCTATCTATCGCAGTGTTTTCATATATCTATCTATCGAATCGCAGTGTTTTCATATCTATCTATCTATCATAGTCTTTTCATATCTATCTATCTATCACAGTATTTTCATATCTATCTATCTATCTATCTATCTATCTATCTATCTATCTATCTATCTATCTGAATTATAATGTATATTCCAGCAGTAAATAACACAGAATTTCAGTTGATCAAAACGGAAGGAAAAAATCCGAATGGAAAATAATAAAAGATAAAAGGCCAAGTGTTTCAATGTCACTCAATCTTTGAGTGAAGTGTGGGAAAGTGAAAGTGAAAGTGAAAGTGAAAGTGGTCGACTAGATGTCATAAAAAGTCATTGTCTGACCTAAAGCACTTGTTATGTAAGCGTCATTGCCCTGGTAAGTGAAACATTCTTTTTGTTACTCTGCAGTCAAGCATTAATAACTGTTTTGGAACATGTCAATTTCATCAGGTGCGTACTTTGCCGGATCTATCTATCTATCTATCTATCTATCTATCTATCTATCTATCTATCTATCCCAGTTTGTTCTTATCATTCATCTATGATCTATCTATCTATCTATCCCAGTTTATTCACATTCATCTGAAGGTGTTCATATATACCTACCTCTTCCTCTAATTCCTACTCTCCTTACATGTCGCTCTCAACTGTCCTCGCCGTTCTCCCCGTCTCTCTCTCTCTCTCTCTCTCTATATATATATATATATATGTATATATATATGTGTGTGTTGAGTGTGCGTGCGCGCATGCGTGCTTGTGTGTGTGGGTCTTGTCTGATTTTCTACGCACGTCTGTTTTCATGTCTCAGTCTGCATCTATCTATCTATCTATCTCCGTTTACATCTATCTATCTATCTATCTATCTATCTATCTATCTATCTATCTATCTATCTCCGTTTCCATCTATCTATCTATCTATCTATCTATCTATCTATCTATCTATCTATCTATCTATGTTTATATCTATCTATCTATCTATCTATCTATCTATCTATCTATCTTTCTATTCATCCATCTATCTATCTATTATCTATCTATCTATCTATCTATCTATTCCATCTATCATCTATCTATCTATCTATCTATCTATCTATCTATGTTTTATCTATCACATCTATCTATCTATCTATCTATCTATCTATCTATATGTTTATATCTATCTATGTTTATCTATCTATCGATGTTTATATCTATCTATGTTTACATCTATCTATCTATCTATCTATCTATCTATCTATCTATCTATGCTTGGTTTGTCTCTCTATACATATCTGTTTGCATCTATCTATCTACAGGGTTTGGACAAAATAACTGGAACAGTTGCAAAATCCACTCCTATATTTCAAAGACCAATTATATTACAAACTTTAACTAAAATTGCAGGTTATATCTATTGTAAATGAATACGTTTATTATCTATTTACATCTATTTAAATCATTGACATTGAAATCATTGACATTGAAACCATTGACATGGAAATCATTGACATGGAAATCATTGACATGGAAATCATTGGCATTAAAATCATTGGTATTGAAATCATTGACATTGAAATTTTACATTACTTTTCCATAGGCGAAACTTTTAAATGCATTTCTTTAAACAATTTGCACTGTCTTTCTGTCGTCTTTTTCTGTGTCGTGCCCCTTCAGGATGTTGACGACGATGGCTCTCCACACCTTTCCTGTCCTTTGTAACCCTTAATAAGTTTTTTCTTTTTGCTATCTCTTCACTCAAACTCGTCTTATACGTTGCTTTTCTCTGTCTCCCTAAAATTCAATCTGTTCTGTGGGTGTCAAATTTTCCAAGCTTTCATTCCTCATTACGTCCCCCTTAAATTTCAATTCTCTCTTCCTGATGTTTAGTATGTGTCCTTTTCTTCTCTAGAACTTTGTCGTCGCTTACATGTTCAGTTCGTTACATTCTCATCATCCTTCTGTAGAATCGCATTTTTTGTTGCATCCTTTCTCTTCTTCATCTTTGATGGGATTCTCCAGCATCCACTTCTATATAATAAAACAGATAGATATTATATAACATTTTACTATTCGTTTCTTGGTTTCTAAGGAAATATTTTTCAGTTTTCTTAATACTTTGCTCAGCTTTTGGAAAGCATTTTTCGTTATCCCAATGCACCTTCGGAGTTGCGTGTGGCACTTTCCGTCCTCTGTTCAAACGTTTTCCAGATATTTAAATTTTATACTTGCTTGATTTTGGAGGCACAGTGGTCTAATGGATAGCGGCTCGGATTCGAATTCCAGTCGAATCCATTACGTTCACTTAGGTGCTAATACCCTTCGATAAGGTATGAATCCACTTCTTCTCCCCCTCCAGCTATGGGTAAATACCGGGTTCTATAACCTTGGATGGCAACTGGTCTACCTAAGAAAGAAATGGCAACCTACTGCAAGAAAAAAATCGGCTTTGTTTGTCATGTATCGAAAGATACATGATCGCCTTAGCGTGTATCACGCATAACACATAACTGACTAATTATCACTTACGTACTAATACTCTTGGGAAAGGTATGAATCCTCTTCTTCTCCCTCCAGCTATGGGTAAATAGCGGGACAGACCGGGTTCTATAGCCTTTGATGGCAACTGGTCTATCGCCGAAAGAAATGGCAACCTACTGCAGGAAAAAATCTGCCTCGTCAGTCAAGTATCGAAAGATACATGATCGCCTAACACATAACGACTGAAATTATTACGCACCCTTGGGAAACACATAATCTCTTCTCCCTCCAGCTAGGGGGTAAATAGCAGGACAGAAAGCCTTTGATGGCAACTGGTCTATCGCCGAAAGAAATGCAACCTACTGCAGGAAAAATCTGCCTCGTCAGTCAAGTATCGAAAGATACATGATCGAACATAACTGACTGAAAGACTTACGTGCTAATCCTCTTGGGAAAGACATCCCTCCAGCTAGGGGTAAATAGCAGGACAGACCGGGTTCTATAGCCTTTGATGGCAACTGGTCTATCGCCGAAAGAAATGGCAATCTACTGCAGGAAAAAAATTCTGCCTCGTCAGTCATGTATCGAAACTGATTGACTGATTCCCAATTTGTAATTTGCATGTTTGGCTGTCTCTTTTGCTAGCACCCACGTATTCAGTCGTACCTTTAATCAATTTAAAAGCATTTCTATAGAAAACCATTTCAGTGCATTTTTATAGATAATCATTTCAAATAGGTTTCTATAGAAAAATATTGGAAATGTTTTTTTTGTTTGTTTTTTTTTACTATTTTCACGAAGAGGTATGGAAAGATAACACGGACAGATTTAGAAAAGGAACTAATCTAATGATACTAATGGAGAGGAATAGTGACAGAGGAAATTTATCAGAGAAACATTGAAGTGGGGAACTGAAAGGTGCCTCGTCTTGAAATAATGGTAAATAAATAATTACAAGAAGAAAGATAAAAGAAAAAAATTCTAGGAGAGTTTCATTGAGGAAAGAGGTTGAAGGGAAGGAAAATTGTCAGTGAGTATACAGGAGTGAGAGAGAAAGAAAGTGGGAGAAAGAAACAAAGAAAGAGAGATGAATAAAGAGAGAGAGAGAGAGAGGGAGAAAGAAAAGGAAAGAGAGAACGTTGAACGAATAGAGAAAAAGGAAGAGAGGAAACAAGTGAAAGAAAGAAATAAAAAAGAAAGAGAGAAAGAAAGAGATAAAGAAAGAGAGAGAGGGAGAAAATGTAAGAAGGCTGAAGGAATAAGCCAAAAAGAAGACAGGAGAGTGAAAAAGAAAAACGAGAGAATGAAAGTCGGAAAGAGAGAGAACACGAGAAAAAGAAACAGTAAGAGAGAGAGAAAGAGAGAAAAAGAAAAATAGAGAAAGAAAAAGAAATAGAAAAGCGAAAGAAAGAAAGAAAGAAAGAAAGAAAGAAAGAAAGAAAGAAAGAAAGACAGAAAGAAAGAAAGAAACAGCGAAAGAGAAAAATAGAGAAAGAAAGAGACCGGGAAAAAAAGGACGCTGGACATAAAAAAAAAAAAAAGGAAGACCGGAAACAAGTGAAAGAAAAAGCGAGATGATAAAATCAACAAAGAAAGATAGAGAATGTGAAAGAAAGAAAGAAAGAAAGAAAGAAAGAAAAATAAGAAAGAAATACCGAGAGAGAAAAATAAAGAAAGAGAGAGGTAGAAAAAAGAAAAAGCGGAAACAATTGAAAGAAAAAAACGAGAGAAAGAAAGAAAGAAAGAAACAGCGATAGAGAAAAATAGAGAAAGAAAGAGAGAGGGAAAACAAAAAAAAGGACGCTGGACATATAGAAAAAAAGAAAGACCGGAAATAAGTGAACGAAAAAGCGTGAGAATAAAATAAACAGAGAAAGAGAGAGAATGTGAAAGAAAGAAAGAAAGAAAGAAAGAAAGAAAGAAAGAAATACCGAGAGAGAAAAATAGAGAAAGACAGAGAGAGGTAGAAAAAATAAAGAAAAACCGGAAACAATTAAAAGAAAAAAACGAGAATGAAATAAAAAAAGAAAGAGGGAGAGTATGAAAGAAAGAAAGAAACAAACAAACAAGAGAGAGAGAAAAAAAACAGAGAAAGAAAGAAAGAGAGAGAGAGAGAAAAAAATAAACGTATAGAAAACAGGAAAACCGGAGACAAATGAAAGATAAATCGAGAGAATGAAATAAACAAATAAAGAGAGAGAATTTTAAAGAAAGATAGAAAAAAAAAGAAAGAAAAGAGAATAAGAAAGAAATAGCGAGAGAGAAAAATACAGAAAGCAAGACAGAGGTACAAAAAAAAAAAAGGAAAACCGGAAAGAAGTAAAAGAAAAAAACGTGAGAATGAAATAAATAAAGCAAGAGAAAGAACAAGAAAGAAAGAAAGAAAGAAAGAAAGAAAGAAAGAAAGAAAGAAAGAAAGAAGGCTGAACGAATTGAAAAAAAGAAGACAGGATAAGAGACAAGATGTCGGACGTGAGATATACTCGCTTTGGAGGATGTCTATGTGATAAAAATTGATTTGAGCGGTAGAGAAATGAGAACACTAAATGCGAAGAGGTTCACGCGATGATTAAAAAAAAAAAACAGGCGGGAGAATATAAACTAAGGTAAGACATGATAGACAAATAACGAAGAATAAAAATGGAAGCCGTCACCGAAATTAAAGGACCGAAGAGCAAAAATGGTGGAAAGGAAAAAAAAAAATGGCAGAAGCAGTGAATGCAGGTAGTTAGAAAACACGAAAGAAAGAAAAGCGTGCTCACCGGAAGCAGACAGATCCGGAAAGATGATGGTCGAAGGAAAGGGGACAAACTGAACGAGCTTAGAAAATCGAGGAGGCCAAGTGAGTGTGCAGAAGAGAGAGAAGATTTGTTTAGCTGAAAGAAAAAAAAATAGATTAAAAAGGATAGGAAGGTTATTGGTGAGGTTGTCGGTTGGAGAATAAACCATTAGTTTTAACTGTTCTTTTCGGAGTATTTTAAAGGATATTGAAAACTCATAATTCCTCTTTCTTTCTAACATCGATATCTCTTTTTAGATTATCGATCTGGTAACGTCTATTAGTTTGTTTGTATTCTAATCTTTCCTGTCAAATCCAAGTGAAAATCAATTTGAATGAATATTTTAAAATTTTTCTAATGCTTTTTTTATTTCAAATAATTTTTGTTAGAATGTAATTTTCCTCGCAGTATTAAAGGACTTGTTCTTCAGGCTACCAGGCTGCAATTGGTTTTCTACTGAAATATGTCATCATTGGACAATGCTCTAAACATAAATCTTTCTGGCGAAGTGTAGTTGCACGGATGGATGTTTTTGGCCTCATTATGTTCAATACTTTGTCGACCTAAATCTCTTCACTATCTATCTATCTATCTATCTATCTATCTATCTATCTATCTATCTATCTATCTATCTATCTCAGTCCGTACATTATCTATCTATCTATCTATCTATCTATCTATCTATCTATCTATCTATCTATCTCAGTCCGTACATTATCTATCTATCTATCTATCTATCTATCTATCTATCTATCTATCTCAGGCTGTACATTATCTATCTATCTATCTATCTATCTATCTATCTATCTATCTATCTATCTCAGACTGTACATTATCTATCTATCTATCTATCTATCTCCTATTGTTCATAATCCATCTATCTATCTATCAATACCTAATTATCGGGAATATCTTCTATTCTTTCATTCATATTATATATATGTATATATACATATACATATATATATATATATATATATATATATATATAGAGAGAGAGAGAGAGGGAGAGAGAGAGAGAGAGTAATAAACTGTTTCGTTTCTTCCAATCTTGCCCTGTCCATTGGTATTTCTCTTTCATATTACTACATATATATATATATATATATGTTTGTGTGTATATATATATATATATATATATATATATATATATATATATATATATATATATATATATATAGAGAGAGAGAGAGAGAGAGAGAGAGTAATAAACAGTTTCGTTTCTTCCAATCTTGCCCTGTCCATTGGTATTTCTCTTTCATATTACTACATATATATATATATATTGTTTCTATCGATCTATCATTCAGTCCCTTCAGTATCTCCCTATCTCTCTATGACAATACGCATCTCCCTCTCCTTCTCTCTCTCCCTCTCTCTCTCATACACAATATCTATCTATCTATCTATCTATCTGTCTATCTATCTATCTATCTCAGTTTGTAGATTTCTGTCTCTCCGTCTATCATAAAACAATATTAATAATATCTAATTGTACCCTTTTTGGTGGAGTAGGTAATGGCTGCCCCAGCTACTGCTACGTAGTATCTATCTATCTATCTATCTATCTATCTATCTATCTATCTATCTATCTATCTAACTAGCTAGCTAGCTAGCTATTTCAGTCTATTGCCTCTAAATCGAGCAGAAAATATATAACCATACAAACACAAATTAAATATCTCCGTTTGTTTCTGAATACACTGTATGATATTTTAATTCTGCTGATGTAAAGACAGATTGTTTTTAGCCTTTCGAATATTGCCTCTTGAATCCAAGAGTCAGATGGCAATGAATCATTTAGACTTGAATCGTGAATGAACGGACTTCGTTTCGGTGGAATAATTTTCAATCACCCATTGATGATAGTCGCTTATCACCAAGGAAACACCGCTTGGTGAGGCACACCGTTTACGCGTTAAAAGAATTCATGGAATTTTTGTGGCCGGGCCGATAGCAGAGATTTTTGAGTTGGCAAGATTGTGGAAGTTGGCTGTATATCTGTGGACATTCGCTGAAGCTCTTTCCTTGGCGCCAACTTTGAATAGTACTACTACTAATAATAATCTTGCATCAGGTTGCACGGTGTTAACACCGACTGAATATAAAATTCGGCCTGATAGATTTGGCTAATATCTGCACTAGAAAATATACAACTTTTACAGGAAGGAAATTGGTATAAACATTGCCCAACCCCGCTTACAAAGATAGGACCACTAACAATTTTATGAGACGTTACAATTCATACCGACAGAACTATTAATGATAATTGCCCATACCCGGTGAAAAAAAACAAAAACGGAATGAGCTTTCTTATTAATATGGCCGTCCCTGCATATGGTATATTGTATCTTTGAAGTCCTTCAAAAAGCTATCAAAATACATGGATCTTGAAGTGCAAATCTCAAAAATATATCATATGAGGACATCAATAATTCCAGTTGTAGTTAGCTGATTAGAAAAGGTTCCAATAAACCCATAGAATAAATTCCTGGTAGCTCATGCCTTAAAGAAATACAAATAAAAATTACTCACAAGTACAGTTTGCACCTTACGGACACCTTATCTATGTAAAATGTGTGTGTCATTTTAGGTGTTTTTTTCCCGCTTTTTTTTTTCAAATGCTCTGTAGAAAATGTCATGATGCCCTTTCTGACCTTAGATTTCTGTTTAGGACGCGGAAAGAAATAAGTATAAACCAGTTTTTAAAGGTAATAAAATAATATTAAGTTGGTGCAAAAATAATGTCGTTTTTGACGTTCGACTTCACGTTAAAAACGATATTATTTTTGCACCAACCTAATATTAATAAAAACTAATTGTACCCTTTTTGGCCGAGTAGGTAATGGCTGCTCCAGTTTCCGCTACGCAGTAACTACTTATTTAAGACGTTGTATACTGAGAAAGACAATATTCGGGAAATGCTACTGAACTATAAATGTATGTTATTGAAAATGACCCTCATAATATCTCCAACAAGAAAATGTCAAGAATCTCATTTGCCTCTGTTCATTTTGAAAGCAAGTTAGAAACTTCTTGGAAATATTTTTTCGAATGGATCCAGAATGCCAAGCTAACAAAGCCAAGGAGTTTTACTTTGAATAAACTGACTTCAAAAAGTTCAGAGGTCATCAAAAAAACCCCATAGTCACAACGCTGAAGCGAGACATTCAAAGAACAAGGCAGAAAGATCCGACTTTTTCTTTGGAGAAGTTTACAATCAAAGAAGATCTGCAACGAATTCGCAAACTCACAGGGGAGTGATAAGGCTGGCGAAATATTGTCGAATCAGTATACAATGTCACTGAAGATGAGAGAATATGTTAATCCATGACCTAAAATCGAAACAGTTTTCATGATGATGATGATGATGATTGATGTCGTTCCTTTTTCTATTCTTAGGGGATCTTTCCTATTAGTACTTACCTTCTTTGAGTGTTTGTTTGCTTCTTGCACCGAAACATAATATGAATCTCTTTAACACTACCAGACCCAAGAATTGAACTCACAATTGACAAAAAACTGACTTCAAACAATTCAGACGTCATCCAAGAAAACTATAGTCACAATGCTGAACCAATACATTCAAAGAACAAGGCAGAAAGATCCTATTTTTTTCTTTGGAGAAGATTACAATCAAGGAAAATCTGCAAATAATCTTCAGAGGACAGAGAAGTCTGGCAAAATACAATGTCACTGAAGATGAGAGAAAGTATCAGACTGTCTGTCTGTGATACAGCTCACTGTTCAAGAAAAAAAAATGTCAACAAACAGAATGAATGCAGAATACACAACTAACAAAGCCATGGAGTTTCACTTTGAAAAGACTGATTTCAAAAAGTTCAGATGTCATCCAAGCACCACCATAGTCACAAGACTGAACCAAAACATTCAAAGAACAAGGCAGAAAGATCCGACTTTTTCTTTGGAGAAGTTTACAATCAAGGAAGATCTGCAACAAATCCGAAAAACTCGTAGAGGACCGAGAAGGGTGTAAAATATTGTCGAATCAGTAGACAATGTCACTTGAGATGAGAGAACATGTTAATTCATGACAGCAAATCGAAACAGTTTTCATGATGATGATGATGATGGTAGTTACACTTTTGGATTTTCTGTTTCCTTATTTGAATTTCCTGGGATAAAATAATATTGAAGAATAAATATTCTCATTGCGACGAACAATTACATCTGGAAATTTTCCTATTTATTTAAATATTTGTTCTGAACTATTTAAAAAGAATATTACAAAAACAATCATAAGATACATGACATTATTTAAAGAAGCAAGAGGCTGTGCATGAAAATAATTGAAACTTTTTTTTAATTTCGCAGAAGCAGACGGAAAACGAATGACAGCATTATCAGTTCCACTTCCTTTCTCGTTCTCCCTGAAGCCAAACAGCGACTCTGATAAATCTGTTCAGTCTTTCCTAGCGATCAAAGTTAAATAAACCCATATTTATTAAGCATTGCCATGGCGTATCGTAAGAGCTACCTAACGAACCAAAAGCTGACTGGTCACGTACAATACCCTGAAAACTAAACTAGCGACGTTCAGTCAGCACCGAAAAGGGCGCTAAATTTTCGCCTATCGCGATGAGCGGATCTTCTCTCAGAGAGGCACCGTGAATCAAGAGCCTGCTGGGACTTAAATTCAGCCTAAACATTAAGTGGAACTCCTGGATACAGTCCATTACTGAAGATGCAGGAAAGAAAATGGACAGTTCTTAGTACAGCTCCAGTAAGTACCTGACTCCTAGTGATATCTTCTAACATTACAAGCAACAAGACCAAAAACAAGCAATTGTCAAATTTCAAAGTCTAGCAAGATTGTAGGGTAAAAAGGTATGATATGTTTACAATTAACCATTAATTCAAATCTTTGACTTAATACATCATCCCTATTTAAAAACCTGATAATCTGCATTTGCTCCCGTAAACACAAAAAAACAAAGTTCATATAAGGATTTATATGTCCTTGCCAGTTTTAAAATTTTCCATTTAACTTTAGGAATTTTATTTTGATCTTTCAACTTCCAAAAATATTTTGAAAGTGAAGTATTATTTCTATAAGTGCTATTAGTAAAAGACAGTGTGTGCTGATACCAATGGGTTTTGGGAATTCATTTTAAAGAATTTTTCAACCATAGAATTTTCTGTTGTAGAGATAGAACAAAAGATGGTTAAACATTTCTTAGACAATCTTCCGTATATTTCCTGTTGGGCTTAAATAAACTGGAAACCCGAAACATCACTGAAGATGATGGAAAAAACCGATTCTACCTCGAGTGGCTTTCATGAGCTATTGTACAAGGGTGAAGTACTGATTATTGTAAAAAACATTATCAAGGTTCTGATAAGATCCAGAGATGGATAAAAAGCCCTGAGGAACAAAGGAACAATAAGAATTATAACATAATCATTTTGATGTTAATTTTATTGCTAGGATTGTTAATGTATCGAATCTATTTATTTTGATTAATTAAAACAATGGCTGCCATAGATTTGAAAATCCAATCAGGGTAAAACGCTTAAATATATATATATATATATATATATATATATATATATATATATATATATATATATAATAGTAAGATATATAATCCGGTGTTCTTAAAATTTTGATTTTTTTTTCAAAATAGTGCTCAATGTAAATTTACAGAGCATTAAATAAATAAATTGATTTAAAATATTTTTTTCGCTACACAGTTCCAACTTAGGTTCAAAAATTAAAAGCTTCCAATTCAATTTTCTAATTAAATTAAAGACATTAGTTCCATTTCATCTTCAGCCGAATTTTAGATCAATTAATTTATAATATATATATATATATATATATATATATATATATATATATATATTTATGAGCTTGAGCTGCCCTTTCAAATGAACTAATCCGAAAACTACGCGTAGGTCATTAATTTTTTCCGCACAATAACCTATTTCTCAGCGACAAAACTTTGCTTCTATCGCAATTTTTCATGGAAAATCCTGACGATTTTTCATCGATATTCGATTCAGCTAAGATGAATAGACACATTTCGATATGTAAAGAGGGACCGACACCTAACAGGATGAAAAGTCAAGGGTTAACCGTTATCTTCCGTATATTTCCGCATTCCAGCTGTAACCTCTACCTCGAGAATTAAAATTGTAAAAAACATTATTGCAAAAAAAGCCCCTGGAACAAAGGAACAAGAAATGTTAATTTTGATTTAGGATTGTTAAGTATCGAATCTATTTATTTTGATTAATTAAAACAATGGCTGCCATAGATTTGAAAATCCAATCACCGGAAAACTGATCAAGCGAAATCGTGATGAGCGGTTGGATTTGATACTGACTTGAGCCGAGATCGATGAAACCGTATTCGCTTTTTATTTTTAAACAAAATTTTTATAACGCTGCTATCGATCAATCGATTTTTCATCGATATTCGATCACATGAATAGCCATTTAGAGGTCAATGAAAACTAATATTAGCTACTCGAATTAAAAAGCTAAAAATGGACCAGAAATATTTCGAGAGGGGTGGGTAAAAAAAAAATGTTATTTGATGGCACATCGATTTTTATAAAATGGTCATACTTCAAATGATTCTTTTTTATTCGAAAAATATAATTCAATTGAAAATGATAAACTTAAATGTGAGCGTGGCGTAGTGATCTGTCGTGCGGTAGATGGGATTGGCATGCTAATTTGCAATTCCCGCCAATGCCATTGCAGTCAATTTCGCACAAATTCACCTTGAACGGTATAACACACTCTTACTCTCCTCGACTGAGTTAAATACCAGAGTAAACTGGATAACTGTTTTTTCTTCATTTAATTATAAACTTTAAACAATACTAGGCACGAAAGCCTCTCAAGTTAGAGGCTTACTGAATTACATGCGTGATTTGAATCTAAGAGGCGGATATTGTGATAATATGAAGAATATCCTCAGTCTTTATTAAAATATTTTCATGTCAAATGCTCTGATGAGATTTTTTACCTGTTCCCCCAGCTGCATGAATTTAAACGTACCATTCGTCCTGGATATGCCGACAAATTACATCCGCGTACTGAGTAAGATAATAAACTATATCCGAGAGCAAGGACTTCGACCAGAAGCTTTAAAGATTGTAGAAACACCTTTTAATTGGTGGTGTTCTCAGGTCCACCCAGACCCGGGGTCATAGCACATGTCAGGGTCCCAGCTATGCGCAAATAGTTTACCCAACGAAAGGTGTCAAAACACTATAAAAGTATAAAAATTGGTTTCAACACCACCAATTTATTAAAAAAAAATATTACCAGCCATAAAAATATTGTCGGCATTAAATAACCCATTCAAGTTGATATGCCATAAAACAAAACAAACCAAACCAGCAATAAAAATCTTTAAATAACCCATTGAGGTTGATATGCTGTGACGTTCTATCCTGATCTACCACGGCACCAGTTTTGACGTCCCCAAACAGCACCAATTGTGACGTCCTCGCCGCGGCGCCAGCTGTTCGCTCCTCGCTGCTCCGTTCGGGTGTCGCTGCTCCAAACGTGACGTCCGCCTGTCGCGTCAGTCGTGTTGTCTCGTCCTGTGACGACCAACTGGCTTGGTAACGGTCGCGGCACCCAAATGTGACGTTCTAAGCTTTTGGTGATTCGGGTGGGAATCTGGTTAGATTTGATATCAGCCTCGTCGTTCCCAACTCGCTTCCAACGCCTGGTTACCAAGGTAACTGCATTGATCTCCAGTCTGCCTACCCACGCTGTGAATTGATCTTAGGCAGACGAGGTCAATCAGTAGTCGGGCCGTAATGCAAACTGAGTTCAACGGGGGTGATACTACACAAATATGCATAAAATAAAATAAAATGAAAACTCAAAAAGTTCAAAGTATCAAAGGAAAAGGTAACAAACTTTATGTCTAGTTGTTCGATACATAGGACTGCATCTATCTCCCGACCCGTTCTGTGGATTGTGACACGTCGTTTTCCGTTAGGCAAGTTTTAACGCTTCAAGTTGTTTGCTCTCTAAGAAATTGGTGTTTCGGTGTGTCTTTGGACGAAAGTCGAAAAACTTATTTCGGTGGTCTGGATCTAAGTAGCTCTTCAAAATAATTGTTCTTGGGTTGAAGAGGAGTCCGGAATTTGCGTGAATCTTGGTCAGCTGAACTCACTGGAACTGCTTGAACTCAACTCTGGAAACTCAACTCTCCGCTGGAGCCCGAACTGATTTCTGCCTGTTGGGGCCTTGCTTTTATGGACGCCGACCAAAACCGGGGTGGGTCTGTCGGCGTCGGGGGTTCCTCGATAATTCTAAATACACATCCACCTCTTTTATTTCTTGTTAGGGATTTTCCACTCTTTTCCATTTTCGGGAACCTTTTCTCACTCCCACTTTCTCACCATACTTCAGAGGGGCGTGAACTGCCCTCCCCACTTCTTCGTAGCAGCTTCTCATACCTATATTCTGCGTCTTCGTGCGTCACGTGATCACCACTTGACCAATGAGGTCCTGGTCGGGTATCTCTCCTCCTCCTTCGTGCGTCACGTGATCACCACTTGACCAATGATGTTTTAGTCGGGTGTGAACGAATCCGCGGCTTTGTTTCGGGGAAAAAATATCTTGCTTAACTAAAAAAATTATCTCTTCTCTTTCCCTTTTCTTCCGCTTTAATCGCCGTTATCTAGCTGCAAACGGGACAATATGACAACTCTTGTTCTACACGTGTGTTTTGTCAGGTATTTTATCACTAATTATCAAAATGGGTGGTCTTCGTGATACGGCCTCAAAAAAGAAATATCTCTAAAGTTTCAGTCAGTCTGTCGCCTCCAAGGAAGAAGAAAAAACACTTCTAGGTCCCCATTCATTTTCCTTTCGGTACATATTCCTGATAACATAATTTTATTATCGCAGTCTAAGGATGTTTCGTTGAAAAAAAATCGGTCAGCGGACACGGCTTGTGTGGCTTTTAATTTTTCATATCTGTCCAAAGTCCTTTTTAGTTGCCTGTTTTTCGTCACTTATCGAAATAGCATTTTCACTTGAATTTTTCCCTGGCCAGTCGACCATCCGTTTGTTTACGCACCCCTAGATAACACAGCCGTTATCAAAACACATCTGATTCTTTCTTTCTTTCCCTTTCTTTTTACTCAGAATTTCCCTGTCGTTGTAATGACACCCTTTTCGCCATGGTTACTTATCAATATATTCATTGTCTCTTAGCCGTGTGTGTGTCTGCTGATCACCCACGATTTGTCTCGCCTTTATTTCTGCCTTCTTTTCTTTCTTTTCCGTTTCTGCCTCGTAAATGGTGCAACAATGCCGTAAAACAAAATAAAGCAAACCAAACCATCAATAAAAATCTTGTCTGCATTAAATAACCCATTGAGGTTGATATACCGTAAAACAAAACAAACCAAACCAAACCAGCAATAAAAATCTTGTCGGTATTAAATAACCCATTGAGGTTGATATGCCGTAAAAGAAAACAAAGCAAACCAAACCAGCAATAAAAATCTTGTCGGCATTAAATAACCCATTGAGGTTGATATGCCGTAAAACAAAACAAACCAAACCAAACCAGCAATAAATATCTTGTCGGTATTAAATAACCCATTGAGGTTGATATGCCGTAAAACAAAACAAATCAAACCAAACCAGCAATAAAAATCTTGTCGGCATTAAATATCCCATTGGTGTTGATATGCAGTAAAACAAAACAAATCAAACCAAACGTGCCACGAAATTGGCATCCTTGCCACCCGTTTACTGTTGATATAGCTAAACGCCGCCGTCACTTCTAATCCAAGTTTCTTTTCTTGCACTTCCCGCCTGTGGAATTCCCTTTCGTTTACTTGCTTCTCTGATAAATACAATCTTCAAAAATTTAAGTGCAACGTCAATCGCTATCTTCTATCATCTTGAATCCCGTTCATCTTGTGTACTTTTCTCAACAACCTTACTATACTCAGTCTTTTCTCTCACTTTCACTTTCTGTAATCTCCTGCGTACTAGTGGCAATCCCGAATTGCTTGGGGTGAAATGATTAAAAAAAAAAAATGGAAAGATAATGAGTGAAGCTTGATATGAAGAAATTTCAAGTATAGTATTCAGGGAAGCAGCTAAGTAGAACATGTTCCAGGAAGTACTTTTTCATGAAAATAAGCAATCTGAGTGAAACTTCCTCCTTACAAATGGAATACTAGTGGTATAATACCAATATCCCCGCTGAAAGAAGGCTTACTTATTGTAGAGTTGTGATACTATGAACACCCAAGTACAAAAGGTAGATGGGCTTTTATTTCGATCTCATTCTGTTTAATACCGAGCAGGTGTATTTTATTATGTCTAGTTTTCTAAACGGAACACACTTTTCCCGAAGGGGAACGGCAAAGTAACTGAGTGAATGTGGAGCATTTGGAGATTAGATGAAAACGAAACTGGAAATATGGTGTATCCGGTTGCTGATCTATATAAACTGTTTGTCAATATTTCAGAGATGAAGCAATGTAACTATTTAGATGTTTCCCTGATTTGTATTGCCATATTCACGACGTTTCAGCAATTGTACGCTCCGACCTTCTTCAGGTGATATTTGTTGGAATTTTGTACCAAACCGTTATTTTTTTAGTCTACGGAGTTAGGCTTTCCTAATTTGGCGCACCATGAATTTATAAAACACATAATGAGAAAAGAGGGCTTGGAGAATTTGACACTGACAGGTCATACTGACTGCAACAGAGCCAGAGGGAAACAGTGAGTAGCTTCATTAACGTGCTTGTGTAAATAGATGGCAGAACATGAATTGGAAGTGATAGCGAAAATACTGACCTTACTAAGAACTAATAAGGATAGGAAGAAGGGAAGAGCCATGATCACTCACGTCCCGAAAAGACACGTTACATTGAAGAAGATGGATTCCATGTGCGTTAATTATTATTCCAAACACGTATTTAAACTTGTGTTAATGGTAAATTTGACAGATTTAATAAAATTAAATTGGCAACTGATCACGAAAATGAACAACAATCAGTTGTTAACTGGGGAAAGAAAAGCCTTGTTTATTTAAACTCATCCAAAACGTAACCACTGTTCTTAAATAAGCATGCCTATGCTAACCTCTAGCAGAGTGACTCATTGCACCTTCTTGGCCTAATATTTTACACTGACATGACATGGAACTATTATATTGAATCAATTGATATGCCTAGTGTTATGAAAGATAGTTTACTGTGTTGAGATGGATACATTTTCTTGCCAATATCTCTCTTGTACATTTATATGGCTGAAATTCGTCCATACAATAAATAATTTTTGTTACATCAGGTATGATACATTCGCCGTATATTTAAAGATTCTTGACAGAATCCAAAGAAGGTAAAATACAAGGAGAATCTCAAATATCTGCCTATGTTTCTGAGATGAAGTATTATGTAAACTATTTACTTTATTTGGACTATGGTCCTCATCTTTGTCGCCATATTTATTACAACGTTTCCGCCTTTCAGTATCTGTCTATATTTCTGACATGAGGTATTATGTAAACTATTTACATTATTCGGACTATTGTCCTCATCTTTGTCGTCATATTTATTACAATGTTTCATTTATCGTCTATATTTTTTATTTTTAAAATTTGTTTCGGACCATTCAGTATCTTTGTCATATTTATTTTTCGGAGATGAGGTATTTTGTAAACTATTTACATTATTCGGACTATTGTCCTCATCTTTGTCGTCATTTATTACAACGTTTCAACCTTTCAGTATCTGTCTATATTTCTGACATGAGTATTATGTAAACTATTTATTTCGGACATTGTCCTCATCTTTGTCGCCATATTTATGTTTCAAACTATATTTCTGAGATGAGGTATTATGTAAATTATTTCTATTCATCTTTGTCGCCATATTTGTCCTCATCTTTGCCTTTCAGTATATTTCTGATTGAGGTATATCTGTTAAACTATTTACATTTCATTATTCCATTGTCCTCATCTGTCATATTTATTACAACGTTTTTTTGATTTCTGATGAGGTATTTGTAAACTATTTACATTATTCGGACTATTGTCCTCATCTTTGTCGCCATATTTATTACAACGTTTCGGCCGTTCAGTATCTGTCTATATTTCTGACACGAGGTATTATGTAAACATGAGGTATTATGCGAACTATTGTCCCTCATCTTTTCGCCATATTTATTATTCGGCCGTTCCGTATATGTCCTGACAGGTATTATGTAAACTATTTACATTATTCGGACTATTGTCCTCATATTTGTCGCCATATTTATTACAACGTTTCGGCCTTTCAGTATCTGTCTATATTTCTGAGATGAGGTATTATGTACACTATTTACTTTATTCGGACTATTGTCCTCATCTTTGTGGATAAGGCGTTGGTTAGATCCAGTGACAGGATCCAAAGAGTGTGAGTTAAATACCTGGTTAAGGCAGTGGAGAAGTTGGAGAGGAGATTTAACAGGAGAAAACTGATAACTGATATTCATTAGACATGGCACGTGGAACTAGAACAGTCTATCCCAGTGACCGAAATAAAGGGTTCAGTTCGACATTCCAACCACCTGATGAAGGCCGGAGAGTCCAACGGCCGAAACGTTGTAATGCATATGGCAACACAGATGAGGATAGTCGTAATAATGTAAATAGTAAGAATATGTACTGTTATTGGTCCTGACCTGGCATCTCAACTTCCTAACTGCTATAACCTAGGTCTGTGCTTTTTTTTTTTTTTAATAATACTTACCTGATAATTATTCTGCCGAGCTTTCCTCTCTGGTATTTCGACTTCATTAATTTAAATGCTGTTCCATATTGGCAGCTAGTTGTTGGAATTGCCAGTTGTAACCGGAAGTCTTATTCTAATAGTTCCTTTTTTGTGGCACCCTCTTCCTGTCTCTTGCTTTCCTGGCAGCTATGGTCTTCAAAAAATTTTCTTTTTCTCTTTAAATTCTGATCTTTTATTGTCCGCTCTTTCCTAAACGTTTCACGGCGTATCGCCACACCCCTTTGACATATGGGTTCCCGGACGATCGGTGAAGTTAAGCAACGTCGATCCTGGTAAATATCTAGATGCGTGGTCGCTTGTCGATGTGTCAGTGGTCTAATGAATAATGGCTCGGAAATATTGATCTGAGAGCTGAGTTCCAATTCCAGTTTGACGTATATTCACTTACGCTCAAATATTTCTTTGGGAAAGGTATGAATCCACATCTTTTCCTAATCTACCTCGTCTGACCCCCCCCCGGTATAGGTTAATTTGTACAACTTGTATCAATAAAATTATTATTATCACCCACCAAAAAAATAGCGTAAATATATTTAGATTTCGTAATTACATAACCCATAGAGGTGTCGATATGCCACTAAACAAAAACGACCATTTAATCGTTTCTCGGTTTCTTTCTAACTCAGTATCCCATTGAGTTGCTCTATCATTTTGCTTGGGGTGAAATGGTTTTAAAAAAACCTCCCGTTCTCATCCGAGGAAATCTCTAATAACTAAATTAGCTAGTTCATGTTACTGCAACATAATTTACTGTTTTAAAAGAATATGGCCGTAAACGAACATGTCATATACGAACTTGGATGCTCATGGTTTTTTGCATTTTTAATAGCGAAAATATCATTCAATATATCGCTCTTTATGGCTTTTCGACTGTTACTTATGGAATGGCTTCATAGAAAGGTTTTGGCAGTATTTTTATATGATTTAATTTGGATAGTGGCGGTGACTACACTGTCGATCCATTCGCCGCTTTTGGGGTAGGGAAATGTCTTTCGAGCCTAGAGGCGTTGATTTATTGGTTGAAATTTCGATTCTTACTGGCTGTCATATACCAAATTTGATATTAAGAAACTAAACAACAGGTCGACAGGTCAAAAAAAAAACAACACTTCTACTCGTTCGGTATTAAATCTATACGATGGCCTATACAGATTCCTTATTTGTTTCTTTTTCTTGTTTATAAATTCAGTTTTTTCTTTCTTTTTTTTTTCTCTTTTCATTTTCTCGCCATCTTTGTTCTGAATATTTTCATACATTTGAAGTTTCTATACAATAACATCTTTCTAAGCATGATATGCTGAGTTATTTTGTTTGAATCCAATTGAAAGGTTTTTCTTCCTTTCTGTTTTTCTATATTTCTTCTTTCTTTCTGTTTTATATTGTATTCTTTGTACATATTCTATTTTCTTGGCTCTATTTAATTTACATATTTCTTTCTTTCTTTCTTTCTTTCTTTCTTTCATTCTTTCTTCTGTTCTTTCTTTATTTCTTTCTTGTTTGTCTCTTTCATCCATTATTTGTCTATTTCCACCATGTAAAATTCTTTGATTTTTTTTCTTCCGTGTTACTGTGTGCCTTTGTTTCGTTCTTCCTTTTAACCATTCTTTCTTTATTTTGGCTTCTTTCTTTCTTTTTTTCTGTATTACTCTCCCCCCATATTGCATCCATTCACTAGTATTTTTTCTTTCTTTCCCCCGTATTAAACTTCTTTCTTTCTTTCTTTCTTTCTTTCTTTTACATCTTCCTTCTTTCCTTCATCCTTTTTTCGTTTCCATCTTTCTTCCTTCCTTTCTTCATTTCTTTCTTTCTTTTCAAATCTTCCTTCCTTCCTTTGTTTCTTTTTTTCTCTCTGTCTTTCTTTCTTTCTTTTTTCTTTTACAACTTCCTTCTTTCCTTCATTTCTTTCTTTTCAATCTTTCTTCCTTCCTTTGTTTCTTTCTTTCTCTCTGTCTTTCTTTCTTTCTTTCGTTCTTTCTTTCTTTCTTTCGTTCTTTCTTTTCTATCTTTCTTCCTTGCTTCCTTTCTTTCTTCGTTCCTTTCTTTCTTTCTTCCATTCCTCATTTCTTTCTTTCTTTTCCATCTTTCTTCCTTTATTTCTTTCTCTCTTTTCCATCTTTCTTTCTTTCTTTCTTTTCTATCTTTCTTCTTTCTTTTACATCTTCCTTCTTTCCTTGATTTCTTTTTTTCGTTTTCATCTTTCTTTCTTCCTTTCTTCATTTCTTTCTTTCTTTTCCACCTTTATTCCATCCTTAGTTTCTTTCTTTCTCTCTGTCTTTCTTTCTTTTTTCTTTTACATATTCCTTCTTTCCTTCCTTTCTTTCTTTTCCATCTTTCTTCCTTTCTTTCTTTCTTTCTCTCTATCTTTCTTTCTTTCTTTCTTTTACATCTTTCTTTCCATCTTTTTCTTTTCTTTCTTTCTTTTTCTTTCTTTTACATCTTTTCTTTTTTCTTTTTACATCTTCCTTTCTCTCTATCTTTCTTTTCTTTCTTTCTTTTTTACATCTTCCTTCCTTTCTTCATTTCTTTCTTTCTTTCCATCTTTCTTTTGCTTTTCCTTTCTTTTTCTTTTTCCTTTCTTCATTTCTTTTCTTCCTTTTCCATCTTTTCTTTATTTCTTTCTTTCTTTTCCATCTTTCTTTTTCTTTCTTTCTTTTACATCTTCCTTCTTTTCCTTCATTTCTTTCTTTCTTTTCCATCTTTCTTCCTTTTGCTTCCTTCCTTTTCTTTCTTCTTTCTTTCTTTTCCATCTTTCTTCCTTTCTTTCTTTCTTTCTCTCTATCTTTCTTTCTTTCTTTCTTTTACATCTTCCTTCTTTCCTTCATTTCTTTCTTTCTTTTCCATCTTTCTTCCTTGCTTGCTTCCTTTCTTTCTTTCTTCCTTTCTTCATTTCTTTCTTCCTTTTCCATCTTTCTTCCTTTATTTCTTTCTTTCTTTTCCATCTTTCTTTCTTTCTTTCTTTTACATCTTCCTTCTTTCCTTCATTTCTTTCTTTCTTTTCCATCTTTCTTCCTTGCTTGCTTCCTTTCTTTCTTTCTTCCTTTCTTCATTTCTTTCTTCCTTTTCCATCTTTCTTCCTTTATTTCTTTCTTTCTTTTTTCCATCTTTCTTTCTTTCTTTCTTTTTACATCTTCCTTCTTTCCTTCATTTCTTTCTTTCTTTTCCATCTTTTCTTCCTTTTATTTCCTTCTTTCTTCCTTTCTTCATTTCTTTCTTCCTTTTCCATCTTTCTTTCTTTCTTTCTTTTACATCTTCCTTCTTTCCATCATTTCTTTCTTTCTTTTCCATCTTTCTTTCTTTTCCATAATTCTTTCTTTCTTTCTTTCTAATTACCTTCTTTCTTTCTGTCTTTTTTCTTTATATCATTCTTTTTTATTTTCTTTTATTCTTTCTTTCCTTTTCTTTTTTCTTTCTTCTTTTTGTTTATTTGTTTGTTTTTTTTTTGTTTCTTTCTTTCTTTCTTTCTTTCTTTTTGTTTATCTCATTCTTGTCGAATCTCCTCCTTCTCAATTATTGTTTCCTTTATAGCAACTTCACTCTTTTTCCTTTTTCACCCGACCTTATGTTTCTTCGTCTCAATTTCATTTCTCTCCTCTCTTTCTCTCACTCTCTCTCTCTCATCTCTTTCTCTCTCTCTCTCTATCTATCTATCTATCTATCTATCTATCTATCTATCTATCTGTCTTTCATCTTTCTTCTTCTCATTCTCGCAATGTTTTTTTTTTTCCTTCGACATTTCATTCTATCTTCCTTGTTTTTCTCTCAGTCCAGACTCCTGTAACTATGGAGATAAACAGTCCACGCCGCGGGAATGCCACCCTCCCCCTTCAACATTGTGATTCCAGCTCCTGCAAGTCTTAGATAAACATCCCTTCACGCCATGCTGGGTCGTAAGAGGCTAGGTTCATCTTTCACCATTCATCAAATTCTTAGAAAATTCGCCAGTTATACGAATCCAATAAATGCGAAGAAATAAGTAAAAAAATAAAAAAAAAAAAAAAAATAAATCGCATAAAGACGAAGATTATTATGATTATAACATACATTAAAAAAATATCAGAAATCTACTCTAAAGACTGGAGGGTATTTATAACAGAGTGCGAACCAGACGTAGTACATGCATTAACTGCTACCATTTGTGAGCAGTTGTCGTTCTATTATCATTAAAGTTATTATCCCAAGAGAATTTATATATACTAGTCAATATATTTCATCTTCAACTTCGCAACTTCCCTTGTACTAAAACATACATAAAATATATAAATATATATAAATATATATATATATATATATATATATATATATATATATATATATATATATATATATATATATATATACGTATCTCCAACGAATTAAATAATGTTTATGTTGGTCACACAACAAACTCGCTTTCACAACGCTTGACACTACATTTGAATGATAACTCTAACATTTTTAGACATTTAAAACAACATGCCTGGCCGCACACACAATTCCAGAAAATCCTTGTAGAAAACCCAACTATACTTAAACATGAAAACAATAAACAAAAACTAAAAATTCTTGAAGCTATATACATAAAACAGTTGAAACCTAACCTGAACAAAATAAACTATGAAATATTCATAAATGCCTATAATTGGTAACAGAAGCCATTGGTATATACCATTGGCTTCCCATACTTAATACTTCTCGAATTCACTCTTGCATGGTCATGTGTTACGTCATGACCCGCGATGCGATTTTCGCTTCCAGCGTCTAATATGCACGAGTTTATTGTTGCTTGGAAAACACAAACAGACTATCATCACTGTTTTGTCCGTGTATTGCTTAATATATTGTAATGTAATTGTCATCTTTGATAATGGCTTATGCAATCCGAAAGCTCAGATAGGATTAAAAAAATATATATCAATATTGGGATTTTCTTTCTAGGTTTAATGATAATGTTATTAAGCTTATCAGACGATATGAAAAGAATTTACAGAAAATAAATAGACAACACTTATCTATATTATATAATGAAACATGTATCAATGAAAAAATGCTGACAGACTGTTTCACTGTATCACAGCTCATCAGTGTGGCTAGACGTCCGGTTGCCTCTAGCTAGGATCGAAACCCGCCTGAATTGGCGTCAGTCGGAGATTTTACCCCTGTATATATTAAGACATGTTCTGTTTACTTATTTGCCGTAGGATCCTTTCATATTCCCTGATAAGCTTTTTGTGTGATTATTGAAGGACGAGAGGAAAACGTCGTGTTGATTCATATTTTATTTATTATCCGAGAACTTTCGGCATAGCATAATGTCGTCATCAGGTTATATTTAATTATGTAAGTGTTGTGGTGTTCATGGTTGTAAAAGACAAAAATTGTTGTTCATCTGAAAATTAACTTTATCAGCAAAGTATGTTAACACCTCAAACAGACTGAAGAGGGGAGAAACAGAAAGCCTTAACTCTTAAGAAACTTATATAATGCACTATTACTGAGCCGCCAGTAATCACGAGAGCCAAAGATGTTAGAGGCAGTGCGCTTCTTTATCCTCTAGGCAAAAAGGGACTAAGCTCCTTCGAGGACTCGTTTACATTTATTACCAGCAGCAACAAATATGCATCTGTTGTGCCTGGAGTTGTCATGCCGGTATAGCCAAAAGTAGTGCTTCCTGTGAGCAATTTTAGTGATAATTCACTTACCCTTGAAATAGTATCCCGAATATAACAACAAAGGTCTTGCATGTGAATGCCGGAATATTTTCGGCAAACGGTAAGAGAGCCTGAAACAGATAATTCAGTGCTAGCAAGTTAAGTTGGTTTCGCAAAGTGCAAAGATATCCGGCTACCATTTCAAGAGAAATGAATTTATACAGTTGAAGTTGAAGTGGTTATCACGAACATTTGAGAACGAAAGAAAGTTTGTAGTTATGTAGCTTTTTGTTTACTGGATTTTAAGTGTTTTTTTTTCTTCATGTTTTTAGTGATTAGATGGCTTTTTGTTTACTGGTGTTTAGGTGTTTTTTTTTTGTTTACTCGATTATAATTGTTTTTTTTTGTTTCCTGGATTTTAGGTGTTTTTCTTGTTTACTGGTGTTTAGTTGGCTTTTTGTTTACTGGTTTTTAGTGGTTAGGTTGCTTTTTGTTTATTGTTTTTTTAGGTTGCTTTTTTGCTGGTTTTAAGTGGTAATTGTTTTTATTGGTGTTTAGGTGGCTTTTTGTTTACTGGTGTTTAGGTGGCATTTTGTTCACTGGTTTTTAAGTGCATTTAAGTGGATTTTAGGTTGATATTTGTTCACTGATTTTTAGTGGTTAGGTTTCTTTTTGTTTACTGTTTTTTTTAAATGGCTTTGTGTTTACGGGATTTTTGGTGGCTTTTTGTTCACTGGAGTTTAGGTGGTTTTCTGTTTACTGTTTTTTGTGGTTAGGTGGCTTTTTGTTTACTGTTGTTTACGTTGTTTTTGTTTACTGTTTTTGGTTTCTTTTTCTTTACTGGTTTTTAGGTAGCTTTTTGTTCACGGGTTTTTAGGTGGCTTTTTGTTTACTGGTTTCTAGTGGTTTGGTAGGTTATTGTTTACAGTTATTTTTGTGGGGTAGGTGGATATTTCTTTACTGTTTTTTTGGTGGTTTTTCGTTTCCTGATTTTTTTGTAAATAGTCGCTGTTTGTTTACTGGTTTTTAGGTGGATTTTTGTTTACTATTTTTTAGGCGGCTTTTTGCTTACTGGTTTTTAGGCGGTTTTTTGTTTACTGGTTTTTAGGTGGATTTTTGTTTACTGGTTTTTAGGTTGATTTTTGTTAACTGGTTTTTAGGCGGTTTTTTGTTTACTGGTTTTTAGGCGGCTTTTAGTTTACTGGTTTTTAAGCGGATTTTTGTTTACTGGTTTTTAGGTGGTTTTTTGTTTACTGGTTTTTAGGTGGATTTTTGTTAACTGGTTTTTAGGTGGATTTTTGTTTACATGTTTTTAGGCGGCTTTTTGTTTACTGGTTTTTAGGCGGCATTTTGTTTACTGGTTTTTAGGCGGATTTTTGTTTACTTGTTTTTAGGCGGATTTTTGTTTACATGTTTTTAGGCGGCCTTTTGTTTACTGGGTTTTAGGCGGATTTTTGTTTACTGGTTTTTAGGTGGATTTTTGTTTTGATTTTTTAGGCGGCTTTTTTTGTTTACTGGTTTTTAGGCGGATTTTTTGTTTACATGTTTTTAGGCGGCTTTTTGTTTACTGGTTTTTAGGGGGTTTTTTGTTTACTGGATTTTAGGTGGATTTTTTGTTTACTGGTTTTTAGGCGGATTTTTGTTTACTGGTTTTTAGGTGGATTTTTTGTTTACTGGTTTTTAGGTGGATTTTTGTTTACTGGTTTTCTCGTATTTCTTTACATAGCGTTTGTTATAAGGTGGTTTTTAGTGAGGAGATAAAAAAGAAAAAACTGATATATTGATCACTATCAGTCGTCAATGACGTTAAAAACTACTTAGAAGGTGGGTGAGACGAAAGCGCAATTTGGCCTCCGGGTTTCCCATCGAAAATAAACACAGAGACACCTAGCATTCTGCGACATGGCTCTACAAATAACTATAGATTATACAACTGTTGATCAAAGAATCCTCTCTAAGCTCTAGCAAATATTTCAGTCTTCTAAAAACCAGGTGAATGCAGCTGCTTGCAAACTGTCAACGCGGTACGCTTATAATGGAAAGCCGAAGTTGCTGATTAGTCTAATCGTCAAAAAATTAAAACTGTTAAAGCATTATGGCCATAGAAGAAAGAACCGGTAAACCATATCTTACACCGAGGACACGAGATTATCATCTACGCTTGATCAATAGACATGTAAGTAGTGTACACCGGATGCAGGTAAAAGCATAACTCAGCCTTGATTCCAATCCTACGGGATGTATAAACAGCCTCCTTACAAGAAAATCCTGGATCAATCGCCGATGACTAAACCCTGCGGCAGGTAAAACTGGGTTAACATAGTGCCTGTAGCACTCATAATGCTGTTATCATATATATATATATATATATATATATATATATATATATATATATATATATATATATATATATATATATATATATATTGTTTGAATAAAAAAACAGACCAATTTAAGGTCCCATGTATTCACCACAACCCCTTTAAGAGGGCTCTGGATTATCAGACTTTACTTCCAAAGGTTGAAATGAAAATGAAAAGAAATTCACACGTTTTTGACGGACTGCATCAAGCATATGTAAAATTAACGAAGTGAGGAAGTGAGGTGGGAGAGAAGATAAGATATGAGTGGGTTAGATGTACCATTTCAATTCCTTATTCTTAATCCCACTCTGTGTAGGCTAGACGTCACTTAAACTTAACGCGTATTGTCTCTAGATATAGATGGGTAAGGGGTGTGGGAGAAGACCGACATTAAAGGAAGAAGGTACAACAACCCTAATAAATTACATTCCACGAGGGCAGGTTTCATTCAAATTCTTAGACGCTGTTGATTTGCATTAATTTAAAGGTCATATTTGGGAGGTTAAGGTTTGATAGAAATCTAAATGTCGAAACAATCTACAAAGAATTTAATTTGAAGTTCGTTGGAGTTTTGGGTATTTTCTAAGAGACAGACGATTGGAAAAACTCATGGAAAGTACGTTGAAAGAGTAATCCATTTTATATTTAGTAATCTGTTTTTATTTTTCTAAATTTTTGTAGTGATTTTATAACATATTTATGTCATAATTTTAAATAAATTATATATATATATATATATATATATATATATATATATATATATATATATATATTCATCCACAGAGAAGACTTTTCGGTGTATATCATCAATGTGGCTAGACGTCGGTTGCGTTTAGCTAGAGCGTCAGTCGGAGACGTTGGCGCACGGCAAAGAAGGTGGCGGAATTTGTATTTATTTTTAGATAAATACGCTAGTGACTGAGAGAATTCGATTCATTGCATTTGTAGACACTGTTTACGAACTCACACTTTCTTCTACGAGAGCCCAACCGAAATGATATATATATATATATATATATATATAAAGAAAGAAAGAAAAGAAAGAAAGAAAGAAAGAAAGAAAGAAAGAAAGAGTGATAGAAAAGGAAAATGGAGTAAGGGATTGATGTATCAGAAAGACGAAAATCGTTGCGTTACATTCCCTGCAAATAACGTAGACCCTGGCTATGGGCAAATAGCAGTACAGAGTGGGTTATACATCCCTGGTCGTGGCAACCAGTCGAAGACAATGAATTCAAAACATAAGGAGTTCCAGGAACCCTGTGGCACACTATATGTACCATTTCTCTATCCCAAAATGTGGTTGGTTTTTGCAAGCCCTCACCATTATAATCGAAACACACACACACACACACACACACATATATATATATATATATATATATATATATATATATATATATATATATGATGAAAACTATTCATTTGAAATAACTGAGTTGCAGTACACTCATTATATATAAATATTATATATATATATATATATATATATATATATATATATATGCCTCCATACAATGTGTACATATTCGTGACCTAGTAAGTCCACTCCCAGGACTCATAACTCCCAACCGAACATTTCAAGGATGATTTCCATGTCGTCGATGACGTTTTAAATGGTCCATAAAACCCGCAACTAACTGTCAAGTCATTCCACATTGAGTACAGGCGCGTCTTCTGACAGCAACCTGATTATCTAGTAGCTTAGGTTTTACGATGCCGAGTGAGTTGACTGGCTGACATACAGACTTTACCACACAAAATCTTTGTGGCTACAGTGGCCTGCCCGAATGTACATACATACACAAAATTTTGTTCTTGAATTCATGGCGTTGGAGGTATACATATAATTGCAGTATTAGTATAGATGAGAAGAACATGTGTATATCGATGAAGTTTTAACGATATATACATTTTTATTTCTATATATTTTATATTAGTTGGTACACGTGCTTTAATAGACGTTCCTATTTTTGTTATATTCACAAAGATATTTACCTGATAAAAAAGGCATGATAATTCGTTTTTTTTATTTTTTTTTTTTTAATGAGGTTCTCTCCGTACAAATCCATCGACCGACTCGAGGTAGGGTAAGCCTACATTTGAACAGGCTTAAGATTGTAGTGATCTGGGAAATGACGACAGAGCAGTGGTGCGTTCTGGATATGACGATAAACTACATCCGCATCCTGGGTAAGACGATAAACTACATCTGCGTCCTGGCTAAGACCTGGCAGCGATATTATATATATATATATATATATATATATATATATATATATATATATATATATTTGGTATTTAGGCAGCAAATGTACGCCTTGGCTGTGTTCATTGTTGATATTAGTGAGTTGGCTTTTTTCTTTTTATATTATTAATGCATCCATTATCTTTAACTATGAGCATGGACGCAATGTTCTGGCCGTGGTTTGAAAAAGGAAAACATTGTCATCGCTATAAATACATAAATATATGTCATAAAACGAAGTTGTCAGCATATAAAACCTAGACAATTTCATTATGGGCTGATGCATATTGCTACATTATTTCGTAAAATCTATCGCAGTCAATGGCATAAACTTCCCAAGAATCAAAAGCGAAAGAGATGTGGAAGTAATTTAGCATAATGCTAGCCAGTTATATGCTCGTTCAGATTCTTATATAAAATTTTGTTGTTGAAAAATAAAAGACCCGTTTAAAAAATGGAAAAAAATAAGTTCGAAAAAAATAACCGGGTCAAAAATATACAAAGCATTATTAAATCAAAATGAAGTATGCAAATAGAATAGTAAGCAATAAAGGTGCACAACGGTTCAAAACGCTGATTAGTACTATAAGAAAAAGTATTATAAAATTCAAACTTTACAGATATTGTAAAGTAAAAGGCAGGCTATGCCTAAAATTTACAGTCAATTCACTTCTTTGGCTTAAGAAATCAGTTAATTTCTGTTTTTTCATGTCATCATAGAAAAGAGGGTTCAATTACAGATCTACATTTTCTAGAAATTCTGAAATATTCCATTTTTAACTTAGGAGTTTTATGTGGTTCTGTTAAATTCCCCAAATATTTAGAAAGACAGTTGTCATCCTGCATGTCCGAATTATCTTCGAGAAGCGAGAGCAAGATCTAAAAGGTCAGCCGATCTAACAGTGATCTCGTCTCACAATCCTCACTCTTGCTCCATATGTGGCCTCCTTAAAATTATCGCACAAAATTTCATAACTGAATCAATAAGCTGTCAGATCCTCATACATCGAAACCGACGGGAGTGTCCATTATTATATATAAATATACACTTAAATATTTTGAATTTAAGCGTTATCTTTTAGTTGTTAAAATTCTTTATCGTCATGTATGTTGGTTTGGGAAAGGAATATGTCTTTTAGGAAAGGAGATATTTGAAAAACGTCCTAGTCTTAGATTTATATTTTGACAAATTTCCATAGAGCCACTCTCAAGAATTTCTCGTGTCTATAAGTTAATTTCTTTTTCAATAGATATGGCAAAGAGGAAAATAACTTTATTGTTTTTGCTGTAGAGTACTAGACCATACCCTCAGCACTTGCAGTGTTGATTCTACCACTTTCATTGCGATTAGAGTTTTACAGGGTGGATTTGCATATCAATACGCCACCAGTTTTATATTCGGAGTTTTCTTTTTCCTTGCCTATCTGTCAAATCTAGAGAGACTATTATATTCTGGTGTTAGCCTCTAGCTGAAGGGAAGAATAAATTAATAAATATCTTGCCAATGGTATCTGAGCGAATGCAATTGCCCCAGCTAGTATTTGAACTCGACACGCTAATTCCAATTTTTACGTTTGTCTCATTTGCGATTCGGCTTTGTCAAAAGCCGTTTCATCTCAACAAAATCTACATGAATGATACAAACGATTATACATGCTAAGCATATCAAAGCTTGGCTTTTCGTTTAACTGTATCGTTATAGAAATTTGATTACATTAGGTTGTTCTTATGTTATTATTATATGACACATTTTACAGGAAATGACTAAAATGCTTCTGAAGCGTTAAATAATATATTTCCTTGAAATAGGCACCATGTTGATGAATGACTTTTAACTAACGTACCTCTATTCCTGGTCACATCGATCAACTACTTTGATTAACACTCTTTTATTGGAGAATATTTTATTGTATATGAAAACTCAAACTATATAAATAACTGATAATCAGTAGGGGGACATACCAGGTGAATATGGTTCGGTTTGGTTTATTTTGTTTTACGGTATATTAACCTCAGTGGGTTATTTAATACCGACAAGATTTTTATTGCTTCTTTGGTTTGCTTTGTTTTGTTTTACGGCATATCAACCTCAATGGGTTATTTAATGCTGACAAAATTTTTAGGAGAATTTCTTTATGAATAGAATATGTATTCTTTGGTTAAGATTGGTTTGTTTTGTTTTGTTTTGTCGCATATCAACCTCAATGGGTTATTTAATGCCGACAAGACTTTTAGGAGAGATTCGTATGAACAGAATATGTATTCTATTTAGATTGGTTTGATTTATTTTGTTTTACGGCATATCAAACTCAATGGTTTAATTAATGACGACAACATTTTTAGGATAGATTCCTATGAATAGAGTATGTATTCTTTGATTTAGATTAGTTTGGTTTATTTTGTTTTACGACATATCAACCTCAATGGGTTATTTAATGCCGACAACATTTTTAGGATAGATTCGTATGAATAGAATATGTATTCTTTGGTTTAGATTGGTTTGGTTTATTTTGTTTTACGGCATATCAACCTCAATGGGTTATTTAATGCCGACAACATTTTTTAGGAGAGATTCGTATGAATAGAATATGTATTCTTTGGTTTAGATTTGTTTGGTTTATTTTGTTTTACGGCATATCAACCTCAATGGGTTATTTAATGCCGACAAGATTATTATTGTTGGTTTGGTTTGCTTTGCTTTGTTTTACGGCATATCAACCTCAATGGGTTATTTAATGCCGACAACATGTTTTATTGTTGGTAATATTTTCTTTTGTCAAAAATCTGTTTCTGGTAATATATTTTGTTCAAAATTGTATTGCTGGTAATAATTTTTTCAAAAATGTTTTGCTGGTAATAGTTAAATATTTGCCCATAGCTGGGACCCTAAGAGGTGCTACCACCCCGGGTGAGGAAGAACCTGGAAACACCAGCAATTAAGAGGTGTGTCCACGCTCCTCAAAAGTTCCTGATCAGAGGCCTTGCTGCTGGATGTAATTTATCGTCATACCCAGGACGCGGATTTAGTTTATTGTCTTACCCAGGACGTGAACCTAGTTTGTCGTCTTACCCAGGACGCGAACGTAGTTTTTATCGTCTTACCCAGGAAGCGGATGTAGTTTATCGTCATACCCAGGACGCGGATGTAGTTTATCGTCATACCCAGGGCGCGGATGTAGTTTATCGTCTTACCCAGGGCGCGGATGTAGTTTATTGTCTTACCCAGGACGCGGATGTAGTTTATAATCTTACCCAGGACGCGGATGTAGTTTATCGTCTTACCAAGGACGCGGATGTCGTTTATTGTCTTACGCAAGAAGCGGATGTAGTTTACCGTCTCACCGAGGACGCGGATGCATTTTATCGTCTTACCCAGGACACGAACGTAGTTAATCGTCTTACCCAGAACGCGGATGTGTTTTAACGTCAAACCGAGGACGACAGAGGAATATAAAGGATAAGGCAAAATTTCATAATTCAGGCTATGCAGCCTTTGGACAGTTGATTGAGAAGCGAGCGGCCGTTCGCTGTCGGGCAGCATAATTGGGCCATCGTTGCTGTTATTGTTTTCCATTGAGGTAAGAATGAATAATGAATAAACCCTTGAAAAGACTACCATACAGCAAGCATTATCTTTTTAGTATGCATTGGAGGTTTTGCATATTGTTTTGGTGATTCATATGCATGCAGTCCCTGGCCTAGTCTCTTGTCAATGATTATCAATTTCTCATCGCATATAATGACTCCCTGCAAAAATCGTTCTTTTTCTCAGTTATTCCTACAGTAAGGTTACTCGATATTATTTCATTGTAATCTTTCTTATTAAGCTTATGAATAACAATATATTGAAAGAAAAATATCTAGAAAGAAAAAGATTCAGCAATAAAAGATTATTTTATATATTAACGAAATTACTACGTTAGACGACCGGATCAGGAAGCAACGAAAACATGCGCCATTTCATGTGTGAAAACTAGGTACCTCCACTTTTTCGCGGGAAAACAGCATAGCGTAATAAAAAAAGGCCACAACTTTAATAAAAATTAAGTATTATCATCAGAATGTTTGTTATTATTAAAATGTAAACCCAAAGGATTTAAAAAAAAAAAAAATCATCCTTTCTTACCCGTTCGAAATTGTGGTCAAAAATCTTGTTTTATTTACATCATCGGGGTGACATTACATTGACTATTTTCTGTTTTTTTTTTCCAGCTGAAAACGCATTGATTTGGAAATTCTTGAAAAATAATCAAATAATTCTGGAATTTTAATAAAACTTTCAGGACTTATTCACATATAAATTAAATTATTTTTGAAATTTTTTGTTTTAGAAAATTTTGGTCATTTTATATATATATATATATATATATATATATATATATATATATATATATATATATATGTTTCCCCACTTACTTAATTTCATGAAATTTATCGAAAAACACTCTCAATGTTGTTAAAGATTATATATTTCTCATCGCATGTAATGAATCACTGTAAAAATCGTTCTTTTTTCTCACTTACTCATACAGTACAATTCCTCGACATTGTTTCAATGTAATCATTTTCATTGAGCTTATGAGTGACAATATATTGAAAGAAAAATTATCTGGAAAGAAAAAGTCAGAAATAAGTTAAAATTATTTTATATACGAAGGAGGTTACTTCGTTAGACGACTGGATCAACAACCAACCAAAACAATAGTCACTTCATGTGTGACAACCTAATAATTCTGTCATCTCAATTTTGTAGCTTTTTATTTATATTTAACGTCTTACATAGCAAGCATATTTCAGTAATTATTCCCTAAAATAGGCACTAAACAGAAATAGTTTAAGAGTGCATCAATCGTAGCTGATACGCAGACCCCCAACACTTTCAATGCACCCAATTTCGATAAAATACTCTTTTTTTAAAAAAAAAATTTAAAACCGCAATTAAACATAAAGAAAGCCGTAACCATTAGAGTATCATTAGCATGCATGCTCAGGAAGAATGCTGTTGGACGTAGGCTTTCCTCAGATCATAGGGAGGGCGTCGTAGCATTATCGTATCTCGCTGACCCAATACCAGTTTGATATTTGGGTGATCATGTCTCTTGTCGATTCATAAACTCCAATGATATTTTAAGCGTTCTGAGCTGTCACTCATATCAACCTCGCACATCGTCATATACAGCACGGTCTTTCAACGTGTTATAGCCTCTGTTAAGGACAAAGTCTGTTTCATTTCTTAAATTCTATCTTTAAATTTCGGTAATATTTCCTTAATATTTTTATATATATATATATATATATATATATATATATATATATATATATATATAATTATAGATAACTAAACTCGTTTCGAAAACCCTAGAATTTTGATTTGCTAATAATCAAATCAATCTCGAGGGAAAAAAAGGTTTTAAAAAAGAAAAGAGCTACAAACATGAACTTCTGCCGAAAAAAAAAAATCGCACAGATACAGGTCTGAAGCCCAAAAAAAAAAACCTCGATACGAGTAACAACTAACAAAAAGCGCTCAATACAACCGTAAACAGACCTAGATAAACCTAGTGAGCCAGACAAACCTACGTAGGTTTCACCTAAACGGACCGTCAGGAAAAGTAAGGACCGTTTAGTTGAAACCTAGGTATGTTTGTCTAGCTCCTAAATCATTTATTTATATATATATATATATATATATATATATATATATATATATATATATATATATATATATATATACTTCTGCAGTCATTTTACATTCTATAGAGTCGTAATCTAATTTATTTATTTATCTAAGTTTTAAAAAATCATAGAAGTGTGAAACCGATAAAGTCACTGTAAATATTCTTAAACTCATCAGTTGCATTTTCGATTTCTTTTTATGATATTTTTACTCGTGTAGAACATTTATTTTTTTTTATGTTGCCTTTACAAATTTAGAAGATTGCAGTTGACAAGAAGCCAGTTTATTACTAGTGAGCAATTTGTATTACTATTTTTTTTGCGACACGCTGAGTTGTACTGAAATCTTCACAGTATTTAGTATTGATGAGGTTATCACTAACATTTTTGTCCAGATTTACAAACTCTACGTTTCATTCAATGTCGTAAAGCAATCGATAAAATTTGAATAAGCAATTTTTTTCTTTTTTAAAAACTTAGACAAAAACCTTCCTTCGCAGTATAATAATTTCTTTAATTTAATTTAATTATATAGGACTTCATGATAACCAATTTTTTTTAAGAACATTTCATTTTTTTCCTTTGTAACTGCGAAGAATATATTTAGGTTTCTTACTCTTGAGCATGCAACACACAACTGGCAATGCGTAATTATTACTTTCTGAAGCCAAATTCTAACTTTTTGAAGCGTTTGACTTTGTGATTTGTTTATAGTTCTCCCAAATGCAGAATGAACTTGAAACTGGATACTTGTATATAAAAAAAAAAAAAAACTTAAAGAAAATATATACAAAAAACAATATTGCATTTTTATTAAATAATTATTTAATAATTTAATCATAAAATTGTTTTTGAAATAGTGGGAGTATTTTGCATGTTAAATAATAAAACTTTTAATTCTTCCCCAAAAATTAATAAAACATTATTGTACTATAATACGCACCCTAATAAACCTTACTATACTTTGTACTTATTAACCGGTTTGCACTTCTCTCCAAAATTTGGTTTCGATCGGTCAATGTACGGCTATTTGAGAGGGTGTGACGGACTAACGGAAGTCGTATAATTTTATATATAGACACTGTATAACATGGTAGAAATTAAAGAAAAACATGTTTATCACGGCTACAGCCACTCTTTCCTCGCTGTAACATGGCTTCCATGGCTTTTCTATAAATATTTACACGGTGATTGTTCTAATAAGCATCCTCTTTGGTACCCCTACTTCATGAATTTAGCCGCAGTACTAGATTGGCAGTTAGGTTTCATAATTTCAATGCTGAAATTTCTAGTTGTAACCGTATGTCCTATGCTAATATTTTCTCCATCTAAAGTTTTCGCAACTGTATCGCTATTTCCCTGAAAAATATTTTGACATCTACATTTCTTAGTTCTCCCAGTTCAGACCTTTACAGCTAAGATCCACTCTGCCAGGCACACTGGGGTAAATAGGCGTCATTTCGTTCATATTCCATTGGTAAGGAAGATGTTCGATTCAGATAGATTTATTTGCAAGGAAGCTACTAAAATATTCAGCTCCAAGGTTAACCGTTATATATCCTACTTATCAGCTATTCTTAACGACTCTTTATACAACTATAAAACGATCTGAACAAGTAACTTTCTACCTTGCGTTGTGTGGCTGTTACGCATCGTGTTAGGTGAACAATAGTGCAAAAAAATGAACACAGAAACATGCCATTTCCGCATTATTCGTTTAATCAATATTCTGAAACTAACAGACGAGGCTCGTCTCATGCCACAAAAAACACAATACACAACTGCCTAGTTATTTCTGCAGTGCATACGATTAGCAAATAAAAAGAAAAAGAAAAAAAAGTTCTATTTGACGTCGATGTCACAGTAAGAGCCATTTATGAGCAAATCTATAGTCGGTCTCGCCACGCAGTTGCGCTTGTATAGACTGTTTTTTATTATTTCTTTACCTACAGGAATCTAATCGATTGATTGTGTGTGTGTGTTTTTTTTTTCTTTATCGGTACGTACAATACGAAATTAACAAAGAAGTAACGAGGAAGGTTTAAAGAAAATGAGAAGAAACTATTGTTAAACGGAGCAAGGAGTGGCTTGTTAATTTGACCGGCCTCCAAAACGAAATTGCTCTCTTTTAAACTCATTTAATTACCCTCCATCAGTATGGCTGATGCTAACCCCTAGGGAAATGACACTGCGCTTTCTCGTGCAAACGGTTTCCCGCGGCCTTGAAGTGGAATAATTATATCAAATTAGTTATTTATTCTGCAGCTAGGAATGTTGGTACACTGAGTCTAAAAACTTCTCACTATTTACATTATTCGGACTATTTCCCTCATTTTTGTTGCCATATTCATTACAAAATGCCGGCCATTGTACGCTCCGGCCTTCTTTAGGAGGTTGGAATATCGAACTGAACTCTTTATTTCGCTGACTGGGGTTGACTGTTCTAGTTCCACGTACCATATCTAATGCATGTCAGTTATCAGTTATCTCCTGTTAATTCCCCTTTCCAAGTTCTCCACTAGCTTAACCGGGTTTTGAACTCACAGTTTTTGGGTCCTGTCATTGGATCTACATAACCCCAATATCCACTGTGCCATGTGTCCTTGAGGACATTTGTGTATGAATTTCTGGGTATTATACATCTAATGTCTTCAGCAACCATTTTTTACCAGTGATCATATTAAAGAGGGGAATTAACAATTGTAATAAATATGGCGACAAAGATGAGGACAATAGTCGGAATAATGTAAATAGTGTACATAATACCTCATCTCAGAAATATTGACAGATACTGAACGGCCGATACTTTGTAATAAATATGGCGACAAAGATGAGGACAATAGACCGAATAATGTAAATAGTGTACATAATACCTCATCTCAGAAATATTGACAGATACTGAAAGGCCGAAATGTTGTAATAAATATTGCAACAGAGATGAGGACAATAGTTCGAATAATGTAAATAGTATACATAATACCTCACCGCAGAAATATAGACAGATACTGAAAGGCCGAAACGTTGTAATAAATATGGCGACAAAGATGAGGACAATAGTTCGAATAATATAAATAATGTACATAATACCTCATCTCAGAAATATAGACAGATACTAAAAAATTCTCATTTGCAAGACACCTGATATATATTAATTTCTTACCCTTCTTTCAGAACAGTAATAATGTATCTTATTTGAGATTATATTTCATTCTCTGATGAACTTTATCAAGGCTAACGTACGGATTTTATTTTACATGTATTTATAAACGGATGTAAAATATGTATTTAGGCTTAGAAACTGGGAAATGTAAGAACGCTAGGAAATATTTCTAGAATTAACCTTGAAAGTCAAGTATAAAGTATGGAGAATGCTAGATTATATATTGTAATCCCTAATAAACTAAAATGAATAAATGATAATGTTGATGTTGTCGTATTTATTACTTCCTAATTTGCTAACATATTCTCCTGAAAAAAAGTTATTTCGGTTGAGCTCTTGGGCGGAAAAAAGAATTTGTAAACTGTGACTAATACTGCTGCTGATAGAAGACTCTTCCTTAATACGAATTGTGTTCTCCCAGTCAATATCGAGTTTATCTAAAAAATAAATACGTCTAAATTCGCCTTCATGGTTTAGGGGTAAATTCTCCGACCGATAGCAAATCAGTCAGTTTTCGATCCGGCTTGAGGCAATCGGATGTCTAGCCACACTGATGAACTGTGAAACTGTCTATGGATGACAATACATACATGTCCCCGAAAGAAATATAGGTACGGTGAAGTGGGTAACGGCTTGGATTGAGGAACCTGAGAGCCGAATTCAAATTCCAATCGAATCTATTGCATTCACTTACGTGCTAATACCCTTGGGAAAGGTATTAATCATTTTCTTCTCCCAGCAGCTACGGCTAAATAGCAGGACAAACTGGGTTCTATAGCGTTAGATGGCAACTGCTCTAGAAAAAGAACAACTCTGAATTCAAAATCTTCACTACTATAATCAAATCATATGTGCTGGTGTCTGCAGATGTCAGGCTGTCTGTTCCTAGGAACTGAGCTGCTTGACACTCATACGTCGAATACAACGAGAGAGTCCACCACATATATATATATATATATATATATATATATATATATATTATTTATCAATATAATTAATATTTAATAACAAAACAATATAATAAAATAAATAATATATATATATATATATATATGTCTGTGTGTGTATGTATGTATTTATTTTAAGACATTTTTTTATGTTTATACGTTCTTTTATAGATTTTTTTATGTTATACGTTCTTTTTTAGATAAAACTATTTAAGTAAATGCTCTGTTTATAATAAACAGTATTAATAACATTTACCAGCCTGAATGTCCGAGAAATTTCCATAGAAAATATGCGTCCTCCGGTAAATGTTGTTAATACTGTTTATTATAAATAGAATATTTACGTAAAAATTTATATGTATAAAAATAACGTATAAACATAAAAAAATGTCTTAAAATAATTGTAGGACTTTGTCCATTTCATAATATATATGTATGTATATGCAGCATATATTTTATATCATAAATAATCAGTTTATACAAATAAATAAATAGCAATGTTAATGTGATTAATGGCGAAATCACTTCACTAACAGACTTAATGAGACATTAAATTACTATGAATTTCTTGAATAATAAGATCCTTATATTCGAGTTGTCAGATGAAAGATACATGCCAAGTACCTTCGACAATTTCAAATAGCCATCTTCAGGGCGCAATTTTCCCATACATAGGCAAACATTAAGACGATAGTGTTTGATAAAAATATTGTATAAGATATGTTAAGAAAGTTTTTTGCCTATGTATGGAATATATATTTAGTGCGCTGACTTATTAACCTTTTCGATAAAATGTGCAATCTACCGGATTTTCAAAAAAAATGTATTTAAACATAGAATAATATTATTCTAATTTAGTTTTATGTTAATTCTTATTTTATTTTACATTTGTAAGTATTGTTAAGTATATGATTGCATTTGTCATCCTTATGGGGTCGCAATGGCCGAATGTTAGTGTCAAATTGTCGTATGTTTGTGGTGAGTAGTCATTTCGCAAATTAAATCGTCCTATGAAACGGCAATATTTTAAAGATTTTTTGAAGCTCTGCATTCTACGCACCCTTAATTTTGCTTACTTTTTTATTTTTTTAGAAAAACTACATATTATGCATGGCTAATTACAGCAATTAGATGATGTATAAACGTTTTAATATCCTTTTCGAATTTCTTATCCATTTGCTGTTAAACAAAAATGACACTTACCTTAATTCCCTATGTATAATATGCCTTCATCCATTGTGCGCACCCCTAAAATGGTGCTGAAAGTATGGGAAAATGCAATTACTCAAGCATAATACGCACACCTTCTTTGGTAATCAAACCCTACGATTTGTACGTTTCCAATTTAATTACGGCCAGCGTTTCCTACCTTTATTAAAAATAGTTTTAAATATAGAATAACACTTTATTTTACATTTGTAAGTATCTTTAAATATATAAATTGTATTTGACATCCTTATGGGATCGCAGTCGCCGAATGTTAGTGTCAAATTGTCATATGTTTGTGGTGAGTAGTCATTTCACAACTGAAATCGACCTATGAAACGGTAACTTTTTAAAGATTTTTTTGTAGCTGTGCATAATACGCACACTTAATTTTGCTTATTATTTTTTAGAAAAAGATGCGTTTTATACATGAAGTATTACGGGGAAAATATCCAATTCTGACACATGGCTCCAAGAAACCGCATGGACAGGGCGACGGCAACACGTCAGTCAACTGCATCGAACTGCCGGTTGGAGTGTGTGAGGGTAGACGGAGGGGTTTCCCGAATCGACCGGTGAAGAGAAACACCCGCCAACTTACATGTATCAAGCGGCCATCAACAAGTCGTTTTACCAGTGGCCGGAAGAACTTCTGAGAGCAAGGACGGGATAACAACACCATTTCCGGTACGACAAGAACCGGCAAACCATTGCAATATTTTGCCTGGAATGTCACCATGAACGACGATAAAATCGAAATATGGGGAGTGGTGACCACAGCGGCGCAAAATGCGCCACGTCCATAAAGGAAACTTCAAAGAACTCTCCAGAAATTTAAATATCTGGGAAGTCTACTGACAGGGGACGGAAAGTGCTATACTGAAATCGGAAGACGTATTGGGATGGCCAAAGATGCATTCCAGAAGCTAAGTAGAGTATTAAGAGACAGGAAAATTTCTTTAGAAACAAAGAAAAGAGTACTGAACTGTTACATAATATCTGTCATCCTGTATGGTAGGAGAGTTGGACAATATTGGACAATGTCCTCAAAGATGAAGAAGTGATTCGAAGTAACAAAAATGCAGGTCTACAGAAGGATGCTAAGGATACCATGTGCCGAACATGTGAGCAAAGATAAGGTTTTCCGGAGTATGCAAACAAACAGGAAACTTATACTCAACATCAAGAAGAAGCAGCTGATGTTTCTGGGAGACGTTATGAGAAAAGAAGGGTTGGAAAATCTGATACTCAGAAGACGGACAGAGAGAAACAGGTACAAAGGAAAGCAACGCGTGACATACTTAATGGGCTTATGTAAGTGGATGGAAAAACAGGGTCTGGTAGAAATATAAAAAAAGAAAAAAAAGTTTGTGAGAGCTACAAAGGACAGGAGATGGTGGAGAACCATGATCGCTTATGCGAAAAAGAACATAAAATACTAAAATGAAGCAGTTACAAAAATCTAAATATCTGGGAAAGGTTCTGACAGGGGATAACCAAAGACGCATTTCAAAATCTAAGCAGAGTATTAAGAGACAGGAAAAAATTCGCTAGAAACAAATAGAAAAGTACTGAAAAACTACGTGATATCTGTCCTCCAGTATGGCAGCGAATGCTGGACAATCTTCTCAAAGATGAAGAAGAGATGCGAAGCAACAGAAATGTGATTCTCCAGAAGAATGCCAAGGATACCATGGGCCAAATATGTTACGTTTTGGACGGAATGTTAACAAAGAGTAAACTTATACTTAAAATCAGGAAAATCAGTTGAAAATTCTGGGACATGTACTGGGGAAGGAAGGCTTGACAAATCTGATACTCACAGGACGGATAGAGTGGGAAAAGAACAGGGGAAAGCAATAGTGGATGGTGCAACAGGTTCTGGGAGAAATAACAAAAAAGACAAAATATATTAAACGCTACAAGGGACAGGAGAGGGTGGAGGGCCATAACCGATTACGTCCTGAAGAGACACGGTAGATAAAAGAAGAAGAAAATATATTTTAGTCATATTTATTTTAAGGAACAGTGAACGCAATTCATAAAATTATTTACTTTATAGTTTGATCTTAAAATACCTTAAGCATGACGACAAACAACTTACAATTAGCCTAAATTTCACACAGAGGAATATTATATCGATGGCAGCAGTCTTCGAATACATCGCTTTTCCAGTGACGCATGCGTGAATAAGTTCCTTATCGTAACTGATGGCCGATAGCGCCAACCGTGGTAGCCGTAAAGCACGCGCTATCAACAACACTTTTTCACTTTTTCCATACCATTTAATCTTACTTGACTTATCTTTCAGCCTAACGATATTAGGCTTAGAATTGTTAACACTTTCCTTCTTAGGACTAATGGGTAACACAAGCATAATAAAGGAATAATCCGAAAATTAACGGCGAAAGGTAAAGCAAGCAGACGATTGCAGGATATGAGAAAATGCGTACTGCGTCGCTATTGTTTGGAAGAAGAACCAGAAACACGTGTGTGTGCGTATAAACTTGTGGATTTTTGTAAATATGGATGTAAATAGGCATAACCCTATATCAAAATAAGAGCGGTAATTATAGTCTATTCAAAGGCAACTTACCTAAAATTCAATAAATTATTATATTACATAGAATATTTTTCTCGATTTTTAAGATTACTAGGTAGTTAAAACAATTATACAAAAGAAAAAATATTATATTCGTCGAGTAATTTTTACAGTTACGTCAACCGTAGAAAAAATTCCAGAACATAAATCTATCGAGAAAATTTTCAAAAATAGCCACCTCCATTAAAAAAAAAACAAAAAAAAAAAACGATACTTTAAACTGAAAGTAATATATGTATCAATCAGATTCAGTCAGTTTTGTGCCATGTGTGATACACGCTTAGGCGATCATATATCTTTCGACAGATGACTGACAAGGCAGATTTTTACCGCACTAGGCTGCCATTTCTTTCTACGTTAGACCAGTTGCCATCCAATGATATAGAACCCGTTTTGTCTTGTTATTTACCCATAGCTGGTGAGGAGAAGAAGATGACTCATACCTTTCCCAAGTGTATTAGCACGTATGTAAATCAGATTAATTAAGTTTTAAACCAACTAATCTACCGGAAATAAAGTTGCAGAAAAAAGTATATTATATTTTCGAAATTTGTTTTAATGCAAAGAATCATGGCGGACATTGGTTTCCGTTGCTTCGATGTAAATATTTTATTAACATTAGAAAAAAAAGACAGACTATGAAGACAAAAATATCTTGCCAGATGTGTATATGTTTAAAATGTTTTTATTAGATTTCAAATGCTATGTCCGTTGCATGGAAAGTTATTGCACTGTATCTGGCAAGATATTTTTGTCTTCAGAGTCTGTCTTTCTTTTCTATTTAATTGAGATCACTCCATGCAAGGCAGTAAAGCCACTAAGACACAAGAGGTTATTTCGTGTGTGAGAATTAGAAACAGAAACATAACTATTGATCAAGAACAAAAAGAGTAATTAGGAGAAGAGTAGATAGCAATTGGCATTGTATTCAAATTTTTGCAGATAAAAGTTGTCTGGAAAACGTGGAACCGGAAGGAACATCCACAAGCGAGAAGTGTGAGAAAAGAAAGTGTTAGCATAGAAATTACGGCAACATATAATCAGCTCAACTGTAAATTGATGAGATCTCAACGCCAGTCGAGGACTGCGCTTAAATTAAAAAAAGTCTAGGTCACATTGTGAAGAGCGATATTTATTTGTAATTATTTACAAAATGTGGCACAAGGCCAAGATGGGGAATGGGGAATAGGGAAAAGGACGGTATTTTTCTGTCTTAACATTAAATTTAGCTAGCCACAAACACTGGCCCAAACATACCAAAATATTCCTAACACCAGAAGAACGCATTCTTACTTACTTACACCATAATACCTCATTGTCTCTATAAAAATCCTAACTAGTCCCCATATGTACAATTCATTGTCTGTGAGGGAAGCTCATCCGAACAATTACCATGAAGATATTTATAAAGCACATATATAATTTTGTAATTAAATTAATTATGAAACATGGTTAGAACTGTAAAGCACATATATATAGACACAAAAAGGCCACCTTACAACGGTAGGAATGTGAGTGAAGCCGACGAGTCAGAGCAGGACCAATATTATTGCTGATTCTTCTTTGGATCTTATGAAGAAGATCTAGGTAAATAGCAGAGGGACCGGATCATATCTGACAGAAATATTCTAAGCAGAGTAAAAATTATATATATATATATATATATATATATATATATATATATATCAAGTATATAATTAGTATATACGGAATGAATTCCAATAACCAACAATTACTATTCTTAAAAGAGTGCTCAATGCAAAGTAGAGCAGATATAATTATTATTTATAAAAAATTTATAACATAAAGTATGTTATAAAATCACTACAAAAATAGCCATTTTGTTTCAACACCCTCAGTGTCTTATCAAATGATGTTGTTGAAGATAGGTTTTGTCTTCAACATCATCATTTGACATGTTAAACTTTTTTATTTTATATTTTAAATAATTTTTTATATATATATATATATATATATATATATATATATATATATATATATATACGATAGATTCTGGAGATAAAAATGATATCACCCGACACAGTGACACAATTTTCTTAGCAGCTGACTTAGTAATGGTTTCAATATAGTCTTTCATTTCATGTCAGCAAAGAACTTTATCCCGAGAAGGCGCAACGTGTCAATTTCCTGGAGGTTAGCCTCGTACGTGTTGGCGAAAGTCAGAGCGTATTCTCTCAGATGATTAATAAAGAGCAGTTTAGTTTTGGTGGCGATTAAGTTAACAAGCCATATTTTACTACAGGTAACAACACATTTATACACCTGTCATTCATCCATGCATTGAATATTGCTATGAAATCTGCCTTGGAGATGCTTCATTAAATACAAAGAAGAATCTGCAATGTTATTGGTCTCGACCTGGCATCTCGACTTCAGTTACACTCCTACCACCGTAAGCTTCCTTGTGATTTTGTTTATATATTTTCTTGGTAATTATTCTTTATAGTACGTAGACTTTATGAACTTAAGGATTAGATTGGCAGTTACGTCTCATCATTTTACAGCTAGATGTAAGTTCTATGCTGACAGTCGCTTCTCTCGCATGTGGAACTCTATTTTGCTTTCCAGTCAACTTTGACTGTCAAAAATTTAAATGCAATGTTAATCGTTATCAAATTCTTCTTTTATTGTTCTCTCTCCTTAATAATATTTTGTCATATTCTTTCACACTCAGTAACCCCATGCAAATTAGTTGTTTTATTATTTATTATGGGGTGTAATTATACAAAAAAACGCTTGTTTTTAGTACCTTTTATATTTTATTGTTTATATATATATATATATATATATATATATATATATAGAACCAAGCAACCTTTAGGTTTAACTTAGGTTAGCTCTACTTCGTGTATTGAGCACTTTACGTAGTTGTTTTACTCGTTTTGGAGGGTTTTTTTTCTTTGGACTGAGCTTGAACCCTGGACGATTGCTTTCGCCTCAATTTTATGTTCTTAGTTCTTTCTTTTTTTATTCCGCATTTTTCTTGAGTACTGGTTTGTTCTACTATAAGCAAAAATACCCAACGTTTTTCCAAGCGAGAATCACCATACATATATATATATATATATATAAAACATTAGGCAGCATATGATTTACATACAAAGAATAATCACAAATAGAATTAATCAGAAGTATTAATGCGATTATTGGCGACATCCATCGCTAGAAAACATAATATATGCATTAAAATCCTGTTCATCCAGAGTGCGAGTTTTGATCCTTGAAGAAAAACTTGTTGTCTGTAGTTTTTCAGTTTATTTGATGTTAAAATGCTAGTACTTACAGATGGTCTTCCATCCATCATCAGGCATGTGTTGTTTATCTTATAAAATCAAAAACTTGAGACGATATATCTGTATGTCGACCGAAAGATGTTTTTTGAATATCTACTATTGTTGACGGGTGTGTAAGATCGTGGAACGCGCAAAGACGCAACGCTAAATTTTCAAAATTTTAAGTGAGAATTTTATTTAAATATTTCTTGTGATGTGTTAAATCCACATATTCTATTTTACAAGTGTATTAGTTTTTTATGTCATGAACTAAGTATATAGTTCAATAATATAGTGTAATGTCTTAGTAGTAGTTTTTTTTTATAAAATTTTTTTGTACTGCGGATCGATAATTTTTAATAAACATAAAACATGAGGCAGCATATGATTTACATACAAAGAATAATCACATAGAATTAATCAAGTATTAATACGATTATTGGCGACATCCGTCACTAGAAAACATAATATATGCATTAAAATCCTGTTCATCCAGAAAGTTTTGATCCTTGAAGAAAAACTTGTTGTCTGTAGTTTTTTTTCCTTTTTAATCTGTAGGTACTAGCATTTTAACATCAAATAAACTGAAAAACTACAGACAACAAGTTTTTCTTCAAGGATCAAAACTCGCACTCTGGATGAACAGGATTTTAATTGCATATATTATGTTTTCTAGCGATGGATGTCGCCAATAATCGCATTTACTTGATTAATTCTATGTGTGATGATTATTATATATATATATATATATATATATATATATATATATATATATATATATATATATATATATCAGTTTATTTTAAGGAAAATAGGTTTTATTCCACTTGCTGAGAGGCGTAATATCGGATGTAATGAAATTTACTCCAGAAAATTAATAAAAATTCGAATTTAATTTTGGTCAAAATGTCTTAAGGCGGGTTATTACTGTCTATATTACATTATTTAAATTATATATATATATATATATATATATATATATATATATATATATATATATATATATATATATATATATATATATACGTACACACACATATATATATATATATATATATATATATATATACGTGTATGTATGTATTGGCGTTCTGAACTTAAGCAAAGATTACGCGTTTTGTCGAAGCTCTGAAAACATCAACATATTTTAAGTTTAACTGAACAAATATAAATATTGCTTAAAAGTCAAATAAAATATTGATTATTATTGATTTTATTTTATTTAATGTATATAATTATGATTAATATCTTTATTTGAAATTAAATATGTTTTTTTTTATTATTATATCTTTCAATTTTTTTCACAGTTCGCGGGTTTTTCGGTACTTGTATTTATTTTTGTACAACTTATCTGAATGGCGTTTTCTTATTTTTACTTCCTGTATTTACTTACCTAAAGTTATATTATATATTATGTACTGTTTCATAATTCCATGTACTATTTCATAAATTTATGTGTTACTAGCAGTAGAGCCCGGCGTTGCCCGGGAATGTAACAGTAAGAGATAGATAAAGTATGCAGGGTTACTAGATCAATGTTTATATGCGTCCATTATACATGTTCAAAATGTTGTTATAGCTGGAATGATAGTGTCAGAAATATCTCACTGTCTATAAAGATCGAAATACATTAAATAGACACACTGAGATTCTTTTGCGGATAAAAACAAGTTTATATATATATATATATATATATATATATATATATATATATATATATATATATATAAATATATATATATATATATATATAAACTTTTTCTCCAAGCGAGTACCACCATTTAAAGACTGAAAATTAAAATTGACAAAGATTATTGCTTAAGGTTGACGGACACACATGTCTTAATTAGTTTTTTTTTTTTTTTTTTTTTTTTTTTGTTTTACGAATTGGTCAAACCCAAACTCAAACAAAAACATTGTTTTCAATCGTTATGAGTCTACCGATTGAATAGGATTTTATTATAAACAATTGTCTTGTAAATGGAATCTTTAAAGCATTCTGAATGTAAAAATAAAGAAAAAAGTGTTCAAGACAATAAGAAACACTACCTGCCAAAAGAAAAGTGAAGTTTCGTTGAAATCGGTTGAAAAATGTAGGAAATCCGATCCCATATATAAACACACACACACACACACACACACACACACATACAAACAACCTGGGTTTTATAATAAGTATAACTCGATGTGAGTTGTCCCCCTTTCATTCTTGCGACAACGATGCCTCTTAATCGTGTTTTCAAATTGATTTCATGCAAAAACAATTGTGTTTTTTCAATTTTTGGCGCTGTCAGAACCACCGCAAGGTAATTTTACGTAGTCCTGTGAAGTCTTGTTGAAATCGGTTGAAAAATGTAGGAAATCCGATCCAATATATAAACGAACACACACACACACACACACACACACACACACACACACACGACCTGGGTTTTATAATAAGTATGATTTCATAATTTACGTACTATTTCATAAATTCATGTATTATTTTATATATGAACTATTTCATAAATTTATGTACTATTTCATAATTTGACTCGCTTTTTATTGTATTTTTATCTAATATTCTATTATATATTTTTTTTAAAAAAAGATATTTTTTTTTTGAGCTTCGAAAATGCGTCATGTAATTAATGTTTAAATACGTCCATTATACATGTTCAAAATGTTGTTATAGCTGGAATGATAGTGTCAGAAAGATCTCACTGTCTATAAAATGATTCCGTGGCTGGCTCCTGAAATGCCCTCTGTCAACTAAGTCTAGCACGATGTCGGATAATGGAGAGTAACGGAAAACTTTTGCCTCATAACAATCTGTTTCGAGTAAATGGAACTGGATGTTTCAAGATGGCAGTTCTTCTAGGGAAAGAAAAAAAAACCTGATTTTAAACCCACGCTGCCTTGCGGTCATATCTAAATGCGGAGAAAAGGCTAATGAATTAAATGCAGATAAAAAAAAAAAAACGCGGTGTTGAGCCACGAAGGCAGTTGGCTATCAACCCTAACAACTTCCCGGCAACTTTTGCATCCGATTTGTTCCCATAAGTAATGTCCTGTATTTATTTAGTTTCTCGACGTTTCTCGGTCATACCGAGAAACGTCGAGAAACTCCGATAGTAATCGAATTTATATCGTGGAGTGAATAGAAATTGTAATTATGTGTTCGATACTCCCACCATTTGTTGCCAAAATGAGCCCTAATCGGCCGATAATCGGATAAGAAAGGTCTAGCTAAAGTCATTAAGTGAGAATTGAACAGGGACACCGCGAAACTTAGTAAAATAGATCGAAATACATTAAATAGACACACTGAGATTCTTTTACGGATAAAAACAAGTTTATATATATATATATATATATATATATATATATATATATATATATTTTTTTTTTTTTTGAACAATAAAAAAATAAAAAAATTAAAATCTTTAGACACACTGTGTTGTAGATTAATATTCTTTCGTTTTTTTTTTTTTTATTATTATTCCATTTAGATTACTCGACTAGTTTCGACCGAAATGGCCATCATCGGGAGGAGAAATATTTCTGCTTTCTGGTAGTAGCACTAAACTACAGAAATGAATGTCTTGCTGGAGAAAATTTATATATATATATATATATATGTATATATATATATATATAAATGGTAGTACTCGCTTGGAAAAACCTTGAATAGTTCGATTTGTAGTAGAACAAATCGGTATCCAATGAAAAATGAGGAATAAAAAAAAGAAAGAACCAAGAACATGAAACTAAGGCGATAACAATCGTCCAGAATTCAAGCTCAAAGTCCAAAGAAAAAAAAAAACCTCCAGCATGAGTAAAAGGCAAGTACGTAAAGATAATCCTAAGGGGCCAGGCAAACCTACCTAGGTTTCACCTAAACGGATCGTCAGGGCGATACCGGTATTGCTCTGACTATCCGTTTAGGTGAATCCTTGGGATTAAAGTAGCAGTGGTTTACCTACTTAACACCGCTGGCGAGTATTATATATTGTTGATGTTATAAAGATTACAATTTCATTTACAACGTCTGTTTTGTTATTCCTCACTCAGTAACCTTTTCTAGGTTACAACATATGTAAAAAACAAAAACAAATCTATTTCCATACCTGATGATGTCTGTATGAACAGATGAAAGCTTGTAAAAAAATTCAAAAAAGAACTTATGCTACTGGAATTTATAAACAGGGATCATAACATTCACCTACAGGTTCGGGATTAATGTACTTTATTAAATTTGTTTGCGAAGATGTATTCTCGCCATTTATATCATTAACTTGTATATCTGTTTTTTGTATGAATGATTCATGTAATGTAAATTGAACTGCACCACATACTTGATATTAAATAATTGATCCGACGTGCAACTTTTGGATAATAACTGTGACATTCCTCTATTTATTGAACAATTTAGTTCCTGCCACATTAACTGAAAAACCTACCAGTACAAAAGAATTCTCCTATTACCATATTAGTACAAAAACGCACAATCTTAACATTTAAAAATTCAACCTCAGCGTTGCGACCGCACGCTCCAAAAAATGTCTTACAATTAACAATAACACATTTCTCAAAATATATTTCGGATGACATCTATTCTTTCATTGTCCTGGTATTACCGGGGAGTAAAAAAACAAATCTATTTCCATACCTGATGATGTCTGTATGCACAAATGAAAGCTTGTAAAAAACTAAAAAAAAGACCTTATGCAACTGGAATTTATAAACAGGGATCATAACATTCATCTACAGGTTCGGAGTTAATGTACTTTATTAAATTTGTTTGTGAAGGTGTATTCTCGCCATTTATATCATTAACTTGTATATCTGTTTTTTGTATGAATGAGTCATGTAATATATATATATATATATATATATATATATATATATATATATATATATATATATATATATGAAAGGATTGTTTTTGATTCATTAATCCGAAATATTTTTATTACTTAAATATTATTTGTAGTGGATACTCATATTTGAGTAGACGCCCCGTTTATTTATTTTCGTTTAGCGGCCTGAATATTCGAGAAATCTGTTTAGAAAATGGGGGGGCATGTATTTTGGGCAGCCCGCGGACTCAAATACCATCACCCAGGCCTGTGTTCTGGAGATTCCCCTCCAGTCTCCCCACAAAGGGATTAAATGTTGACGAGACAGGGCGCTATACTGTATCTTGCCGGATAAACGGATGCCTTTTACTGTTTATACGATAATCTCTGTTTGTGTTGGATTTATTTTATTTCGAAAGTTTCTTCTCGCATCCGTAATAAGTGTGAACTACATCAATTACAATCCGGTTGAAGGTTTTGCTAGATCCATTACGACTGAGTAGTGTGTTCGATCCTCACTAGGTGCGCCACACTTTCGACACAATGTTTCGCATATAAGCTACACTTAGAAAATTACCAGGAAGCGTCGAAGTGCGTAATGGTTAGCAAGGTTGTCTCGCTCGATCAATTACGATTGGATAGCGTGTTCGATTCTCATTGGTCCCTCCACACTTCAGACTCTATGTTGCATCTAAACCACGCTGAGAAAATTGCACAGGACATGTCGACGTGGTGTAATATTTAGCAAGCCCGTATCGCTAGATTATTTACCACTGAGTAGTGAATTCGACCCTCGCTCGTTGACCTACACTTTTGGCGCCATTCTACATCTAATCTATGCTTAGAATATCACACTTATAGTCCGGCTGAATTTCAAACAGAAATAGAAAGAAAAAAGACAGGCGCTTTGATTCTGACCAAGAAATTTTGCTAAGACCGTTAAATAAAACTTTTCGGTAAGGCGTGTAAATGAAATAACTGTGTGATGATAGCACAAAGAGAAGTTGAGCAAACTTAAAAGACACTTCTAAGATTTCCATAACATTGTCTAAACCCAATAAACCGTGACAACGATGTAAAAGGAAGATGAAAAAGGGAAACACATCGTTGATTAAATATACCGAAAGAACAGCCATTATACAAAGGCTTTTCAGGCGGGAGGGAAGAATGTAAATCCTGGCCAATTGTAGGCAAATGCTATTATACCGACCGAAAAATAGACAGGACAGTTCGATAGTAATCGAATTTATATCGCGGAGTGAACAGAAATTGTAATTATGTGTTCGATAACCCCCTCCATTTCTATTGCCAAAATGAGCCCTAATCATCCGATAATCTGATAAGTGGGGTCTAGCTAAAGTGGGTAAATAAGTACAGAACGAAAAGACGACAAAACTTAGTAAAATAGATCGAAATACATTACTTAGACGCACTTTGATATTCTTTTTCCGATGAAAACAAGTTGATATATAGATATATAATTAAAGGAATCTATTTTTTTATTTATTAATTCAACTGGTTTTTATTGCTTAAATGTTATTTTTAGTGGAAAATATGCGTCCCCCGAGAGGAATTGAACCTGTCCCATACACATAAACGTCAGTAAGCCTGACGGGCAACGAACGTTTAGCCAACGTGTACTAACCGCAAAAAACCACCTATAGACAGAAAATATATGCACTACTTCATATTATATGTACTATTTCATAAGTTTATAGACTATTTCATAAATTTATGTAATATTTCATAACCTTATGTACTAGTTCATAATTTAACCTGCATTTTAAGGGGTTTTTTACCTAACATTTTATTATATATTTAAAATGTTATTTTTAGTGCAAAATATGCGTCCTCCGACAGGAATTGAACCTATATCATATACACAAACGTCATTAAACCTGTCATGCGATGACCGGACAAGCAACGAAAACTAAAAGCAAAAAGCATATAAACAGAAAATATGTGTCGGATTTAATCCATTTTATATATATATATATATATATATATATATATATATATATATATATATAAAGAAATATAGTCTTAAGGTGTGCTATATTTATGGAATAAAGTGCTCAATATCAGAGATAGAGCGTGTGTAAATATAAAGTGAACATAGAAGTCAACACTTAGAGGCGACAGTCTGTTTCATGCTATATGCAATCGTCAGGCCACATATCCTTATCCTTAAGGTTATCCTATATATATATATATATATAGGATAACCTTAAAAATCCATTGTCGGTAATAAAAACATTTCGATTAATATAGGCATATTCATCTCACCAGCCCGACTAAATTTCATGAAAATTGAGCTCTCATATGGACTAAAATTCCTCTTTGAAATAATCTCTATCAATTACAATTTGGTATTATATATATACACGTTCGATTCTTGTCGGAGGGCACGTCATTTTTATGAAATTTCTCGGACATTCAGACCGGTAAAAGTTGTTAATACTGTTTATTAAAAACAGACCATTTGCTTAAATATTTGCATATATAAAAATAACGTATAAACAATAAATATATTAAAATAATTATCGAACTTAGTTCCTTGCATAATATATGGGTATATATATATATATTTGTGTGTGGGGGGTACACCCCATATGTATGTATGTACGTGTATATGTTATTGTGTATGTGTGTATACGCATGTGTTTTTGAACATAAAAATATAGGTCCTTGCTAGATTAGATAATCGTTATATTTATTTTTTATATTTTTATATTTGATTTGTAACCTGTAGTCGATATTAATTTTGTCAAATTTTCTTAATTACACAGCGGCCCTTTCAGTAAATGCCCTTCAGTTTTAGCTTCCCCCGCCCCATCTCTCTCCCCCACCCCTTTTTCTTTTCTTTTCCTCTCCCTCTTCTGATCTTTAAGATTAGATCGTCTATTGTGCGTGTATGTCACCACAAAATGTATCCTTTCCGGTTGCATCTTTAATCGACAACATTCATATTTCTCTCACTTCAACTCCGTCTTCAAGACACCTCTCTAAAACTCCTTTCTGTTAAGTTTTAATCCCCCACTTACTCTCGTCTGTTACCCCTCTCTTTAGCTCTAAAATTCGTCCCACACTCTTCTACTTATTGTGGCACCATTTACGAGGCAGAAAAGGAAAAGAAAGAAAAAAGGCAGAACGAAAGGCGAGACGAATCGTGGGTGATAAGCCGACACACACACGGCAAAGAGACAATGAATATATTGATAAGTAACAAATGGCGAAAGGGTGTCATTACAATGACAGGGAAATTCTAAGTAAAAAGAAAGGGAAAGAAAGAAAGAATCAGATGTGTTTTGATAACGGCTGTGTTATCTAGGGGTACGTAAACAGACTGCTGGTCGACTGGCCAAAGAAAAATTCAAATGAAAATGTTATTTCGATAAGTGACGAAAAACAGGCAACTAAAAGGGACTTTGGATAGATATGGAAAAATTAATCGCGACACACACGAAGTAACCACACTGACTGATTTTCTTGCCGCAGAACATCTTTATGCCTGCGATAATAAAATTATGTTATCAAGAAATGTTCGCCAAAGAAAAGTGCAATTGAAAACGTTAATTTTGATAATTGACAAAACACAGGTGTAACTACAGGGCTTTGGGTAGATATGGAAAAAATAATCGCGACACACACGAAGTAACGACACTGACCAATTTTCTTGCCGCAGAACATCTTTGGCCTGCGATAATAAAATTATGTTATCAGAAATATGTACCGGAGGAAAATGAATGGGGACCCAGAAGTGTTTTTTCTTCTTTCTTCGAGGCGACAGACTGACTGAAACTTTTTTGAGGCCGTGTTAAGAAGATCACCCATTCTGATAATTAGCGATAAAATACCTAACAAAAACCACGTGTAGAACAAGAGTTATGACCGCCATTGTCATATTGTCCCGTTTGCGGCTAGAAAAATGATAACGGCGATTAAAAGGAAGAAAAGGGAGAGAGAAGAGATAATTTTTTTTAGTTAAGCAAGATATTTATTTTCTTCCTGAAACAAGGCCGCGGATTCGTCCACGCCCGACTATGACATCATTGGTCAAGTCGTGATCACGTGACGCACGAAGGAGGCTGTCGACGCCTCATCCAGAGTATAGGTATGAGAAGCTGCTACGAAGAAGTGGGGAGGGCAGTTCACGCCCTCGGAAGTATGGTGAGAAGGTGGGAGTGAGGAAATGTTCCCAAAAATGGAAAAGAGTGGAAAATCCCTAACCAGAAATAAAAGAGGTGGATATGTATATAGAATTATCGAGGAACCCCCGACGCCGACAGACCCACCCCGGTTTTGGTCGGCGTCCATAAAAGCGAAGCCGCTACGAGCAGAAATCAGTTTTTCCAGAGTTCGGGCTCCAGCGAGTTCAGCTGACCAAGATTCACGCAAATTCCGGACTCCTCTTCAACCCAAGAACAATTATTTTGAAGAGCGACCACCGAAATAAGTTTTTTTTCGACTTTCGTCCAAAGACACACAGAAACACCAATTTCTTAGAGAGCAAACAACTTGAAGCGTTAACTTGCCTAGCGGAAAACGACGTGTCACAATCCACAGAAGGGGTCGGGAGATAGATGCAGTCCTATGTATCGAACAACTAGACATAAAGTTTGTTACCTTTTTCTTGATACTTTGAACTTTTGAGTTTTCATTTTATTTTCTTTTATGCATATTTGTGTGGTATCACCCCCGTTGAACTCGGTTTGCATTACGGCCCCAACCACTGTTTGATCTCGTCTGCCTAAGATCAATTCACAACGTGGGTAGGCAGACTGGGGATCAATGCAGTTACCTTGGTAACCAGGCGTTGGAAGCGAGTTGGGAACGACGAGGCTGATATCAAATCTAACCAGATTCCCGCCCGAATCACCAAAAGGTTAGAACGTCACATTTGGGTGCCGGGACCGATACCAAGCCAGTTGGTCGTCACAGGACGAGACAACACGACTGACGCGACAAGCGGACGTCACATTTGGAGCAGCGACACCCGAACGGAGCAGCGAGGAGCGAACAGCTGGCGCCGCGGCGAGGACGTCACAATTGGTGCTGTTTAGGGACGTCGCAACTGGTGCCGTGGTAGATCAGGATAGA
>CAHIKZ030001979.1:2595000-2635000 GCA_903632075.3 Acanthosepion pharaonis
CCATGCCACATAAGCAGGAGAAGCTAGTCATGACTGTCAGACAATTTCTGCGACAACATCCCCCCTTACATCTGGTCACCTAACTCCCCAGTCTGCAACCCCCTTGATTATTGTGTGAGTGCCACGGCTGAGCGAGGCACTAAAAAACAACTCCTTGTAACACCTAAGATGCACTGAAGGCAAGGATTATGTCAGCATATACAAACAAGCAGACCATCCAGAAGAGTTGCAAGAGATTCCGAATTCGTCTGAAGGGCGTGGTTTAAGCCAATGGCGATTTTATTGCATAAATTTACTCTTTCATATTTCAAGATATTTTTGTGTGATTTCGATAAATATATCTGTTAAAATGAGATGTCAGGTTTATTTCCAGTTTTGAGTCATTTAGACGACAATTAATCCATCGCAACCTCTTTATATATACAGGGCGAGGTAAAAGTCGTGCGTCATAATGGTTAATTAATAAATAAAGTTTTAAATGTATAATTTTTTGATATTTTCTTATTTGGAGAAACGTGATGTCACCAGACCTCACAGACTTTGATTTGTTTTCTGTGGGGCCATTTGAAATCAGTTATTTATCAGACGCGCCTAAGGAACATTACGGAAGACCCCATGTCTGGCAAAAGGACGGCACCATGCCACACAAGCAAGAGAACCCAATCATACCTGTCAGACAATTTCTGCGACCACATAACCTCTTACATCTGGTCTCGTAACTTCCAGATGTTTTGCAGGAAAATTTCGAATTTGTATGGAGTTCATGGATGCAAGTAATAGCGATTTTATTGAATAAATTTACTCTTTAGTATTTCAAGATATGTTTGTATAATTTTGGTAACTATATATGTTAAAATGAGACGTCAGTGTTATTTTCATTATTGCGGCATTTAGACGACAATTTATCAATCGCACCCTGAATATCTGTTGAAACGAGATGTCAGTGTTATTTTCCTTTCTGCGTCATTTAGGCGACAATTTATCCATCGCACCCTGAATATCTGTTAAAAGGAGATCAGTGTTGTTTTCATTTTTGCGTCATTTATACGACAATTTATCCATCGCACATCGTATGCATAGTAGTACTACGACATTCTGGAATGTTTGAGAGCCGTAATTGAAGCCAAATATGCACATTTCAAAATGTTTGAGTGTCAAGCTAATTATAGTACAGAGGATTCAGAAAGAGTTCGATGAGTCTAACGGTGATTACGAAGGTACGCCGACTCGGAATTGTCACTCTGATCGTTCCGATAAGAAAAGAACTCCCGAATTTGTTGGTGAGGGCCTTAGAATCAACACAGAGGCCTACATCAAGGGACTTGAGGAGGTAGTAATCATCTGAGTCAAGAAGCTGGCTGCTAGAAGACCCTATGTCTGGCAGAAGGACTGCACCATGTCACACAAGTAAGATAACACAATCATAGCTGTCAGACAATTTCTGCGACCACATCATCCCTTACATATGGTCTCCTAAATTCCAGAAGCTTTGCAGGAGATTCAGAATTTGTCCAGAGGCCATGGTTGCAGCTGATAGCGATTTTGTTAAATAAATTTACTCTTTAGTATTTCAAGATGTCTTTTTGTGAAATATATCTGTAAAAATGAGATGTCAAGATTGTTTTCACTTTTGAGTAATTTAGACTACAATTTATGCATATTACATGCTTGATTCTCTTGTCGTTTTCGATGCATGAAAGCCAACAGCCAAATTATCCACACATATCATTTGATTATAGTGGTGAAGGCTTGTGCCGAACCAAGAACATTTCTTGGAAAAGCCATATACAGAGAACTGATGAATACTATGCCTCAAGGTTCCTAAACGATCCACTGCAGGTTTTGAATTCAGAGTTTTCCTTATCTTAGACCGGCTGCAATCAAAGGCTATAGAACCCAGTGTGTATTACTATTTACCCATAGGTGGGAGGAGAAGATCAGGCTTTTTTAAGTGTATTAGCAAGTAAGGGAAGGTAATTAACTCGATTGGAATTCGAACTCGGCTCTATCGTGCTCAAATAGAATTAATACAACTCAAAAGTTTTGTCAATAATCAGCTGATTGATGCGACCTTCAGCATCCCGACCCCCAGAGATTCGGAGACGTACCCATCCGTACACTCGTCACGTGACTTCTCGATTATTCTTTTTTTATATGCAGTTATCATTGATCCTATCCATTGTTTTTTTTAATACTATATGTGTGCATATGTCTGTTCACGTCCATACTCCCGTCTTCTCCGATGCATGAACGTGTAGGGTGCGCTGATCATTTGTCGTTTCCGTCGCATTTTTTCTCCACTTCACACTCACTCTTCAGCCTTAATATATATATATATATATATATATATATATATATATATATATATATTATAAATTAATTGATTTAAAATATGTTTTTTTTCCGCTACACAGTTCTAACCATGTTTCAAAAATAGAAGCTAAAAGCCCCGAACTTAATTTTGCAATTAAATTAAAAGCATTAGTTCCGTTTCATCTTCAAGCGAATTTTGGAGTAACTTTTAAAAATTACCGGGTTTTAAAGACACAGCTAAAATCACGTTTCCATGGTTACAGAATATTCTACTTGAAATTGGACAAGGGATGTCTAGATTTTCCTTATGTCAGTATCATTGTATCAGTTATTAGCTACAATTTGGTAAGGGGTAGGGATGTATTTTTCAATGAAAACTGACATCCGTTGAATGGATGTCGTCTGGATTTTTTTTTTTAAATATTTTTAACGGTATAAAAATTTTTACGGCATTTTCTTTCCATTTATAAATTTAAAGATTTTCGGGGGTGTTCAGATCATAATACTTTTTATTTAACTACGATTTGAAATATTCTCCTTTTTAATTTTTATTATACTATATTCTTTTTAAGAACAGTTAAATGTATTAGAATCCATTATATTATGTAGGATTATTTTAACATCAAGTTTAAGTATGTATATGAGGTTACATTTTATAAGAACACCGGATTTCATATCTTACTGTTCTTTCTTTTTTATATATATATATATATATATATATATATATATATATATATATATATATACCTATGTGAAAATTAATTGAAACAAAACATATAATTCAGTAATTATTTACTTTCTTTCGTATATTCCAAGGAAACATGACCCAGTGTACGTGTTGGTACTTCGACCATTCCATGAAGACGTTCCTTGCAGATTAACCACAGATTCTCGACTGGATTTAAATCAGGAGAGTTTCCAAGCCAGTCTATAGTACTTTGATTGCTCATTGGTAAGGGTTGCCATTCTGTTCATGCAGCATGACTTCTTTGGAGTAACGTCCATCGCAGACAATTGTCTGGGCGTGATAATCACTGATGACTCAATGTTTTTCAAAGTCAAACAAATGTCATCATACACCTCCAAAAAAAGATTCATATTACAGCACACCACTGCAAATGATCTAATCTGAGGAAAAATGTAAATGGATTACACCCTGTCACTCTGGTGGATCTGAAACTGACTGTATGATGAAAAAAAGGAAACTAAAGCGGCTGTTTCAATTAATTGGCAAAAGGTTGTATATATATATATATATATATATATATATGTGTGTGTATGTGTGTGTGTGTGTGTGTGTGTGTGTGTGTGTGTATTGTGTATTTGGCAGCAATATCTACTTATGCAAGATTCGGCATAAATAATGTAAAATGTGCTGAACTCTTTTAAAAATAAAACATTCTTATAACTCTAGATATATACACAAAAGAATCAATACATGCAGATAAAAGTAAAATAAAATTAATTCTTGGTAATGGTAAAAAAATATAGCCGAAAACACTTGGAAAAAATTCGGACAGTTTTTATGTAATTTATGTCCTGAAAGATGTGGATATATTCTGCGTTTACACCGTTAAATTCAGGAAGAGGGCTACGCATGACGGACATGCTATAGTAGGCGCCACTCGAAAGTATAACTGAGATAGTGGCAGTTCGTAGCACTTTCATAACATGATTTTCCATGTCTCATTCCATATGTAGCGCAGGGGAAGGTTATGAAATCATGTATGTGGGTCAATTCCTGGTGAGTTGAGGTCAACCATAAACAAATTCACGCCATTGTCACTTTCGTCTACTCTGATTTATTTTCACCGCCAACCCTTGGAAAGCTTTCTCCTGCAAAAGATTCTTTCAATCTTGTACATCAAATGGAATTACTATGCGACCAACACCAAAGAAAGAACTAACAGTCAAAGTATCGAATCGCTGATCATTAAATACCGTATTCGATGGCCAGGACGTGTAGCAAGAATGGAAGAATCGAGCTTTCCACGTCACGTTTTATTCGATGAGCTCACTTCTGGGAAAAAAGCACGGGGTTGCCCTTTTCAAAGATACAAGGACCAACTCAAAACAGCACTGAAATCCACTGGATTTGTGCCTAAATATTTTGAAACACAAGCACGGGATCCTACCAATTGGCCATGTTCCATTAGCATCGGAACCGATAATTTTGAAGCAAGCAGAAAAGAGAAAGATGTCAAACGATAAGAGAGAAAGGCTCGACAAAATTGAACACATCCTTTTTTTAATTTAATTTTTATAGTAAAGGACACCCTGTACAAGACCCAAGGGTCACTCAATGTAGAAGGTTACCGTGTGCAGGTGTTTTAGTGTAATAAAGGGCAAGATAATAGGATAAAATAGACAGATGATTCTAGACATAATGAGGTCAAGATTTCATTAGCGAATAGAATTTCAGAGTTCAGGCGTATGCGTTCAAAGTTCAGAGTTGAAGTAAAATTTAGAAAGACCTGGGTACCAAATCCTAAACAAGAAACAACGGGTGAACCTCTACTCGTGTTCAAGAGACTGGGGAGGAGTGTGAACCGGATGATAGGCAAACCTCTCTACTCTACTATACAGAGAATACCAACTGGTCGAGTTAGTCATCAATAATATCATCATAAAGGAAGCGATCAGCAAAGAAGAAATTAAATTCTTGGATACGAGAAAAAAGCCAACGACAAGTACAGATACTTTTTTGATCATACCTCGTAGATATTAAAATGGGCCTGTTTTTTGTTTAGTGCTGTCTTCATTAAACATTTAAAGTGACACTTATTGGAAATTTACTAATTTCTTAATTGTCTACGGTACATTTAAGCCCACAAGCATACAGCGTATCTCCTTTTCTCACAAACTGCTGCTGATGCAATGTGGGACAATTAAAAACAATAACAATAAAAAAAAATTAAAATAAAGATAAGTTTAATAGGAAAGGCGTCTATTTGCAGGATATCAAAAGTGAAGTTTAACTATAGGCGTTAAAAAAGAAACAAACAAAAAAACATTTTTGTTTCGTTTAGGCTTCCGGCCATATCGCGTTGTAACACTTGTTCCCGTACGATCATGGATGTCATGCAAAGTTGAGCCTTAGTCAGAATCTATAAGGGTGACACCTTGGGAATGTCAGGTGCTAGAAGCTTAGGTGTGCGGGTGGTGCAATGGAATATGGCTTGGAATTATTAATTAAAGAGTGGAGTTCCAATTCCAGTTGGGTTCTTTATATTCACTTACACCCATATATGGCTATAACTTAATTAGTGAGTCTTGCATTACTAAACCATTAGTATGTCTTAATCTAAAATAAAATTGCGTACAAAAGATTTAGATTTCGGCATTGATATAACGCTGAACAAAAAGGGAATGGGACGTTCCGGCAGAGCCCATTTGAGATCGATGATTCGGCGTGACCGATTCGGCATCGTAGATTCGGCGTGACCGATTCGGCATCGTAGATTCGGCGTGGTCGATTTGGCGTTGCCGATTCGGCGTTCCCGTTACTACGTGGCCGATTTGGCGTGGTTGATTCGGCGTGGTCGATTCGGCGTGGTCGATTTGGCGTTGCCGATTCGGCGTTCCCGTTACTACGTGGCCGATTTGGCGTGGTTGATTCGGCGTGGTCGATTCGGCGTGGTCGATTTGGCGTTGCCGATTCGGCGTTCCCGTTACTACGTGGCCGATTTGGCGTGGTTGATTCGTGGCGATTTGGTCGATTCGGCGTTCCCGTTACTACGTGGCCGATTTGGCGTGGTCGATCCGGCATGGTCGATTCGGCGTGGTCGATTCGGCGTGGTCGATTCAGCGTTGCCGTCAAATGTTTCTTCATGTTAGGGAACAAATGATAGTCAGGTGAATAGTCAGGCGATATGGCACCCAGCAAAATGTTTTTTCATGTTGGGGAACAGATGATAGTCAGAAGAATATTCAGGCGATACTGGTTCCCAGCTAAATATTTTTCATGTTGGGTACGGTTGATAGTCAGGAGAATAGTCAGGCGATATGGCACACAGCAAAATGTTTTTTTCATGTTGGGGAACAGATGGTGGTCAGGGGAATAGTCAGGCGATACTGGTACGCAGCCAATATTTTTTTCATGTTGAGGAACAGATGATAGTCAGGATAATAGTCAGGAGATACTGCTACCCAGCCAAATATTTTTTCATGTTGGGGAACAGATGATAGTCAGGAGAATAGTCAAGCCATATTTGTACCCAGCCAAATGTTTTTCATGTTGGGGAACAGATGATAGTGAAGAGAATAGTAAGACGATACTGGTACCTAGCCAATTTTTTTTTTTAATTTTGGGTAACAGATGATAGTCAGGAGAATAGTCAGGCATTACTGGTACCTAGCCAAATGTTTTTTTCATGTTGGGAAACGCATGATAATAAGGAGAAGAGTTAGGCGATATTGATAGCCACCCAAATGTCTTTTCTTGTTAGGGAACATATGATAGGAGAATAGGGACAGTGATCAACCAGTTCAAAGCCACAGTTACGGACAACAGCTATTAAAACTTGTGTGCTGGAGCAATGTCCTGATGGAACAAGACCACTTCTCAGTTTTCCTGTGCGTTTCATCTTGAAAGCCTTTTGTAACAACCCCAGCATCTTAGTATACTGCTCTCCAATGATGGTGTGACCTTTTTGATGATAGTCAATAAACTTGAAGCCATGACCTCCCCTGCAGAGGAAACAACCCTCGCCTTCTTTGGAGCTGGTGACGAGTGTTTACCCTACATTGTATTTTCCTTTTGTTTCTGGTGCAAAATGATGACACCAACACACATTTTGGGTTGGTAAATGTTCAATGAAGTCGGCAAGATATGCTTTTATGTAAGATTTTTCTCTGATGTAATCAGCCTGGTGCGTTTTTGATCAGATGTCAGAAGACGTGGCACCCACCGAACAGAAACCTTTGTCATTCTATGTTCATTGTACATAATAAATTTCAGCTCTTTCATAGGTTATGAAAAATCGATTATTTGGTTTACAGCAATCAATGTTGGTGCTGGCAGTTACAGAACGTCCAGACCTTGTGCCATCTTCAAGATTCTCCCTTCTAAATTAAGCTGGCAACTTTTGTAATATTGATAAATCTAGAACCATATCTCATCATCAAGCAAACATATCAGCCTATGTTTGCGGTCTAAACACTTTTTCCCATTTTCAAGAGAAATGTCTACGTGTTAATTTCTCTATACCAACAACTTCCCATACTTAATGCTTCTCGTTTTCACTCTCGCGTGGTCACGTGTGATGTCACGAGCTTCGATGCGATTTTCGCTTCCGCGTCTCGTATACACGATTAAGTCATTGTTTTGAAATTTTTCATGCAACAAAAACAGACTATCATTATTGTTTCGTCCGTGTGTTGTTTGATATATTGAAAAGTAATTGTCATCTTTGATAATGGCTTATGTAAGCCGAAATATTAGATAGAATTAAAACTTGTATCAATATGGTGATTTCCTTTCGTCTTTCAATGATAATGTTATTAAGCTTATCAGACAATATGAAACGAACTTACTTAAAATAAACAGACAAAACACGTCTATATTATTTAATGAAACATCCATCCATATATATATATATATATATATATATATATATATATATATATATATATATATATATATATATATGTGTGTGTGTGTGTGTCTGTGCATAAGTGATAGAAATTATGAGGAGGATTTGAGATAATCATAATTAAGAAATTCATCGAGTCAAGAAGAAACCATAACAGAATGCAGAACGCACTGGGCAGTCGTTTCGTCCTATAATTCGGACTCACCACCGACGCCCGTTGGTATAGATGGTATGAAACTTGTGTCGTATCGTAACGGTCCAGGTTTAATTATCGGTGGTAGACGCGCACAGCTGATGAGCCCCAAATATAAGTACTGTCTGCATTCTGGTGAGATTTCTTCTAGATTTGATGAATTATATATATATATATATATATATATATATATATATATATAGTTACGTTATGAAGAACTTGGTAATCCGTATGGGTAATCCCAAGGAGGATGAAATCCTGAGAGCTCAATGTAAGTCTCAACCTAATATTTAAAAGAAAAACAGACCACTTTAAGATATTATAATAATTTATTTCACCAGAATCATTTTAAAAGAACGCCGGATCATCAGATAGCACTTCCAACAACGAATGAAAATATATATATATATATATATATATATATATATATATATATATATATATATATATATATATATATATATATATATATATTTATTAAAGACATATTTTATGTTTAACGTTGTTATTTTATAGATACAAGTATTTAAGCAAATGCTCTGTTTATGATAAACAGTATTAAATAACATTTACCGGCCTGAATATTATGAATTTAATACTCTTTATCATAAACAGAGCATTTGCTTAAATACTTGTATCTATAAAATAACAACGTTAAACATAAAATATGTCTTTAATAAATAAATTGTCGGACCTTGTCCATTTCTTAATATATATATATATATATATATATTTATATCAACTATATATATATATATATATATATATATATATATATATATGTGTGTGTGTGTGTGTGTGTGTGTGTGTGTGTGTGTGTGTGGCACCATGCATCCAGACAGAGAAAGAAAGGCAAAAAGGGAAAAGGAAAGAAAAGAAGAAAGGAAGGGAAAAAGTAATGCGAGACGGATCATAGGTGATAAGCGAACACACACACACACGGCTTAAGAGGCAATAAAAAAAGGGGTTATTTTGGATAAGTGGCAAATGGCGAAAAGAGTGTCATTACAATGACAATGAGATTGAGTGGGTAGGGAAGTGTTATCTAAACTATTGGTACGAGAAGGCATCTTACTATCAAAACACAGGCCACCGGCCAAAAGAAAAATTCCAGCGAAAATGTTATTTCGATAAGTGACGATAAGAAACAGGCGAAAAAAAAGACTTTTGGACAGATATGAAAATTAAAGGCCACCTGCGAGCAATCATTGACCGATTTCCCTACTTGGCCTGAGCGAATGGAATTGTGTTATCAAGAAATGTTCGCCAAAGAAAGTCCACTTGAAAACGTTAGATTTTGATAATTGACAAAACACAGGTGTAGGTATGGAGCCTTAGCTAGATATGGAAAATTAAAATCCCACACAAGCCGTCTCGCTAATTAAGCTCTTTTCGACAAAACAAACTTTTCCCCTGCGATAATAAAATTTTGTTATCAGACACATGAACCGAAGGAAAATTAATGGAATAAGAAATGTTTTTATTTCTGCCTTGGAGACGTCAGACTGACTGAAAACTTCTTTTCTGAGACCATGTCGGAAAACCAGCCGTCTGATGAATTGGCGATAAACTGCTTGACAAACGCCACGTCTTGAACAAAGAGTTGTCATATTATCCGTTCATGATAACGGCGATTTAATTAATTTTTTTTAGTTAAGCAAGGTATTTTTTCCGAAACAAGCCGCGGGTTGTTCATGCCCGACTAAGACGTCATTGGTCAATTGGTGATCACATGACGCACGAAGGAGGAGGAAAGATACCCGACCAAGACCTCATTGGCCGAGACGGATCACGTGACGCACGAAGAAGGCTGTTGACGCCCCCATTCAGAGTATAAGTATGAGAAGCCGCTACGAAGAAGTGGGGAGGGCAGTTCACGCCCCTCAGAAGCATGGTGAGAAAGTGGGAGTGAAAAAGAAGTTACCAAAAACGGAAAAGAGTGGAAAGTCCCTAACCAGAAATAAAAGAGGTGGATATGTATTTAGAATTATCGAGGAACTCCCCGACGCCAACAGACCCAACCCGGTTTTTGACGGCGTCAATAAAAACGAGGCCCCAACAGGCAGAAATCAGTTCGCGCCCCGACGGCAGGGATGAGTGTCCAGTAGTTCGTTCAGGCCCTGACGGCTGAGATGAGTGGCCAGTAGTTCGCGCCCTGACGGCAGAGATGAGTGGCCAGTAGTTCGGACCCTGGCGGGCAGACAGTTAGTTCGGACCCTGGCGGGCAGGAGACAGTTCGAGCCCTGACGGCTGAGATGAGTGTCCAACAGTTCGCACCATGGCGGGCAGAAGAGTTCGAGCCCTGGCGGTAGAGATGAGTGTCCAGTTCGTTCGGCCCTGGCGGAAGAGATGAGTGTCCAGAAAGTTCGAGCTCCAGTTTCCAGGGTTGAAGCCCCCTCAAGATAGCTGACCAAGATTCACGCAAAATTTCGGACTCCTCTTCAACCAAGAACAATTATTTTGAAGAGCGACTTAGAACCAGACCACAGAAATAAGTTTTTCGACTTTCGTCCAAAGACACACCGAAACACAAATTTCTTAGAGAGCAGACAACTTGAAGCGTTAAAACTTGCCTAGCGAAAGCGACGTGTCACAATCCACAAAACGGGTCAGGAGATAGATGCAGTCCTATGTATCGAACAACTAGACATAAAGTTTGTTACCTTTTTCTTTGATACTTTGAATTTTTTTGAGTTTTCATTTTATTTTCTTTTATGCATATTTGTGTGTTATCACCCCCGTTGAACTCAATTTGCATTACGGCCCCAACCCCTGTTTGATCTCGTCTGTCTAAGATCAATTCACAACGTGGGTAGGCAGACTGGAGATCAGTGCAGTTACCTTGGTAACCAGGCGTTGGAAGCGAGTTGGGAACGGCGAGGCTGATATCGAATCACCAAAAGGTTAGAACGTCACATTTGGGTGCCGCGACCGATACCAAGCCAGTTGGTCGTCACAGTACGAGACAACACGACTGACGCGACAGGCGAACGTCACGTTTGGAGCAGCGACACCCGGACGGAGCAGCGAGGATCGAACAGCTGGCGCCGCGGCGAAGACGTCACAATTGGTGCTGTTTAGGGACGTCACAACTGGCGTCGTGACCGGGATAGGACCCTGGAACGGCCACGTCACAACTGGCGCCGTGGTAGATCAGGATAGAACGTCACAGTTGGCGCTGCGACCGGGGACGACGTCACATCTGGTGCCGTGACCATAGGATCGGAACCTGGAGCAGCCACGTCACACATATATATATATATATATATATATATATATATATATATATATATATATATATAATGAACTATGTATATGAGCCATATAACCAATCTTATCGCCTTACAGATATTGAAGCAACGGGATGTGATTCTACAGAAGGATGCTGAGAATGCTAAGGACTGAACATGTGAGCAACGTTGAAGTTATAGAGAAACTGGAATCAAAGACACACTTAACACCAGAAAGAAACACATTAAACTTCTACAACACAGGACAGAGTGAAGACACATGGGACAGAGGAAAACAGGGGATTTCTTGCGAACTTGAATAAATGGATGTTGGAGAACCATTTATGTTAGAGAAAACATATTAAGAGCTACAAATTACAGGGAATCGTAGAGGGCCATGATCGCCAATGTCCTGAAGGGACATTTTACTTAGAAGAACCTTCCTCTTTAAAAAGGGAATACAGAAGAAAAAATGACGTATCTGGGTTTCTCTTGACACATACAGAACAGATTGAAAGTAAACCGGACAAGAATAACAACGTATAATCTTCTATGTAATATTGGTCCTGGCACACACACACACACACACACACACACACACACACACACACACATATATATATATATATATATATATATATTTGTTATGGAATTTCTTCCATCGCTATTAACAGCGATTCTATTTAGTTCCTAATGTTTCCTCAGATTTTGTCAATGACGTTTTATCCGTTCTTCTGTCGGTTTGTCTTCTTTTATCTACTAAGCCATGTGGTAAACAGTGTAAATAGTTACAATACCTCATCTCAGAAATATAGACAGTTACTGAAGAAGACCGGACGGTAGAATGGCCGAAACGTCGTGATTATGGTGTGGCGCCATTTACCAGGGCAAAAAGAAAAGAAAGGAAAAAGAGAAAGGAAAGAAAGGAAAAGAGAGGCGAGACGCAAGCGTGGATGATAAAAAAAAAACACCCACGACCAGAGACAATGTTATTTTGATAAGTAGCAAATGGCGAAAAGTGTCATTACCATGGCAGAAAAATGAAAAGGGAATCGACTATGTTCTGGCGACGAATTGTGTTATCGGGGATAGTTAACAGCTTCTTAATGTGGGCAAAACATCTAATTAGCAAACCACAGACCGACTAGCCAAGAAAACTCCAATTGAAAATGTTATTTTGATAATTGACGAAGAACAGGTGAAATACCGGGCTTTGGATAGATATTAAAAAAAATTAACTGTGTCGTCTGCTAAGCCGCACACGAAGTAACGGCTGACCGTTTTTTTTTTTTTTTTGACAAGACATCTTTGGCTGGGATAACAGAACTATGTTATCAGAAATTTGCGCCAAAGTATTACTAGAACAATGGTTTTTTCGAGAGGACGATGTTTTGCTGACCACCCATTCTGATAATTAGCGAAAATCTGACTGACGAAGCCCAGATGAGAACAGGGGTTATGACCCCACTAGTCGCATTGTTCTGTTGGCGGCCAGAGAAAATGAGAGCTGCGATTAGGGAAAGAAAAGAAAAGAAAAAGATAATTTTTTTTTTTGAGCAAGATATATTTTTTTTTCCTGAAACAAAGCCCGCTGGACCGCACACGCCCGGCTGGATATCATTGGCCGAGTGGTGATCACGTGACGCAAGGAGGGAAGCTGTCGCCGCCCACCTAGAAGATGGGTATGAGAGGTTGCTACGAAGAAGTGGGGAGGACAGTTGACGCCCCTCTGAAGTATGGTGAGAAGATGGGAGTAAGAGAAGACTCCCAAAAATGGAAAGAAGTGGAAAATTCCTAACCAAAAACAAAAGAAGTGGATATGTATTTAGAATTATCGAGGAACCTCCGACGCCGACAACCCCACCCCGGTTTTGATCGGCGTCCATATAAGCAAAGTCGAAGCGAGCGAAAATCAGAGAGTTCCAGAGAGAGTTCAGAGAGTTCAGTAGAGTTCAGTTGAGTTGAGTTGAGGAGAGTGCTCAGTGGAAGCAGGCCTCGCAGCTGACTAAGATTCGCGCAGCTTCCGAACTCATCTTCAATCCAAGAACAATTATTTTGAAGAGCGACTTAGATCTAGACCACGAAAATAATTTTTTTCGACTGAAGACACACCAAGAACCAATTTCTTGAAGAACAGACAACTTCAAGTGTTAAAACTCGCCTAACAAAAGAACAACGTGTCACAATCCACATAGCGGGTCGGGAGATAGACGCAATCTGTTGTATCCAGCAACTAGACATAAAGTTTTGTTATCCTTCTTTTTGATACCTTGAACTTTTGAGTTATCATTTTATTTTCTTTTATGCATATTTGTGCGGTGTCACCCTCGTTGAACTCGATTTGCATTACGGCCCCAACTACTGATTGATTTCGTCTGCCTAAGATCAATTCACAACGTGGGTAGGCAGACTGGAGATCAACGCAGTTACTTTGGTAACCAGACGTTGGAAGTGAGTTGAGAACGACGAGGCTGATATCGAATCTAACCAGATTCCCATCCGAATCACCAAAAGGTTAGAACGTCACATTTGGGTGCTGCGACCGATACCAAGCCAGTTGGTCATCACAGGACGGGACAACACGACTGACGCAAACAGGCGGACGTCACGTTTGGAGCGGCGACACCCGAACGAAGCAGCGAGGAGCGAGCGAAGGCTGTGTTTAGGGACGTCAAATGGCAATAAAGATGAGGGCAATTATCCGAATAATGTAATTAGTGTAAATAGTAAAAATACCACATCTAAGAAATATAGACAGGTAATGAAGAAGACCGGAGGGTAGAATGGCCGAAACGTCGTGATTATGGCAATAAAGATGAGGGCAAATATCCGAAAAATGTAAATAGTGTAAATAGTTACAATACCTCGTCTCAGAAATATAGATAGGCACTGAAGAAGACCGGAGCGTAGAATGGCCGAAACGTCGTGATTATGGCAATAAAGATGAGGGTAATTATCCCAACAGTGTAAATAGTGTAAATAGTTACAATACCTCATCTCAGAAATATAGACATTTACTGAAGAAGACCGGAGCGTAGAATGGCCGAAACGTAGTGATTATGGCAATAAAGATCAGGGCAATTATCCGAATAATGTAATTAGTGTAAATACTTAAAATACCTCATCTCATAAATATAGACAGACACTGAAGAAGACCGGAGCGTAGAATAGCCGAAACCTCGTGATGGATGTCGGAACACGTTTTAAAAGGGAAAAGACAAAATTTACTGAGAACAAATGACAGAAAAATGGGGAGAGCCAAGATCGCCAACGTCCTGATAGGACCCTTCATGTAGAAGAAAAGAAGTTATAAATTTCTTAAAAATGAAGGTCGATATTCGTTATTTCTTGCCTGTTTTGTCTTGGAAATTCATGATCGTCAGAATATTTTCAATTTCTAAACCCCAAACCCAAACAGTAGATAAATGCATGAATCTCATGGGGAGGATTAGTTACTTATCTTGAACAATTTTCCTTGAAATAACTATATAAAAGATGTTACTTGTCTGTGATTGCTCTTCTTGTCTACCCGGGGACGCCATTTATCGTATTCTTCGAAATGTCATGAACGAAATTATTTCTGCTCCAACGAACCTTACAAATTCTTGTTGTCTGGTTAGCAGCTCAATCAAACAGAAATGGCTAGTGTCACTTAGCTTCTGATCCTGCATGAGACCACTTTTCAATTGTGGGCGATGACAAAAGCGGCTCCCAACAACGAGGAAACAAGCGGAGAGTTATAGTCATCGCTCAGGTTTGCTTTGTTTTGATTTACGGCATATCAACACCTCAATGGGTTATTTAATGCCATTAAGATTTTTATTGCTGCTAATATGTTTTCCTTCAAAAATGTATTACTGGTAATATTTTATATATTTTTTATATTTTTTTTTCAAAAATGGATTGCTGGTATTCTTCAAAAATTTATTGTTGGTTTTCGTTTGCTTTGTTTTGATTTACGGCATATCAACATCTCAGTGGGTCATTTAATGCCGTCAAGATTTTATTGATGCTAAAAAAATTTCCTTCAAATATGTATTGCTGGTAATATTTTTTCTTCAAAAATTTATTGCTGGTTTTATTTTAGTTTGGTTTCGTTTGTCTTACGGCATATCAATTACAAGATTTTATCTACTGGTAATTTTTTCCAAATATGTATTGCTGATAATTATTTTATAAGAGAATTTAATGAAACCAGTTCAGTGATTTAACACGATATCTGCATCGATATTATTCACATTAAGCGAAAACAGCAATACATATTCGATGACTGTTCGCTTGGATTATTTTGTTTTACGAAGGTCAGAGAATGGTATTAAACGGACTGCTAGGAAGCATATTTCTACAGCAAGTGGCTTTGCCAGCCAACTCCTTTAAATTTTGAAAACAACCAATGAATACGAATACCTGGATGAAAGATTTCCACTTGTAAGGTCATGCGACCACATCAAAGAGTTCTTTGAAATATTTTATTTAAATAAACCAGAACTCAGAGAATTTATTACATACAAATAGATTATCTTACCACTAGGTACCAGAGAAGAAAGCCTATCAGAATAATTACCATGAAAATATTAAAAGGAAAGGCACAAGGCAGCAGGGATTTTGAGAACAATGCAAACTACATAGTCCCAAAAAGGAACACAAAACTCACCACATCTTTGTCGCCATATTTATCACAACGTTTCGCCGTTGTACGCTCCGGCCTTTTCAGGTTGTTGGAATGTCGAACTGAACACTTTATTTCGCTCACTGGGGTAGAGTGTTCTAGTTCCACGTGCCATGTTTGATGGATGTCAGCTATCAATTATCTCCTGTTAATTTTCTCTCTGAAAGTTCTCCACTGCCTTAACCGGGTATTGAACTCACACTCTTTGGGTCTTGTCACTGGATCTAACCAACGCCTTTATCCACTGTGCTATGTGTCCTCAAGGACACATTCGACATTCCAACCACCTGAAGATGGCCAGTGCGTACATCGGCCGAAACGTTGTAATAAATATGGCGACAAAGATGAGGACAATAGTCCGAGTAATGTAAATAATGTATATAAGTTATTGTTTCTCGGTGTGGACAAATGCTGACATATATATATATATATATATATATATATATATATATATATATATATATATATATATTAAATAATTCATCGAGTCTGAAAGAAACCTGAACAAATGCGGAAAGCACTGGACGACCGTTTCGTCCTATATTTGGGACTCATCATCAGTGCACATCCACTACCGAGAATTGAAACCCGGACCTTTACGATATGAGGCAAAAGTCGTACCAAGTGTAGAGACTTGTACATCTATTATTTTCATAGAAACAAATATTTAAGTAAATGCTTATGTTTCCCCGATATTCAGGCCGGTAAATGTTGTTAATACTGTTTATTATAAACGAAGCATTTACTTTATATTTGTAACTATATAAGTAACGCATAAACAGAAAATATATTAAAATCATTGTCTGAATTAGTCTTTTTCATAATATGTCATTTGCTGACGTTAAAATACGCTTTGAGCAGTGTCATGGGTCTTTAACTATACCTACAGAAGGAACTCTTCCTAAGATTATGTATACTACGGCTTTCAAGAGAGAGGGTCGAATCGAGTCGAACCGATAGTAGTTCACTCCAAACCAGACTGACAGTCATACTAACACCTTCCACATCTTGTATTATTATTTCGTGTAATATACCTTCGTTAATTCTACTTTTGTATTCGTGTTGTTCTTCCTTGGTCCAAACCTGGACCATAATAAGCAGATATGAGTATTCGATAGAATTCATTGGATGATTGTAGTTCAAAAATAGTAATTAAGTTTGCTAACCAGACGCTTCTTCTGTAACTAAATGGTATAGCACGTCGGGCTATATGGTCGTTTCATGTAGAATGCAGGTTCGATTCCTGTCGTAGGATACAAATTTTTCTTTGAGATTTCTCGGACATTCTGTATGGTAAATGTTGTCGAATATCGAACCATGTGACATTCCTACATTCTGCATGGGTGTAGGAATGTCACATGGTTCGATATTTGTGCCAGTTTCTAGTAGGATTTTTCAATTTGTCTCCATATTTTTGGCGTATCGGGTTCGTACCAATCCTTCAGTATGTTACAAATTCATGACGGTCGTCTTCGAGTATAGAATCCAGAGGTTGGCAGTGAATATTTCGGAGACAGTAGGAAAGCGTACTTTAGGTTCGCAGTGGATATTGCAGCAGAGCGTAGTTCTTCTGTCTGTCATGTTCGTCTGACAAGTTGGCTCTGGTCATTCCGGTAGGGTAAACAAAAGATGGCCGCCTTTATACACGACGGATACAATGTTCTGCGGTTTCTGATTGGTCAACCTTCTATTGGTAGACTATAAAGGGAATTAAGTCATTTTGACTAACTCACTAGTTATCTACATATATACACAAAAAACTGTAACATATCTGTCTATATTTCTGAGATTAAGTATTTTGTATACTATTTACACTATGGTTTGAATATAGAACCATCTGACATTCCTAAACAGATGCAGAGATCTACAACTCATCCCTTCACGCTTGGCACTAAGTCTTCCGTCAATTCAAGGAGAGCCCGTCTGGTCGCAGAAAAAGAGAGACACGCCCTTGTCCGAGAGAGAATCCAGTAAAATCGTTGGATGAAACATCGACTACATGCTCATATCTCCCAGATGCTCGAGGATTTCTTCAATAGAATTACCAATGAAGAAGACCTGAGAAGGATCCAAAATGACATGGTTAAATCCTTCAGATATGAATTCGATGTAGACAAGGGTCGCCAAATACAAAAATTAAACAGATGGAAAGATCAGAAGGTAACGCTCAAGGTCTATCACCCACCCGTAAAAGCAGTAATCAATATCAACCAATATCAGCTGATTGCCTCTGACGAGTCAGTATTAAATAAGGGTCTCAACTTCGGCACAACCATCAGGCGGATGCCATACTTGGACATCATTGCCAGAATCGTGTAAGTGGCCTTGAACTTCCATCAGGCTCAGGCGGATGAACTAAGATGGAAGGTGAGACAGACCTTGGAGAAAGCGAAACCGCCCAAGTCAAACGTCACGAAACTGGAGATGCTGGCAATAACAGAGGAAGGAAAACATCATCATACTACCGGTTGACAAAGGCAATGCAACTGTAGTGATGGACAAATCGGATTATACAAGAAAGCTAGTAGACCTCAGTAGCAATGGTAACTACAGCAAAGTGAAAAAGGATCCTACAATGAAAACGGAACGCAAACTGTCATAGATCCTAATCAAGAACAAGGATCACTTCACACCTAAGACGTATAGGCAGTTATCGCAGCGTTACAACAAGCTACCCCACATACAGTCTCCCTGAGATTCATAAAGACGGTATTCCGTTCAGGCCGATTGTTATTTGCCAAGGCTCTGTGTCTCACCCTCTGAGTTGTTTCCTTGTAGATATAATTGACCCATTGATCGGAAAATCACCTTCATATGTCCGGAACTCTGCCCACTTCGTGGAAATAATCAAAGATGGCCCCATCCTATCCAACCAGATGGTGAGCTTGGGCGTGGTGAGTTTGTTCACCAAGGTACCCACGGAGGAAGCACTCTCAGTAGTCAGAGACAGATTGGCCTCTGACACATCCCTAGAAGAACGGACCAGTATTCCAGCAGATAATCTCATGGAGATGTTGACTCTCTGTACAGAAACAAAACACTTCAGATTTGGATCATACATATATCTACAGGATGAGGGCTTAGCAATGGGCTCGCCATGATCACCAGCAATGGCGAATATATACATTGAATACTTTGAGGAAATGGCATTAAAATCTATACCTCTAAAACCAACTATATGGTTAGGGTACGTAGATGACACCAGGAAGATGTTCAGGTTTTACTGGACCATGTGAACTCAATACGACCTTCGATACACTTCACGATGGAGAAAGAGAGTAACAACACACTCCCATTCTTGGATGTTGTAATATGTCGAAGAGAGTATACGTTTAAGACATCCGTATACCGTAAAACGACATTCACCGGACAGTACCTCAATTTCAACTCCCACCATCCATACAGCGGAATGAAAGGGATTGTTCCCTGCTTACAACACCGAGCAAAAGACATTAGATAAAGAATTGGTCAGTATAAATAGTACCCTACAACGTAAAACTACCCTGGGTACATGGCAGCGGCGCCAAAAAACTGGGATAGGCGGGTACTAGAGGTGGACAACAACACTTAGAAAACAGTCTGCCTGCTTTATGTGAAGGGGTTATCAGAGACAATACAAAGGGTTTACGGTCCATATAACATCAGGAGAACATTTAAAAGCTGGACGACTGTTCGCAGATATCTTCTCCCGAGTAAGAACCCCCATAGGGGAGAACATGACTAAAGACTGTGTGTACTCTATCACGTGCAGCTGCGGAAAGAAATATAAAGGGGAGATAGGCCACTCTCTTAAGGTAAGGCGTCAAGAACATCAGAAAGCTGTAACAAGAGGGGAAGTGGATAAATCATGTTTGGCTGACCACATATGGAGAGAAAAGGGAGATCACCGCCTTCTGTGGGATCAGGTTGAGATCATATACAAAGAACATCATTAGAAAATTCGTAAACTTAAGGAATCAGCACATATCCTAGGTCACAAAAATCTCCTGAGCCAACCAAGCATAGAAATGAATTCATTATGGGAACAAGTAATAAAGAGGTTCCAGAGAAGAGCGATAATAACAGCAAAAAGTGCAATATGAGCACTGGTAAAAAATGTTGCTGAATACTGTAGGTTTATAATATCCAGAAATTCATACACAGATGTCCTCAAACACACATGGCACAGCAGATAAAGGCGTTAGTTAGGTTAGATTCAGTGACAGGATCAAAGCGTGTGAGTTCAATACCCGGTTAAGACAGTGGAGAACTTTCAGAGGGAAATTAACAGGAGATAACTGATAACGGACATACGTTAGAGATGGCAAGTGGGACTAGAGCAGTCTACACCAGTGAAAGAAATAAAGGGTTCAGTTCAACATTCCAACCACCTGAAGTAAGCCGGAGCGTACAACGGCCGAAACGTTGTGATGAATATGGCGACAAAGATGAATCTGCTGTAAACTGGGGTAAGAAGTCTCTTGTTAATTTTAGCAACTCCGAAAACGAAATTGCTGTTTATTAATCGTCTTTAAGAAACTTTTTGCCTTTCATCAGCATGGCTGATGCTAACCTTCAATAGACAAACTCATTGTGCTTTCTTAGTTTGCCATTTTTCGCTGAAACGAAATAAAATTATATTGAATTACTTGCTACGGCCACTAGGAAAGTCGGGGTTTTATATCATGGTAGACAATTTGTCGCACAAGAATGTATCTTCCGTATTTATGAGTTTTCTCTTCGCCCATGTAAAGAACATCGCTGCCACATCCATTGTGGTGTTTTTGTAATGTGTCAGAGGAGTCTTGACAAAAGCCAAAGAAGAATCGACAATGTTATCGGTTTTTTCCATCGCCATTATGTAGTGTGGACTCTTCCACAACAAGCTCGTTAACCCCTGCTAGGAAATGCACTATTCTTGTTATAATTTTCACCATCACCATTTTACAGAATATATAACAAGCATCAATTGGTTAATCACCTTCAATCTAGCCCGCTGATTGGTCAGTTCCGACCAATCAAACCGCCTGCACGCGACAAATCTGTTTTCCCGCTCAATATGCTTGGAGCCTCCCACGTGATACATGACCATTATAAAAAAGGAACACGTGTAAGCTCCCTGAATAGTTTCTTTTCATTCATCTCTCTCACTCGCGTCTCATTTGCCAAAATGTAATCTTCAAGAACTCCCGTCTTAGCCTTTGTGGTCAGACGTTAAAGACCATTACCAACATTCACGCAATTACGAACTCTTAAATCCCTTCTGAACTTTTACCAACTTGTACAATACACAATTCCAAACATGCTAAAGAAACTTTATTCTTCTAAACTAAAGTTTAATAATTACTTTCACTTTATGAACTTAGGTACAAATATTTACCTAATCTAAGAAACACAACTCTGTCTAACTTTTCAGTTCCCATGCATGTATATCAAATATTAATAAATTCAATTGTTATGTTTTGAAACAAGATGTCTATGAATCTTTATTTCTCTATCTTTTATTAATTGTTGTGGATGGAAGATTATTGAACACACACAATTTTAAGCCTTCTGATAATTCAAACCTTCTATTCCTCTCCAACACACATCACACATCCACAACAGTAGACTTGTCTATAAATATTTTCATGGTAATTGTTTTAATAAGCTTGCTTCTTTGGTACCTCGACTTTGGGAATTTAAATGTAGAACTAGATTGGCAATTAGGTCTCATAATTTCACTGTTTGAATTTGTTAGTTGTTCCTAGCAGTTTTATGCTAATAGTTTCATCTTTCGCTCTTCTCGCTTGTGAAAAACTTTTCCAGCTTCTTGCTTTCTTGTCAACCGTGATATTGAAAAGTTTAAAGGTAATATCAATCGCCATCTTCTATCTTCATGGGAACTATTCTAGTATTATCCTCACAGTTTCTTTAACTTTCGGTAGACCTTTAATTCCAAGTAGGTTTTATTGCCTTGTTTGGAGTAAAATGATAAAAAAAAATCCGGCGTTACTTAAGACACAATTGCTGAATAAGAGATAAGATTTTCATATGAGGAAAATTGCTGTCTACTGTTGCTCTCGAATTTTTCTATTGATGTTATTTGCTTATAAAATTTGTGTTATATTTTATTGTTTCCTTATCTTTTACGATCTTATTATGATTGTGCATGTCTCTCACTTCGTTAGTTTGCACGACCGTTACGTCTGGCTAATAAAACATAAATAAAGATCTTTTTCATCGCGTAGAAAGAGGGGAATAGACACTACTTGGTTTCAGTGAAACAAAAATGAAAGAAAGAAAAAAAAACGAAGGGAAGATAGAAGTATTTAACGTCTCTTTGCCAATGCCTCATATATATAATGATCACGGGGTTAGAGGGGGAATACGTGCCTTGGTTTCAGTGAGAAAAAGAAAGAAAGAAAGAATAAATAAATAAATAAATAAATAAATAAATAAATAAAGAAAGAAAGAAAGAAGCATTTAACATATGTCAATATCTCATAAATAAAGGACTATGACATTTTGATCTCTGGAAAGAGGGGATAAGACACTACTTCTTTTGAGAGATAAAATAAAATCAAGCAAGCAACAAAGAAAGAAAGAAAGAAAGAAAGAAAGAAAGAAAGAAAGGAGTGCTTAAAGTCTCCTACCAATACCTCATAAATAACGGACTATTCCATCTTGATATATTTCTTCTAATAACGAAAAGCGTTCATATTGATGATTGCTATTGCAATATTTCATTAAAGTTCTTAAGCTTAAATATTTAACGATGTGTTTGGGAAATTTTTACGGATATTTTGTAGTAGGACTGCCATCTGCCTACTCAGTCATTAACTTAAGACTTAAGATTCGTCAGAAAATTTAAATCAGAAAAACCGTGAAAACCGGGTAAAACTAGTTGTTGTTATTATTATTTTTATCATTATTATTATTATTATTATTATTGGTATCGACTAGGAAACATCAGAGGATCTTGAGTAAATTCACTAATAGTTAGTAATATAAAGAAGGTATCGATTTGCTGTTCATATTCCAAACGGACGCCATATTGATTAGGATCGATTTTTCGCCGAAATGTAATGATTAAAGATTTCTGATAAAATCTCAGTGAAGATGTAAAGAAAATGAAATTTAAAATGAACTTTATTTTCAATTTTATATATACAGATTTTTTTTTGTTTTTATTTCCTTCGATTCACTTTGTTTTAACGGCGAAATTATCGGGAACTAAATTTAGATCGTTTTTAATTTCGAAAATTGGTAAGGAGCATCGGCATTGGTAAAGAGAAAGAGGGGGGTGAAGAAGAGCACAGATAAGTGAAGGAGAGAGGGAGAGGGCAGGAGGAGAAAGAGAAAAAGAGAGACACAAGGTAGAAAAGGAAAGGTGAATAGAAAATGGCGTAGATGTTGGAAGAAGAAGAAGAAGAAGAAGAAGAAGAAGAAGAAGAAGAAGAAGAAGAAGAAGAAGAAGAAGGAAGAGGTGAAAAAGGAACTGAACGGGAGAAAAGGAAGAAGAGGGTACAAAAAGTGAAGGTGAAAGCAGAGAAGAATAGAAAAGGGTGTAGATGCTTGAAGAAGAAGAAGAAGAAGAAGAAGAAGAAGAAGAAGAAGAAGAAGAAGAAGAAATCAGAGAGAGGGGCTATTTTAGATGAGTAGATGCTAAGAAAATGGGCGAAGAAAAGAAAAAAAATAAAGAAGGAAAAGATGACGAGAAAGAAAACGAAAGTAAATGAATAAAGACAGAGAGAGAACGTAAATAAAGAAGAAAAAGAGAAGGTAAAAGGAGAATGGAAAGAAAGGGAACAATGAGGAGAAAGATGGAGAAAAACGGAATGAGAAGAAAGGGAACGAGGGGGAATAAAAAGGAGTGAGACAGAAGGAAGGGGAGAAATATTAATAGAAAGAGAGTGAAAGATTGAAGGAGTAGGAGGAGAAAGACGAAAAGAAAGATAACTGTAAGAAAGGGAAAAGAAGAAAGGTAACGAAAGAATGAATGAGAAAGAGAAGGAAAAGCGATAGAAGGTTGAAGAGAAATAGAACGTACAGATAGAGGAGGAGGAGACAGACGAAGAGAAAGAAAGAATGAAAAGAAACAGAAGAATGGGGGAAAAGACAAAGAGAACGAAGAAAAAAAGATATAAGGAAGAGGAAGATTATATACCTTTTTTTCCGTTATATATATATATATATATATATATATATTTTTTGGTGGGGGGAACCAAGTCTCTGATCGCAATACTTCTGCATGTTGTCTTCAATTGTCCCGACCCGTCATAGCTGTATATCTGGGAAAGTCTGGATCTGTTTTTTTGGTCATATACATGGGTAACATATAACGAGTTTTGATTCAAATTCTTCTGGGTGGAACAAATAATATCTGACAAGATTTAACCTTAGGTCCTGATCTGGCATCTCGTCTACATTCACTTTCTCACAGACTTGATGTGGCTTCCCTCTGTCTTTTCTAAAAAAATATTTTCATGGCAACTGCTCTGACGAGCTACTTTCACTGGTGCCTCGTCTGCACGAATTTAAGCGTGCTACTAAGTTGGCATCTTCGTCCCACCCTTTCACTGTCCAAACGGTTAAATGCATCCGCCTCATCTACTCCACCAGCTTCTTATCCCGCACTTCACGACAGTGTAACTCCCTTCCCCTTACTTGCTTCCCTGATAGCTATAATCTTCAAATATTCAAATGTAATGTCAATTGACATCTTCTGATGCCTTGATCTTAATCTCTGTCCTTCTCTTTATCCTTTCCTCTTTACTCTTGCTCTCACTCACTGTAACCCCTTGCGTGATAGTGACACTCCCACTTTAGTGGGGGTGATATGATTAAAAATATCTTATTCGAGATTGGGATTAGCTTTTCGTAGTTTAGCACTCCAGATTATATTAATTGCCACTCGTAACATTCATCTAGCCTCTTTTAATTTTGTTAATCATTTTACCCCAAGTATAGTGGGCGTGTCACTAGTACGCTGGGGGTTATAAAGAGTGAAAGTGAGATAAAAGACTGTGTATAAAAAGGATTGAGGAAAGAACAAAAAATGAAGGCATTTACGAAGACAGATGATGGCGATTGACGTTGTATCTATTTTTTTGAAGATGCCATTTATCAGGGAAGCATGTAAACGAGTTCGATAGGCGGAGAATGAAACTGAGTAGAAGTGGTGATCCCATTGAGCTGTTTCAACAATAAAGTGGCACACTTCAATTCATGTAGGCGGGAAACCAGGGAATAAAGCTCGTCAGAGCATTTACTATGGAAATATTTATAGAAAAAACAAAGGAAAACCACACAACGTCGGTTACAAAGTGACGTAAGTCGAAACGCGAAGACAGGTTCGATGCCATTGCAGATCCTTCTTTGCATTTTGTGAAGAGCATCGAGATGAATAGCAGGAGCAATAGAACAATTATGGCAGCAATATTCAATGCACGGTAGATTTGTAAATGTGCAAGACTGACCACGAAGAGAAAAAAAATGCAGAAGAATTTTATCGGTCCTTTATATCTCGCTTATATATCTGAGGACAGAATCTTCTGTAACCAGGAACATACCTATACCCTTGTGCAAATTAATTGAATAAGTTTCCTTTCTCTCACCATACGGTCAGTTTTAGACCCACTGGAGTGACAGGGTGTAATCGATTCCTATTTTTATTTCAGATTAGGCCATTTGCAATGGTGTGCAGTAATACGAATCTATTTGCGGTGTGTATGATGAAATTTGTTTGGTCTTTAAAAGAATTGCGTCATCCATGGTGGCATCAGATTTTCATCACACCCATATACTATTGTTTCGACTGTCGATTAGTTGTCCTATGACCATTGTCTGCGATGGACGTTACTCTAAGGTACCGTGGGAAAAATGTAATGCTGCACGAACACACTGGCAAGCCTTATCGGTGAGAAAATCAATATACTATAGAGTAACCATAAAACTCTCCTGATTTAAATCCAATCGAGAATCTGTGAATAATCTTCAAGGAACGATTTCGTGGAATGGACATGCGAAGTACTAACATGTGCGCTTATTCATATTTCATTGAAAAGATATGAAAAAAAGTAACTAATAACGGAATTATTTGTTTTGTTTAAATTGATTTTCCCAAGATTGAATTAAGACGTTTCGGCTGAATTTTAATGTCGATACGTTCGACAGACATCAGGGTAGAGTAATATTTAGCGGCTCGGTTTGAGGAATCGGAGAGCCGTGTTCGAATTCCAGTTGAGTCCCTTACATTCTCTTACGTGCTAATACAATTGTGAAAGGTATGAATCCTCTTCTTCTCCTCCCCAGCTATGGCTAAATAGTAGTACAGATTGGGTTCTATAGCCTTGGATGGTAACTGGTCTACCGCAAAAAAAATGGCAACCTATTGCGGTAAAAAATCTGCCTCTTCAGTCATGTATCGAAAGGTAAATGATCCCCTAAGCGTGTATCACGCACGGCATATAACTGACTGGACCTTGGGAAAGATATGAATACACTTCTTCTCCCTTTAGCTATGGGTAAATAGCTGGACAGACCGAGTTCTATAGCCTTGGATGACAACTGGTCTACGGAAGAAAGAAATGGCAAACTACTATCGGGAAAAAACCTGCCTCGTCAGTCATGTATCGAAAGATATATGATCGCCTAAGCGTGTATCACGCATGGCATATAACTGACTTTCAACTTTACATTATGAGGAAGAGCAAATGGGTTTTATAATAAATGTTTTACTGGATTGGCGAATAAAATCGTTCTTATTTTTATATTTATTTCGATCCTATTATTATCATCAGCATCAAACAATAATATATTCTCCTTCATTGTTCACGACTTCATGGCAACGTTCCACTTGCTAAACAATGACAGGGCCATAGTAATCGCCGTGTTCTCGACTGGATGAATTCATGGAAATACGTTTTCAAATACACGTCATTGTTGAACGAAACACATTGTAGACTGTTGGAAAGTGAACAAAAAAAAAAGAAAAAAAGAGAGACATAATTTGAAGAGACTACGTATCTGTCTGTATTCCTGAGATGAGGTATTATGTACATTATTTACATTATTCGGACTATTCTCTTCATCTTTGTTGCCATATTTATTACAACGTTTCGGCCGTTCATTATCTGTCTATATTTCTGAGATGAGGTATTATGTACACTAGTTATATTATTCAGAATATTGTCCTTGTCTTTGTCGCCATATTTATTACAACGATTCGGCCTTTCAGTATCTGTCTATATTTCTGAGATGAGGTATTATGTACACTATTTACATTATTTGGACTATTGTCCTCATCTTTGTCGCCATATTTATTAGAACGTTTCGACCTTTCAGTATCTGTCTATATTTCTGAGATGGGGTATTATGTACATTATTTACATTATTCGGACTATTGTCCTCATCTTTGTCGCCATATTTATTACAACGTTTTGGCCGTTGTATTCTCCGGCCTTCTTCAGGTGGTTGGAATGTCGAACTGAAGCCTTTATTTCGCTCACTGGGGTAGTCTCTTCTAGTTCCACGTGCCATGTTTAATGGATGTCAGTTATCAGTTGTCACCTGTTAATTTCCCTCTGAAAGTTCTCCACTGTCTTAACTGGGTATTGAACTCACACTCTTTGGGTCCTGTCACTGGACCTAACTAATGCCTTTATCCACTTTGCTTGATGACACACCTGAAGAAGGCCGGGGTGTATAACTACCGAAATGTTGTAATGAATATGTCACCAGTCAGAAGGGCGCAGAGATGATAGAGGACAGAAGACTGACAGTCAGGTCCGTCACTGACTCAACCAGATACTAAGAGCAGAAAGTGGGGTAGGAAAGGAAAACAACAACAAATTTACAACTGACTCCAAAACAATTCAACCCGATAAGTACATTTTCCTCTTATCTTTTATTTCTCATTCACACGCTCTTTTTCAACTTAAATTGATCGCCCCCTTTTCCTTTCCATCTACTCGGCGGATACACAAAAACAAAAGAAACAGGCATTACTCTACTACTCTGTTGAAAGACAACGGACACATAAGCATTTTTTGTTCAAATCACATTTGCTTAAACGAACTAAAGCATTAATTTTTTTACCCTAGTCACAAGATATAAAAATATACAAATTTGTTTATTCTGCATGAATGACATTAAATATACAATGTTCTATTTTCTACAAATCTTCCTTATCGTGTCGTTTTTTCTTGAAATTTGCGTTGTATTTTGTGGGCAGGGTGTCCCGTATTAAATTCTTTTAATCCGGGTACGTTGTACCCCACACCACCGGATCTTGTTTTTCTGACGTGTCTATCGATTTATTGTTGGCAAATTGACCGCCGAAAGTGTTTGTAGTAAAGTATGTTGGAGCAGAAGATAAATTTTGTTAAGGTTTTGTTTCTTTCATAAGGAGGAACCAACCAAAAAACCCGTTCACTTTTAAGAATTGATTCATCGGTTTGTACATCCATACTTCAGAAATTCTCCATCTATATACATATATAAAAACAAATCGAAATGCTTTTAAAAATAGTCGGGGTCTTCAGATTGTAATAATCTTTAAAATATATGATTGGTGAATATAGTTTTACTTAATAAAAATATTCCTTAAATATCATCTCATTAAAACTGAACTTTAAAAGATTAAAAACTTTATAAATTATTCAATTTTAAATTGTAAAAAATAAAAACAAATCTTGCAAAAATTCATTTTTCATCTGATTTTTTTTTTCTCTGGAAAATATTGTATTTAATATGTATTATTCATAAAAGCAATTAAAAGCTTCTCTAATTAAAAAAAAATCTATTAGTTTTATTTCGTTTTTTATTTTTCAATTCAAAACAAATTTTCTCTAAGACCTTTTCCGATTTTTCGAAAAAATATTAAATTCATGAAAAAATTCTGACTATATTAAGTCACTAAAAATTATTTCGATGAATTTCTCAAATTTTCAGAAAATTAAGTAAGCGAGAGAAACATCAAGATTTGCGAATAAAAACATTAAAAAAAACAATTTAATTTGTGAATAAATTCTGAAAATCTTATTTAAATCCGACAATTATTTGATTTTTGCAAGAATTTCCAAATTAGTGTCTGTCACCACAAAAAGAAGGTGACAATTTGCTAGGCTAAAAGTTAGAAAAACCACTGACGCAAGAAAAACAAATTTTTAATCAAAATTTTAAATGTTCTAAAAGGGAGAAAAAAAAATTAATTAAAAAAAAATATTTGACCCTTCCCCTTAATAACGTAATGATTTTGACGATAAAACTAGGTTTCATTACGTTTTGGGGCATGTTTCCATCACGGTATGCTAATGTTTTAGCGATCACGTGGAGAAAGCTGAAATATAAATAAGGACGCAGGCAATCACAAAGGTGTAGAAAGAAAGAAAGAAAGAGAGACAGAGAGTGGTGGAAGGAGAGAGAGGTGGAAAGAGAGACAGAGAGAGAGAGTTGGAAAGAAAGATAGGTGGAAAGAGAGAGACAGGTGTTAAAAGAGACGTGGAAAGCAACTTAAATCATTATTATGCAAAGTATGGACAGCGCACCACGCAAGCACGGATCACAGACCTTTATTATTAGACAGACAGACAGATAGATAGATAGATAGATAGATAGATACACAAGAGTTATATTACTATATATATATATATATATATATATATATATATATAAAGAGAGACAGACAGAGAGAGACAGAGAATGAGAGAGAGAGGAGAATTAATATAACAGGCTTGTCACTTAGCTAATTTATGTTACCTTCAAAATCCATATATACACACACATAATATATATATATATATATATATATATATATATATATATATATATATATATATGATACAAACATCAGCATTTAGTCATTTTATCGTAGAAATATAGTTATATTCCAATAAATAACTACAGACAGATAAAGATATATTATTAGTTATTATTAGTTTATTCTCTCTCTCCTAGAGAGAATAAAGACAGACTGACAGATAGATAGATAGATAGATAGATAGATAGATAGATAGATAGATAGATAGATTAAAATATAGTAATTGATATTGAGTGAAAGAGAAAGAGTGATAAATAATATATATATATATATATATATATATATATATATATAGATTGATAAACAGACAGATATATGTGGTCAACCACGCCTGATTTTTCCACTTCCCCTCGTGTTACAGCTTTTTGGTGTTCTTGAAGCTTTATCTTAAGGGGGCGACCTGTCTCCCCTTTATATTTCTTTCCACATATGGAGAGAAAAGGGAGATCACCGCCCTCTGTGGGATCAGGTTGAAATCATAGACAAAGAATAGCTCGATTAGAGAAACCTTTTTTCTTGGTGCACATTTTTCCTCATGTCCGCTAACTGTTATCGCTCTTTCTATTATTGACGGTAGTTTTCTTCAAAACTTTTCGAGCATCGTAGAGTGTTTTATGCTTCTTTTCTCGTTGCATATACACCTCGGTTTTTTTTTATTGTTGCTTTTGTTGAAAATGTTCAAGTTTTGTGGTTTTTAAGCCAACAATTGTCCTTACTTTCGCCATAAAATATCTTTAGGTGTGTCCCACTGCCTTCTGCCCATGCGTGCTTATAGTACATGAGCATGATCGGGCCAGTTTTCTTGCTGCTGTTACAGTGTAAACATGGCCGCTCTGATAGCAGTGTGCACCGAGAAGGAAAAAAATGATCATTGATCTGAATCTGCAGAGAACATACTACCCCATCGATGATAACCCACGGTTTCGCCATTAACATTTCTCGAGCTTGTTTAATCTTCTCGACTTAGGTGGTTGATGGGCGTCCTGCTCCTTCTTCAATCCACTCATACACATTTCACCGCAGTCGCCATATTGTGTTAAAGGTCTCCGATGAATTGCAGCCCCTGACACAACTTCCACCCAGAGAACTCGGATTGCTGTTCATTGTTCCTGCTTGGTGCACACTGCTAACGGAGCGGACATGTTTACACTGTAACAGCAGCGATGAAACTAGCCGGAATCAAGCTTAAGCTTCGATCACGTGATCTCAATATTACCAACTATGAGCACGCATGAGCAGAAGGTAGTGTGACACAGATAAATATATGATATTGCGAATTTCCGGATAGTTTTTTTTTTTTACTTACCCTCGTAAGTCTTACATTAATTATAGAAGAAGTATGTAAGACTCCATACGATTGATTGATTTCTCTGTTTACCAGTATCTGAACTTATGAGTTATTTAATGCCGAAATTTAATTTTAGTGTGGTCTTTGAAGTTATAAAAATAAGACATTATTCTGCTTTCACAATTGCATACATGGTAGATGAAACTTGCGTATACATGTTTGTGTGGACATCATTTCTAGAGACGGTGAAATCTGTGTTTTATGTTGTAGTTTTGTGGAAGGTATATTATCGAATGCAATTTAATTTCTTTAAGGCATTTCAGGATATGATATGGATTAATGCCATGAAAGAGTTTTTTCATGTTGGCTGTTTGGTTAATTTTTTTTTAGCGACATATCAACTATTTAATGCCGAAATCTAAATATTCTGAAATCAATTTTATGGCTGAAGCTGAATATTTTAAACGCAATTGCACGCCCTAAAAATGTATTGCTGGTCATTTTACTATAAATAGGTATTTTTGTTTTACTTTCGTAATGTTTCGTGGAGATTTCACTATTTTCCCACAGATGGGACCATACCAAGAGCTACCACGCCGGGTCATCAGTGAGGACCAAGGAACAACAGCAGTTAAAATGTAGTTCCACGCACCTCAAACTCCCGATCAGCGGCCTTGCTCTTGGATGCAGTTTATCACCCTCAGGACTCATTTGCAAAATCTTCGGGCGTTAAGCCTGTTGACTGGTTGCAGCTGGGAAGAGAGAGGATAGTGTTAACAAAATTTCCGGCAGCGACATCACGTTTGGTTTGTTTTTTGGACGGCATATCAACTCCTTATGGCGGCCCGGGTATGACGATAAACTATACCCGCGTCCTGGGTAAAACGATAAACTACATCCAACAGCAAGGCCTCTGATCAGAAGTTTTTGAGGAGCGTGGGACCATGGAATGGAATTGCTGATCTTCCCAGGTCTACCCTGAACCCGGGGTGTTAGCACTTGTTAGGGTCCTAGCTATGGGCAAATAGTTAACCCCGAAACTCAGGTAAAAAGCATTATAAAAGTGTCAAAAATAGTTTTTTTATACTAGAAATACATTGTAAGAAATTATTACCAGAAATAAATTTTTGAAGGAAAAAACTGTTAATAGCAATAGATTTTTGAAAAAAAATATCACCAGCAATACGTTTTTGACAATTATATTATCAGCTATACATTTTTTGACAATTATATTATCAGCTATACATTTTTGAGGAAAAAAATATTACCAGAAATAGATTTTTGACAAAAATATTACCAGAAATAGATTTTTGAAAAAAATATTACCAGGAAAAAAAGTTGTCGGCATTAAATAACCTATTGAGGTTGATATGCCGTTAAACAAAACAAAGCAAAACAAACAACTCCTTATGGGTCATTTAATTCTAAAATTTAATTTCCTTGGGAGTTTGATAATTTTCTTTTTAATATTAAAATCTGTTGCTGGAAAATGTTTACTATAAAAATATATTTTTATACTTTCATAGTGTTTTGTATCCTAGTTTGGTTGTTGACTATAGTTGGGACCTACCAGTTGGTACATTCCCGGGTTAGGGTAGACCTGTGAACAACAGCAATTAAGAGGTGGCTCTTCAAAACCTCCAAAACCTCCAATCTCCCGATCAGAAGCCCTGCAGTCGGATGTACCTTATCTTCATTCCCAGGACGAGCTACATCAAAGAAAACGTAAAGTGATAAGAAAAAGAAGCTGTGAGCGTTCAACAACGGAATTTCAGTTGTAGTATCTTTAATTATTCGTAAATCGATGGCCATTGAAAGATAGCTTCGTTCGCTAACAATTCATTGTTTTTAATCTGAATATAATAAAAATGTGTTTCACTAATATATTTTAAGACGATGGAGAAAAAAAGAATATGTTTTAAAAAGTAAAAACATTTCGTTATTTTTTTTTTTAAATCTATATCAGAATAAAACAAAAAAAAATGCTTTGCTCTTCACTCGGGATTAAAAAACAATTTCGACGGGGACTGCAAGTGTTAGTCTTTTAAATCTCCAGTGTACCGTAAAAACATTTTTTTCTAACACATTAACTATTCACGCGTTCTTCTTTTTTCTATTTTTCCCCATAAATTCTAAAGGCGACTTTATATAAAGCACACAATTTTTTCATTTAATAATTTATTCTATATGAAATTTTTCAAGAATTTATCTGCTTACAAATTGGTCGCACTAATAAGATTATTTGTGGAAAGCGTTCGAACTGATTGAATCATTGCTGGCGCAGGCCAGTTTTCCCCAGTCGCCGCCATGATCATGGTAGCAAAATATGGCGGAAAATCAGACAAGCAAACAAACAATAAGAAAACAAATCCTAGAGACACAGGCAGTGTGAATAGTATGGAAAATAATATTGCTTTTCTATCTGCTAAGATTGAGCATACTGGCATAAAATTTGGTAATATTGTAAAACAAGTCCATTTTGCAGTGTGCAATTTTATTTTGAGACTTCGATTATTTTTCATACATTTTCAATGAGATTATTCGATTTTCTTCTTTTTGTAGCTCTTCTCCCTTTTCTTCACCATCATTATTATTATTATCTTTATTATTATTATTAATACTACTACTAGTAGTAGCAATAGTAATTGTACAACCATCTCTTTTCTCTTTTTTCTTTGTTTTATTTTCATCGTCATCAGTAACATCATTTACATTTCATGCATTTACTTTTCGTAATTTTAGTTTTTATTTTCTTTTTTTGTAGTTCTTGTCCCTTTTTTCACCTTCAATATTATTATTATTATTATTATTATTATTATTAATGCTAGTATTAGTAGTAGAGGAGAATAGTTAGCCATTTGTATTCGAGGATACCTGTCTACTAGGGCTACTAGATAATCCCTATTGTAGACACTTGCTCAGGCATATGTGTCTTTTCTTAACACCCAGAGAGCCCACCTTTGGTTTATACTGCAACTATGCTGAGCAGGCCTTAGTTACATTTTCTGGAAAAAAAGAGCGTGTTATCTTGCGTCATCAACAATTTGAACAAGGCCAGCACGCTCAAGCCCTCGACCACGATGACTTGTGACTTCATGTTAGCACAGCTATCGACGGTAACCCAAGGGTTCCGTCTATCCAATAATTTAATAGTGGAAATAGTTTTTGTATAACAACCATTTTCTCTTCTTTTGTTTTTCTCTTTCTACTTATCATCATCGTCATCAACAGCCTCGTTTTGATTTCACGCATTTCCTTTTCGATTATAACGGGGATTTGAATCTTAATAAATCTCCTCGAGTATGCAGCACCTTCACCGGTATCCTGACTTTTATTTTGCATTGCTATATAAGTTAGATTTGAAATAATTTCAGCGCTCATATTAATTTATTTTATTCGCAAAACAATAAGGCGTTCACTCACTTAACATGAACCAAGCACACATACACTCACTCACAACAGACACACTCTCACACACAATACACACAGGCACACAGACACAAACACACACAATACACACACACAAATAATATATATATATATATATATATATATATATATATATATATAAAAAAGAAAGAACAGTAAGATATATAATCCGGTGTTCTTATAGATATTTTTTATTTTTACAAAATAGTGCTCAATGTAAATTTACAGAGCATTAATATTATAAATTAATTGATTTAAAATATGTTTTTCCGACATTCAAATAATTTTTAAATTTAAATCAATATATATATATATATATATATATATATATATATATATATATATATATATAAAGATATGTTTAGTGTTACGAAATTTTATGACTCCCATGAACAGAAAAACATTATTACCACTCATGATAATAAAAAAGTAAAAATGAAAAACGGATTAGCTAAAGAGTTAAATCAAGGTAAATAGAGTAAATTATATAATAATAATAATATTATAATAATAATAATAATAATAATAATAAATGGAGAAACTGTATTGATGGGAGGAAAATATTTAAATGGTAATTAGTTGGAATAAATAATGCTTACAAAGAGAAATTTAATGATAAATAAAAACTCTCTCTCTCTCTCTCTCTATATATATATATATATATATATATATATATATAAAATCATTGATTGAAATAGCAGTATGATTTGAAAGGCCCAATCTCTCCTCTTCATATATATATATATATATATATATATATATATATATATATATATATATATATACATATATATATATATAAAAGAAATATGTTGTAGTGGTTCCAACGAGAGAAAAGTATGTATATTAAAAAGAACAGTGCAAACGTTTTTGGTTGTAATGTGGATTTATTGAGAAAAAATATTATACTTTGTTTTCATAATTTCACGACACGTGTTTCTGGTCTGGTCTCGCAAACCGTCTTCAGGTGAAAGTGGAATTTTTACATATTATTAAAAAAAAAAAAAATTCTCGATATGAGACATTCTGTTTGTGTGTTGGCAATCCGAATTTTCTTAAGAATTGTCAATGAAGAGTTCTGCGTGAAGGGTCATAAAACAATTAAGGTTTGTCGAGTAGTTATCGGCATTTAATCTTTTAATGTTTTAGTGACGTCTATGTGCTCTTGGATCTGTTTCTATTTTGGCGTGTTCCTGGCATGCGTGTATATATGCGTGCGTATATTTCCTTACTACGAGGAATTCGTAAACTTATTTAATACACACACATACGCACATACACATAATAAAGTAGTCAGTACACACACATATACACACATATTTGATGGAACCAGTACACACATACACACACACATACAACACACACACACACACACACATTAAGTTGTCAACAGGCATATACATACATAAATGTATGTATGTACATACATATATATATCTCTCCTCGTGTCTCCCGTATATGAGTGTGCGTCCATGCATGTGAGCGATCATTGTATTTGGTCACCCTGTGTGCATGTTTTTTTTTTTTTTTTTTGATACGATCTATTCAGTTCGGGTTTGAATTTGTCTATAAAGTTTTTTTTCCTGTATTTGTAGATACGAGTAATTGTCTGTTTGATATATCGGCATGATATTAATCTTACCTGGTTACATTTGAAAATGTGTTGTGATACAAAAGTTTTCTGTTGTCTGTCAATTTTATATTGCTTTTGTGTAGGGAGACCCTGTTGTTCAGTTGTTGACTGATGCCTATATATGACTTCTTACATTTTTGTGCATTTGTGCATAAACTACATTTTGGAGTTGCAGTTTAAGTTTTTGTTTATTGTGAATGTTTTTTGGGTTTTCAAAAGTGTAGGAGTTTCCTTCTATAATGATGTCACAAACTCCACATCTTTTTTGTTGCATTTGTGACTCCCTGTATTTTGTGTTGACTAAATTTAGATGAGGTTAATATGTGTTTTAGGTTTCTAGATTGGCGTTTATAATTATTTTGGTTGTTTTTAGTATATTATTCAGTTTATTATTCTTGCTAAGTAAATCTAGATTTTTTTGTGATTTCATACGTTGAGACATATCCATTTGTTCGACGTTACGTTTCTTTTATTTCTAAGTTGGTCTAGAGGAATTTCTTTTCGCGAGTTCAATACCTTTGTTTATTAGTGTTTAGCCTCGTTTCTTGAGAGTTTTAAGTTCTTTCGGATTTTTTCGGAGATGTTTATCAGTCCTTATTGTACAAATTCTACGTGCTAGGGAATAGGGGATGGAACGAGCTTTTTGGGTGATGGCTCTTGAAATGAACGTATTGTTGCGTGTCTGTGGGTTTTTAGATATCTGTGATTATGTGGTTGTTTTTATTTCTAATGAGTATATCTAAAATGGTAATTCGTTAAAATTATATTCTTGCGTGAATTTGATTTTTTGGGTGTAAGTTTTGAAGTAGTGTATGGAATGGTTAATATCACCCCATGATGATTTCCAAAAGATGAAGCAATCATCTAGATATCTTTCAAGATTTAGTGAATTGGGTCTTTATATTTGTCCCATATATTTGTTCTATCTTTTCATAAGGTTTTCTTTAGGTATAATGTTAGGGTTTATGTTATTATTCAGTACCTAGGGTTTGGATATAGTTTTGTTGTCAAATTCAAAGGTGTTATTGTTTAGAATTAGGTCTATACTATCGATAATGAACTCTTTATTGAAGCTATTTATTTCTGGATGTTTTTCAATCCAGAATGAGATCCTTTTTCCCTAGTTCATGGGGTATGTTACTGTAAAGATGTCAAAAGTTGCCATAAAAAAAACCTTTTGTGGTATGCAGAAAAAATCGTCTCTGATGTGGCTTTTAATTTGTTTAGTATATGGTTGCAATATTATGTCTAAGGTTACTGAGTTTGTAGTGGGACAGACTGGTCCTGCTACTATGGGAGGTCACTGCGGTTTGGGATGCTAATGTATTCAGATTTTTGTGTATGTATAGCTGCTTTTATTTCACTCGATTTATTTTAGGTAGTCCGTAGAAAACTTGTTTTTGGTACAAAGTTTATTGGGAAATCCTTCTTTTTTTTTGTTAATATTTTATTATGTGTTGTGCAGAGTTTTGTAATTTTTGTTATAATGTTTTTGTCTATGTTAGTGTCAAAAGCTGTTCCTATCCTCTAGTGTTTTTAGAATTTTTGTTTTATAGTATGTTCTGTCCATGATTACTATAAATCTGCTTCTTTTATAATTATGTTATTATTTTTTCGAATGTTCAAAAAAGGCTAGTCTTTGTCTATATGTGAGATTGTCGAATGATTTGGATTTGATATATATATATATATATATATATATATATATATATATATATATATATAATTTAAAGAAAACAGACGACATTAAGGCTCCATTTGTAATAATTTATTTCTCCAGAGAATTTTTTTTTTCTCTGGATCTTCAGACTTAACTTTCAAAAGCTGAACGAAAAATGAATTTAAAATTTAGACTTTTGACGGGCAGTATTAAGCTTATATAAGTTGACATAGAAGGTGGTGAGGAATGGTGTGAGAGATATGGTCGACTTTAGAGAGGGAAGGGAGAGTTTTATAATTTATATTTCTTTTTAGTATTATTCTTAATATTGAGGAAGGAGTGGGTAAGGATCTGATATTGAGCTATTTAATCGGTCAACTTAACGGAAATGATATGGGAAAAGGAAAAAAAAAGAGAAAAACGGGGAAAAAAAAAAAAACAGGCGTGAAGTAAAGAGATGAGAGATAACAGATGTACTTAGGTTTTTGGAAGAAGGAGAGGGGTGGTATAGCATTAGCAATTTAGATAAAAACAGATTTTAACGTTTGATAGGAATTGAAATGTTTAAAAACTCCACAAAGAAATTAAATTTTGCAATATATATATATATATATATATATATATATAGAGAGAGAGAGAGAGAGAACTAGTGAGCCAGGCAAACCTCAGGTTTTCACCTAAGCGGATCGTCAAACCTGGTCTCTGACGATCCGATTTTTGTCTGGCTCACTAGGTTTATCTAGGTCTTCTACGTTTGTATTCGCTCTTTTGTTAGTTAGTTGTTTACTCGTACCGGGTTTTTTTTTTTGGGCTTCAAACCTGTAAATGTGATTTTTTTCAACAGACTTTCATGTTTGTTGCAAATCAAAAACCTTTTTCCCTCGAAATTGATTTGATTTTTGGCAAATCAAAAATTCGAAGTTTTTATATAGTTACCTATATATATATATATATATATATATATATATATATATATTAGTCTGCTCATATCTATCTATCTATCTATACATGAATTACGCTCAAGTATTTGGAATATTGCATATGGATATACCATTAGAGCTATAAAGCCTTATACAGTGTTCCCAATAATAATATTAATACTAGGAGTTGTTTTCCCCTTTATACACGGGGTGCGATGGATAAATTTTCGCCATTTTTTATTTTTATATGATTAACTCTATATTTACGTGTTAGTACGAATGCTGCTTAAACGTCAAAAAATCATAATGGAACAAAATTCTCCTGTTTCGATAGTAATGCCTATCAGTCCGACAAAGTCAAAATGAACAGCCTATGCTCAAAACAAGTCCTTTCTTAACTTGAGCAAATGATGGCTTCATCATTTTAAAGCCTTCAAAACTGAATTTTTATCCTTAAATCATCTGAGAGACCCCTCGCTTCCTTCCATCAACATGGCTGATGCTAACCTGCAGGAAATTGAATAGTTGAGCCTTCTCAGGCTAATGATCTCAGCTGACATAGTGTTGAGAGACTATATTAAATCCATAATTTATATTTCTTCACTGCAAGGTGCGAGCCACTTTTCTCTCTAGAATCTGTCATGCATATCTATAAGTCTACCATTCGTCCATGCTTGGAATATTGCTGCAACATATGGTCAGGTGACCCTGCTATTTGCCTGGATCTCCTTGATATGATTAAAAAAAGAATCAGCGATATTTTGAGTCCTGATATGGCGGATCGGCTTCAGTCACTTTCCTACTGCCGTAAGATTGCCTCTCTGTGTCTTTTCTATAATTACTTTTATGGTAATTATGCGGATAATATCTTTGCAATGATGTTTCTGACACATTTAAGTCTGGTTGGTTTTTGTTATTACTAACTTTATTTTGTGTAGTTTTTTGTAAACAGATTGTATTCATATTGTAAATATTCATTGGGGCTAGTTTTTAAATTGTTGTTTTATTCCCCACCCCACAGACAATGAATTGTACATATGGGAACTAGGTAGGTTTCTTCATAGAGACAATGAGGTATTATGGTGACTGTAGTAAGAAAGGTAAGTAAGAATGCGTTGTTTGGTGTTAGGAATATCGTGGTATGTTTTGGGGTCAGTGTTTATGGCTAGCTAAGTTTAAATTTAAGACAGAACAAGACCGTCTTTTTTCCCCAGTCCTTATTTTTGGCCTTGTGCCACATTTTCTGTAAATAAGCGAAAATAAATATCGCTCTTAGCTATGGTACCTA
>CAHIKZ030001979.1:2640000-2650000 GCA_903632075.3 Acanthosepion pharaonis
CTCTGTGCTCAATCTGGAGATCAACAGCCCTCTCACTTTACAACAAGATCCGGATCTTTAGCACCAACGTCAAGTCGGTCCTAATTTATGGCTCAGAAAGCTGGCGGGTGACCAAGACCAACACCCACAAACCCAATAGTTCAGGAACATCCTCAATATCATGTGGCCGGAAGTTGTCTCCAACGACCAACTGTGGGACAGAACCAGACAAACCCCAATTAAGATTGACATCAAGAAACGGAAATTGGAATGGATCGGCCATACACTCTGCAAGCCTGCTTCTAGTATTACCAGGCAGGCCCTGACTGGAATCCACAAGGGAAGCGAAAAGTGGGTCGAACAAAACAGACTTGGCGCTGAAGTGTTAACGCACTGGTAAGGCCGCTGGCGCAATATGGGCCAAGCTGAAGAGGATTGCCCGTAACCGCGTCCGTTGGAGAGATGTTGCTGCGGCCCTATATTCCCCAAAAGGCATAACTAACTTGTTTGAGTTTGGAATCTCATAATTTGAGCTGTTCCTTTTGCTGATAACAATACATACTGCCTGGAAATTGATGGTTAGTCCTTTCTTCCTACTTTCTTCCACTATCATCTGTAGGAGTTCTTGTAGTTTAATTTCTGCTTCTCGACATTACGTCATCTGCATATCTTATACTGGTAAGATAGTGATCGTAATTAATAATTCCTGGTAGGACTTCTAATTCTTTCAGGTTTTAAAGTTTGAATAAATCCGGCGAGAAAACACACTCTTGTCTTACGCTCTATTCTATTTTTTGTTTTTTTTTTGGTTGGAAGGCATCTTTCGCTTTTATCTACCTGGGAAGCATCGTCAGTAAAGATTGGGGGTGCAGGTGAAGACATCAATTGCTAAATCAACAGAAGTGTTAACGCAAAGATGAAGGCGGGCGGCATGGTCTGAGCTGAAGAGGATCGCCCGGAACCGCGTCTGTTGGAGAAATGTTATTGCGGACCTATGTTCCTCGAAGAATCAAGATGTACAGAAAAAAAAATCCCTAAAATTCTTACAGCTATTGCTTCTGTTTGTCGTGCTTGGCTGCATTTACAAAGGTTTGTCTTTAATACTGCAGTTCCTGCTGTAAAGGCCTTGCTGCCATCTTTATGTTCAAATGTTTTCCTTGAACTGCAAAATCGTATTACCCTTTGTATTGCTAATGATGGAGGACATGTGAAAACTTCAATACAATTTCAATAAAACCTTAAAAAATATAGATTTACTTCTTTCTAATCCTTTGTACAAATTATTTCTATCGCAAATACAAATAAAGTTATAATTTTTAAAGTGCTTTTGAACTTCATGAAACACTGTATATATATATATATATATATATATATATATATATATATATATTACGAACTTTATGTATACCCTGTATATATATATATATATATATATATATATATATATATATATATATATATATATATATGTGTGTGTGTGTGTGTGTGTGTGTGTGTATAGTCATCCAAAGACAGTTTGTTTTCGCTCATCGAAGTGGCTAGACATGCGATTGCTTCAAGCCTATATCGAAGCCTGATCGATTTGGGATCAGTCGGAAAATCTCACTACTAGGCCATCATCACGCACTAGCAAGAAAGGGATTATATGATATACAAGATATATGCATTACCGGCTACTATATATCGATTATTGGTAGCAATCCGACAAAATGATAGAATAAAGAACAAGTAGGAAACAGATCTTAATCTAACATGGTTCACTTTATTAAAGCTTCGTCTGAGATCAAGATAGAAATGATAAAAAATGATAAAAAGCAAAGAGACGCAGATTAATGGCATATTGTGTTTGGCTATTTCTTATTGGTTTGATCCTGTTACATTCTGTGCTAATAGGAATATACAATGGACAAACACGGTGGATATATAGTAACAGGTTTATTGCAAAAACCATTACAACAAGCAAGGAAGTAATACTTATTCTCAAGGTCGTCGCAAGTCAGTACAGTTGTGCGCGTGCTACTGTCGGAAGGCCGCTAGTCTCGCAGATCCCAACTCGTCTCTGCTGTCCGCTGTCATAACGTATACTTATAGGTGATTACCATCTATAGTGCCGTTACTCATGGTGGGGGTGCTCGGTTATTCCATTACATCGGATACATGTCAATGTAATGAAGTAACAGATATTGCCAGCCTTATAAAAAAACAAGTCTTTAAATAGAATATATGCAATATATAAGGATAATCACGAAAATATGTTCATAGCAATATTACCAACTATTAACACTCGCCGAAAAAACTACATTACTTCATTTTTCTACAGATACATTATTCATGAATCTAACTTATCTCTTTGAATACATAAAAATTTATATACTTACAAAATGCACACGAGGTAAGCATTAATGAAAAAAAATTCAAAACATCCTGCAGCGTCTCACTAGACTTTAAACACTTTAGCATGCAGAATGTTTTCTTACACTTATTTGAATATTATCTGTTACATATGAATTTCGAACTCAGCGGTCTCTTTAATTTTCAAGATATATTGTTCTCGGTCTGGTGTTCATATCTTATGTTGGTATTTTTAGTAATAATCTATTATTGCTCGACTTCTTTCAACTCACGATTTATATATATATATATATATATATATATATATATATATATATATATATCGAATTCGACGAGAGAGTTCGAATAATATATATATACATATCTCTCTCTCTCTCTCTCTCTCTATATATATATATATATATATATATATATATATAAAGAGAAAAGAAAAAGAACAGTAAGATATATAATCCGGTGTTCTTATAGATATTTTTATTTTTACAAAATAGTGCTCAATGTAAATTTACAGAGCATTAATATTATAAATTAATTGATTTAAAGTATATTTTTTTCGCTACAAAAATGTTTTTTCGTCAAATATTTTACTTAAATAATATTTAAATATAAATTTAAAACAAAAAATTGTGACCTGGTAATATACATACTTATACTTGATGTGAAAATAATTTTACTTACTGTAAGTGATTCTAATACATTTACTTGTTTTAAAAAGACATATAGTATATTAAAAATTAAAAGTGAATTTTTAAAAAAAAATCTTAGTTAAATAAAACGTATTCTAACCTAAACACCCACCCAAAATCTTTAAGTAAACAAATAGAAAAAAATGCCGTAAGAAGTTTTGCCGTTAACAATATTTTTTTTTTAAATCCAGACGACATGCATTTAACGGATGTCAGAATTCATTGAAAAATACATCCCTACCCCTACCAAAACGTAACTAATAACTGATATAACAAAATACAGCGATAATGAACTCGCAAACACCCCTTGTCTAGATAAATGGGTTTCTCTGTATTCTTGGAAACGTGAATTATGATTTTTTTTTTTGTTGTGGCTTTAAAACCTAGTAATTTTAAAAATAGGTTAGACCAAAATTCGCTTGAGGATGAAATGGAACTAATGTCTTTAATTTAATTCCAAAATTAAATTCGAAGCTTTTAGCTTCCATTTTTGAAACATGGTTAAAACTGTGTAGCGAAAACCATATTTTAAATCAATTAATTTATAATATATATATATATATGTGTGTGTGTGTGTGTGTGTGTGTGTATATATATATATATATATATATATATATATATATATATATATATATACCGCTCTGATGAGCACCCGATTATTATGACATCAAATCCACCAAGGTACAAGGATGTAGTTGAAAGCAATGGCTTGTGGATTTGGTGGCATTATCTAACTGAATTCAATCATTGGGTTGAGTAGATAAAGTTTTTCTAAAACTTGTATTTAAAATTTAATTTTTTCTAAAACTATATTTAAAATTTAAATTTGGTTGCTTGTAATAGGGAAATCGTCATGGAAGAGAGTTAGAGAGAGTGAGGTAGAAAAAAGAAGCAAAGAAAAGTTAGGTAAGTCATTTGAAAACCTGAGGGAAATTAGATAAATAGAGATAGATAGAGACACATGTACGTAGAAAGATAGGTATATATACTGAGCAATGAGTTTGACCCTTATATTATACCAGCAGGAGAGCCCGGCGTTGCCCGGGGATGTAACAGTAAGAGATAGATCAAGTATCGACCATCATAAAGACTGAAAAATAAAATTGACAAAGATTATTGTTTAAGGTTGACGGACACGCATGTCTGAGTTATTTTTATTCTATTTTTTTTTTTTTTACGAATTGGTCAAACCCAAACTCAAGCAAAAACATTGTTTCAATCGTTATGAGTCTACCGATGGAATAGAATTTTATTATAAGCAATTGTCTTGTAAATGGAATTTTTAAAGCATTCTGAATGTAAAAATAAAGAAAAAAGTGCGCAAGACAATAGGAAACACTACCTGCAAAAAAAAAGTAAAGTTTTGTTGAAATCGGTTGAAAAATGTAGGAAATCCGATCCCATATATAAACGAACACACACACACACACACACACAAACAACCTGGGTTTTATAAAAAGTATAACTCGATATGAGTTGTCCCCCTTTCATTCCCGCGATGACTCTTAATCGTGTTTTCAAGTTGATTTCGTGTTTTCCAATTTTTGGCGCTGTCAGAACCACCGCAATGTAATTTTACGTAGTCCTGTGAAGTTTTGTTGAAATCGGTTGAAAAATGTAGGAAATCCGATCCAATATATAAACGAACAGACACACACAGACACACACAACCTGGGTTTTATAATAAGTATGATTTAATCGGAATAAAGTCATCATCCTTATTGTTCTGATCACATCATTTCTGTCTTCATCTTTGTTCAGATCTCATTCGATTCAGGAAACTTTCAGGGAATTTCGATCTCAGCTCTCTCTTTAATCTACAATATATAGTGTTCTCAGTCCGTTGTTCATCTCTTATGTTGGTCTTTTTAGTAATAATCTGTTATTGCTCGCCTTCTTTCAACTTACGATTTATCTGCCCCTCTGATGAGAATCCGATTACTGTGAAATCAAATCCACGAATCCACCACTGTACAAGGATGTAGTTGAAAGCAATGGCTCGTGAATTTGGTGGCATTATCCCTGGGCTGCGTAGTACATGCTTAGAAACAGTTAAAAGAGTGCGAGCAATAACTGAGCGAAACGCCAAAAAATTTCCTCATTTGAAATACGGACGATTTCGACCATGTTAGAAAAATCACCTTTCAAATGCCTTTTTTTTTTTTTTTTTTTGGCCTTGCGAATGTATAGAACAATATCAAGAGAGTTATTGCTTACAAATGGCGTTATTACATTTAATCTAATTATCAAGTATATTTATTCGATTACGTAGGACGTTATTTAGAATGTCATCAACAGCGTTTTACTTTTTCTATAATAATTAGTGATTCCTCTAGCAATGTATATTTCAGCTCCTATCTATCTATCTATCTATCTATCTATCTATCTATCTATCTACCGCTTTTCATATCTATCTATATACATATATCCTTTTCATATCTATCAATCTATCTATCTATCTATAGAAATATTTTCGTGAGTGCCTGTCAGTGTGTGTAATAATAATAATTATAATAATAATATATATCAAAGATGGAACTTGTCTCTCTGTTCCTATCTGCCTCAGTTTATTGATATAAATCTTAAGCTTTTCATATCTATCTATCTATCTATCTATCTATCTATCTATCTATCTATCTTTTCATGCATATCTATATTTGTACCTATCGCTTTTCATATCTATCTATCGCATTTCATATCTATCTATTGATCGATCGATCGCTTTCCATATCTATCTATCTATCTATCTATCTATCTATCTATCTATCTATCTATCTATCTATTGCTTTTCATATCCATCCATCTCTCACGCGTTCTCTGTATCTATCTATCTATCTATCTATCTATCTATCTATCTATCTATCTCTTTTCATATCTCTATATATATATACTTTTCATATCTATCTATCTATCTATAGAAATATTTTCGTGAATGCCTATCAGTGTGTGTAATTCTATCTATCTATTGATCGATCGATCGCTTTCCATATCTATCTATCTATCTATCTATCTATCTATCTATCTATCTATCTATTGCTTTCCATATCCAGCCATCTCTCTTGCCCTCTCTCTATTTGTCTAACTCTTTTCATATCTATCTATCTATCTATCTATCTATCTATCTATCATGACCTATTCCCGTTTATCTAAGCAGTCCGATAATTTGTCACGTTTAACATTTCAAACATTTTACTCTGCCGCTTGTTTTTCCACTTTTAGCGTTTGTCATTTACCAACCAACAACTGAATATTTTCTTCCTTTATTTTCTCTCTCTCTCTTTATATATATATATATATATATATATATATATATATATATATATATATATATATATATATATTTATGATAAAATTTTAACCTTCAGGTATGCTATATTTATGGGTAAAATTTGCTTAATATCCGGGATAGTGCCTATGTAAATATCAAAGTGGACGCTGATGTTAACACGTGGTGGTGGTGGGAGTTGGTTTCCTGTTTGAACGCTACCTTTAAGTCATGTTTTGTGATCTGAATTATAAAACGTTTATCGTTTTGTGTCCACCTTATTCATATAAGTGTAAAGACCCTTGTATATAAAATTCTATCTACGTCAAATTCAATTCCTTACAGTAAAATACTAAAAACATAAATACTTCAAGACAATGTACAAAACTATATACATATATATGAAATTTGTATATATGGCATCATTATTCTTCTCTGTAACGTGTCTCTTCAGGATGTAGGCGATCTTCGTTCTTCTCCACAATTTCCTGTCTTTTGTAGCTCTTTGTATATTTTGTCTTTTTGATATATCCCTGCTCTGCCAAGTTCGTTAGGTAGTTTATGGGCTGATTTCCTTCGTGTCTTCAATCTGTCTTATGAGTGTTATATTTTCAAAGCTCTCTCTCCTCATTACGTACCTTTGGAATTTATGCTGTCTTTTTCTGTTGTTAGGTTTCAGTGTCCATTTTTTTTCTCGCGTACCTGACTCCTCGGCTTGCTAAACTCTCCATTTCCAAGCGTCAGACCTGGCCGAAAATGGAGCACTGCTCATATATATATATATATATATATATATATATATATATATATATATATATATGTTTTTGTATGAATGATTCATAAATTTATAAGTTATAATTGCACCTTTTAATTGAAATTAAAATAACTGATCCAACGTGCAACTTTCGGATAATAAGTGTGACATTACTGTAATTATTGAACAATATAGTTCATGCCATATTGACGGAAAATCTACCAGTAAAAAAGAATTGTCTTATTGCTATATTTGTACAGAAACGCACATCCTTAAAATTTAAATTCAAACTCAGCGTTGCGACCGCACGTTCCAAAACAATAACACATTTCTCATAGCATTTTTTTCGGATTAAATCTCTATTTTCGTTGTCCTCTTATTACTGAGAAGTAAAAACAAGAACAAAATCTACTTCCATACCTGATGATGTCTGTAGGAACAGACGAAAGCTTGTGTAAAAAATTAAAAAGACCTTATGCAACTAGAATTTATAAACAGCGATCATATCATTCATATACAGGTTCGGGATGGTGTATCTTATTTATATTGTTTGCGAAGATGTATTCTCGCCATTTAAATCATTAACCTCTATATTTGTTTTTTGTATGAATGATTCATGAATTTATATATATATATATATATATATATATATATACATGAGAAAAAAAGCGATCCACTAACTGTATAAATAGAATCTAAAATCACCTCCGCGTCATTGTGCGTGACAGAATATCTTCCACCTTACCACCACTTTGCCCGCAGACGAAAAGTTACAAGCCTCATTTTGTTCTGCCAATATATTCACGGAAAGTGTTCAGACGAACTACATTACTTATTTCCAACAGTTCCAACCTTCCCGGCTAACACCCTCCATGCCACGCCCATTTTAGCGAACCACCCTCATTCCGTTCGTGTAATGCGGACAAGAAATGGGCGTCGACTAAGCATTAATGGAAATGAAACCGACTGTGGATGCTTTCCTGATCATTCCAATCTTATCCTGTTCCCGTCTAGGTTAATCGTTGTCTTTCCGATATATACCCATGAACTTTGCCCATTAGCTCTTATTCAGTGGCCCTCTACCTCGAGTGGCTCTCGGCCAGGGTGTAAATTATTGCAACAAATAATCTCTAAAAATTCATATGTTGCATACGTTTATGAAATATATTTGTATCAGTGTATTTATACATATATAAACGCTTTCGTATAATTATGGGTGGTTGGGATTTACTGGAAAATTGTATACTCATACACACGCACACACACGCATATATATATATATATATATATATATATATATATATATATATATATATATATATATCACGCAATAATAATGCAAATGTCCACACATATTTATATATATATGCATATTATTATTATTATTATATATTTACTTATATGTACATAGACTATTTACACGATTTATATACACATTTTGACTATTCTTATAGGTATATATTTACATATATGTTATATATATATATATATATATATATATATATATATATATATATATATACACACACCTGTATATATATATATATATATATATATATATATATATATATATATATATATGCTGGGTGTGTATGTGGGAGTAGTGTGTTCTGTTTTTCCAGACATCCTCTGTTCCCCCTCCCCTAGTCCAAACAATTCGGACAGTCGTATTTCTGTTCTATTGTCAGTTATTTGGCTCCAAACAGTGTTTGTTTACTCTGAATGTCTGTAAATCTTTCATGGATGAACAAACTGTAGTTCCGCCGGACAACTGCTGTATTGAAGCAGAGACTAACGCCGAAAATTAAGGAAAAAATAGGAATTATTATGGCCTTGCATCTCATTATATGACAAAGAAAAGAAATTCTCGCTGTTAAATTTGCAGTAAACCGATGCTCATTTTTTTTAAAGCGAAATATCATTAAACATAATTTATTGCATGCAAAGAACAATTTGGCATAGTGGCCAAATAAAAAAAAAAGTGAAGATAGTCGCTGTAATTTCATCATAATCTCCATTCGTATTACCATCATCATTACCAATGTCTGTCTCATTACCGGATGTGGTTTTAAGGTCACTGAGCCCTTGGCTATCTTCTTCCATATTTGGCAATGATCTGCCAATGTCCTGTTAATTTAAGATGACCTTTCAGTTCTTTCAGTGATGTTGTCATACCATTTTTCCTATCCCTGTCGCCTCTTCTCTTACCCAAGATGATCTCTTCTAAGTGGAAAGATTGTCATCTCTCATGACGTCTACTTAGCATTTCAACCTTTTCTTTTTTGTATATGAGATCTTCAGTGGACGAGCTTCTTATTTACCGTTGTTTCGCACTCTCCTTTTTTTATGCAGTCTATGATCATATTCCATCTAACAAATAACTGTGCTGCATGTGTCTGATGAATAGCATAAAATTGCTGCAATGTCGGAAGAGCGACATTGGCGAAACCTGTAGAAATTTAAAATTCCGCATCTACTTATATAAAAGTACCAACACTTGAAATTTGCTTTGTAATACAAAAAAAATGCCACCCAAATTAGAAAAAATATAAGTCTTTATACAGGAAGTACTTCGAGGGAATTCTAAGTCTTTCAGCATCAATAAACTCACGTCAAAGACAATTTATTATATCACCAATTTTTATAAAATACAAACTTAAAAAATCTAAAATATATCTACCAACTGTTACAACCAGTGTAATTAAAGTATTTCTCCCTCAGCACTAAACACGAATAAAAATGATTAGTAGACGCGCATGTTTGCTAGACACTCAAACAAACGAATAGATATTATTATCCGAATCAGGCATAAGCAAACAAATATTATATTACACATACACAAATGAATTGTACGCACAAACGCTGCTTGACAAGACAGACGCACCTGAAATCTGTTTGACCAATGAAAAACAAACAACACAAAATTTAAATATAACACAAATTTTTCTCAATATTTCTTTACCT
>CAHIKZ030001979.1:2655000-2845000 GCA_903632075.3 Acanthosepion pharaonis
ACAGGCTGTCACTCGTTGTTGCTTGATAGCCTCTGACAGTGGGTGGGGTACCCATTTGCTCAACTTGTACGCCCTCCCTATCTGGTGTAGGTGATGTCTGGCTTTGTCATCAGAAACCTGGAAGCGTTGGGCAAGTTCGGCTCTTTTTTATTGTCTTTGGTGAATCTCCCTCGTGCCAAACGCCCTGTGGATTGAGTTGGATCTTTTCTAATTAATCGCTTTAGCTCTAAGTTGAAATGATTGATCACTCTTCCTGTTGTGATCTACTGATCCAGTTTTCGCCTATATTTTCCCTCTTTTTTAAATTATTCACCGTTCTCTTGATTATTCATGGAAAAGACTATGACGATAAAAGCCAGAGTATGAATGTTTGTACCATTAATAAAGGCTTTAATGATATTTTTCTTCTAACCATTGTTCAGTTGGGAAGACAGTTGGGCTGATACAGAACGACATTAATCTATTTTCTTTCTGGATATTCCGTCGTAATTATTCGAGCGAGACACGCTTGTTAACCATTACACCAAGTCAAAAAGTGTCCAAAGAGTATTGATATATGTAAGTGCGGTGTATCTCTTTTATATATATATATATATATATATATATATATATATATATATATATATATATATATATATATATGTGTGTGTGTTGTGTATATATATATATATATATATATATATATATATATATATATATATATATGTGTGTATATATATATATGTGTGTGTGTTTATATATATATATATATATATATATATGAGAAAACGTACTGGGAAGGTTCAGGTCAACATCGATCGATCGATAGATTGATAGAATTTTATGAAACAAAGTCAGACAGGAAGTATTAGTTCCAAGACAATACTGTACTGATATATATATATATATATATATATATATATATATATATATATATATATATATATGCCTTGCACTATAGTCGAGACTTACTCTCTGCCCTTAGATGCCGGAAGCGATCATTTTGTCCGCAAAGGTCGATGCGAAGATTCTATCTGTGCCAAAGTATGAAATAAACAACTTAAAGAATTTTGCGATCTTGTTTCTGTTTTTGCGTTTTTTTTTGCCCCACCTCACAATTTCTGCAAAGAAAATGATTTTGTTTTCCTACAAGGTCTAGCGTCAGACTTGATTGATCTAACATGTTCGTACAATCATGAAAATAGTTTACGGTTGATTAAGTCGCAGTGTCCACACTATGTACTAAACAAATTAATCTCCACTTAGGATATATCCTGAGAAAATAACATTTTTCCACGTTTGGAACCACACCATATTTTTTGGAATTCATTTTTTTTTATTTATCCCCGTCAAAATTTCTATTTTTTCTGGACAGAGTTTGAATTTCATTTAAAATTATATATCTTGTAACTATTTAATCCAAACTGTTCATGGTCACTGTCTCGCAGTGTTGCCACTTGCTCATGTCTGACAATACGCGCTTCAAAAATTCCCATTTTTTGGAGTCACCTTATATTAGCAACATTTGTTGTTATAATTCAGAATATCTCCTTCTTCCATCTACCGTGACCCTCTAGAACTTGGTCTATCATGCTCTCCACAACGTCCTGTCCTTCGTAGTTCTTAAGAAGGTTCGTCTTTTGCTATATCTCCTAATCTCTGTTCTGCCAACCATTTCCACAAATACGCTCTGTAGGCTTCAGTTTCCATTGACCTTCATGCTTTCAGTGTTTTATGAGTGTCAAATTTTCCAAGCCTTATTTCTTCATTATGTACCACAGGCATTTCAACTTTTACTTTTTGATTCCAAAGTTTCCTTTTTGTTTCCATTTTCCCTAATACTTCATCCTCGTTCACATATCCAAACACATTCCTGTTGTCAAAATCTCTTCTTCGTCCATGAAAATGAATTTATTGTAAGAGAATAAAAGAAGACACCTTTCCTAAAAATCTTGTCGACATTAAATGACCCAGTAAGATGTTGATATGTCGTAAAACAAAATAAACGAAACCAAAAATGCGTCAATGAAAGCTGGTCTACAAAATGATTTCTTAAACAGAATAGATATTCTATTCATACGAACCTAACCTAAAAATCTTGTCTACATTAAATAACCCATTGAGGTGTTGATATGCCATAAAAGACAATAAATCTAACCAAAGACGTCAATAAAACCTGATCTAAAAAATGATTTCTTAAAGAGAATATATATTCTATTCATACGAACATTTCCTAAAAAATCTTATCTGCATTAAATAATCCATTGAGGTGTTGATATACTGTAAAACAAAATAAACTAAACCAAAAATACTTCAATGAAACCTGATCTACAAACTGATTTCTTAAAAAGAATACGTATTCTGTTCATACGAAACTATCCTAAAAAATTTGTCGTCATTAAATAACCCATTGAATGTTGATATGCCGTAAAAGAAAATAAACAAATCCAAAATTGAAGAAACAGTTTGGATTGAAGAGAATCACAAGATATATAATTTTAAATGCAACTGACAGTGTCCCGAAAAACATTTAATCAACATTATTGACTGTTTTTGTTTTTTTCCTTCTTGCCTTTACTGGAAAGCCTCACACGCTATCATACACCAAAGTCAGGTTCTTTTCGAGATAAAACATATCCTATCGGCGACGCCATTGTCATGCTATGCTGAATTGTCTTAATTGGTATTCACAAGTCGCTTCATACATCTACTGACAAGACGAAGGTTATTACTACTGTTGCTACTTGCTGTAGGCCTTTTATATTCTCCTTTTCTTTGGATATATAAATTAGATGAATACACACACATAAATACACACACACACGCATATATATATATATATATATATATATATATATATATATATATATATATATATATATATAATCCCTTACTATAAAGGTAATTTACATTAACCAGAAAAAAAGGCTTAGACACAAGCGTCTATCTTTTTAATTTTTAATTTTAATGTAACTATAACAACAAAAACATTTCGATTTCATTTTTGCCTTTAAAAAGTCGGAAGACGAAACGCGTCGGCAAAATTTATGATTTTTTTTTCCAATTGTCATATATATATATATATATATATATATATATATGTGTGTGTGTGTGTGAAGAAATAGTTTTGAAGGTATGCTATATTTATAGTTTAAAGTGCATATCAGGGATATAGCTTACGTAAATATAAAAGTGTACCTCGATTCAAAACCCAGAGGCGACTGTTTGTTTCATGCTAAAAGAATTCGTAAGGCCATGAACATTAATATATCTTAATTTAATATAAACATTAATATATCTTAATTTCAGACAGTAATTTTGTTTTCACGTCAACAAACACAGATTGTATTATTATTTAAAGAGCGAGTACAATTTTGGCCGGCACTCAGGACTATAAATATACAAGACAACAAAAATTAAAGAAAAATTTTATTTTTTTAAAATATACATTATTTATAACGTAATTTATCAAACTAAAATGATATAAAAAAACAATAACATTATAAAAAAATCAGCATTTACACACTTACGTTTATTTGGCAAAGAATTAATTCCTTATCATCCTTGATAATTTATAGTAGCAAACAATTAGTTTGATGTGTACTTATGAATGATCTTAAATGAAAAAAAAGGTCTGAAAAGCTAACATTTACTCCTGTTTATAAATACTTGTAGCAAAATAAAATCCTACGTTTGCCTTGATAAAGTCCATCAGAGGACGAAAAGCGTCGGTTTCTCTTTATTCACACACACACACACACACACACACACACACACACACACACACACACACACACACACACATATATATATATATATATATATATCAATACCTGGTTAAGACAGTGGAGAACATTCAGACAGAAAATTATCAGGAGATAATAACTGATAACTGACATTCATTAAACATGGCACATGAAACTAGAACAGTCTACCCCAGTAAGCGAAATAAAGTGTTAAGTTCGACATTCCAACCACATGAAGAAGGCCGAAGCGTACAACGGCTGATACGTTGTAATAAATATGGCGACAAAGATGTGGACTATAGTCCGAATAATCTAAATAATGTATCAGTATAAATATCTTTACATCCTGTGCGTCTACATCGGCAGTATATTCTCGTTTTTCTTTAGAATATTTGGGAAGTCCGTCCACGTCTCTTAGACGCTTAGTGAGCTCTAAATAGGGGAAACATGTTTTTTCCAGTTCGGCTTCACGAGAGGGTTAGTCACTTGGCGGGAAAATATAATCTTTTCTTTGGTTCATTTTTCCGCTGATAGCTATTCTGCCTGTATATCTCCATATTACCTACAGAAGATAATTGAAGTGACGTTAGATAATGATACTATTCACAATGGTACTCATTTCTGTAGGGTACCATTTTTCTGTCGATTAGTTTTTTTGAAAGGGGAGGATCGATAGAAGACACTAAAACGTCATCCTCATCTTCCGCAGTTGAATTTTTATAATAATATTCATTATTTGTGGCCCTAGATGGGCCAAGAGATAGTACTATTGATGAAATTACACCAAATGCAATATTAAAGTTGAACAGCCAAATTGGAAAAATCTCTTCAGTAGCTCGCAACATGTGAGTTTTATACACTTTTTCGTAAAGAACACTGGCTCCAGAATTATATTATTTATTTGCCCCTAAAAAAGCCACGTGGTATATTTTTTGTTATGTCCACAAATGCTTTGGTCGTATCTACCTAAACTGTGATGATACATTTTATTAAATATCTTTTTCAGCAAACTTTCTTGAGATAAACTTCAGACAGATATATATTTATATAGTCTACTAAAGGTCTTAGCTAGTACACCCTTGTGAAAATTAATTGAAACAACAGCTTCCTTTCTTTCACCATACGGTCAGTTTTAGACCCACTGGGGTGACAGAGTGTAATTGATTTCTATTTTTTCCTCAGATTAGGTCATTTGCAGTGTTATGCAGTAATATGAATCCATTTTCGGTCTGTATGATGAAATTTGTTTGGCCTTGAAAAATATTGCGTCAGCTTTGATTGCATCAAATTTTTATCACGCCCAGACACTATTGTTTCGACTGTCGATTAGTTGTCCTATGACTATTTTCTGCGCTGGACGTTACTTCAAGGAAAAAAATTGTACCACGTACACAATGGCAAGCCTTATCAGTGAGCCAATGAAAAGTACTATAGACTGGTCCGGAAATTCTCCAGATTTTAAACCAATCGATAGCCAGGACATGTATCTGGAAAAATCATTTATTATGCCAAAAAAAAAAATGTTTATATGAGATTCAATCGCAAGAAAATTGAAAAATATAAAACTGGTTGGTAAGACGTAACAAAAAATCCAAAAATATATATTTTTTTTTTTCCATTGTATTCTTCGCATATGTCTGTAGACGACATATTTCTCATTTCAAGTCATTCCTTCAAGGGACTTGTTTAAAATTATCTGGCCTATAGAAGTAGAGATATTACATAGAATTCAGCACTTTTTTTTTATTTACTACTAACGGTATTTTTCAATCTCTTAATACATTGCTTCGTTTCTGCAAGACATCTTTCGCTATTTTTTTTTATTTCTGTAGAATAATTTCAGACTTTTGTTATTGCATTACCCTGAGAGTTAATATTTTCATAGCTTCTAGATTCTGGCAATTTTTAAGCATATGATTCCAAGCAAGTTGCAAATGCAACCAACACGCAAGGGGCTACAGGGAGTGAGAGCAATAGTAAAGAAGGTTGTTTGGTGAAAGGATTAAGAGAAGGACGAGGATCAAGATCAAGGCATTAGACGATGTCGAGTGACATTACATTTAAATATTTGAAGATTATAGCTCCCAGGAAAGCAAGTAAGAGGAAGGGAGTCCCACTGTCTGGAAGTGCGAGAGAAGAAGCTGTTGGAGTAGAAGAGGCGGTTACATTTAACTGTTTCGACAGTGAAAGGGTGGGACCGAGATGTCAACGTTGTAGCACGCTTAAATTCATGCAGTGTAGGAAACAGTGAAAGTATCTCGCCAGAACAGTTGCTATGAAAATATTTGTCGAAAAGACAGAGGGAAGCCAGAGAACGTCTGGGAGAAAGTGACTGTAGACGAGATGCCAGAACACGACCTATGCCATTGTATATCCGTCTCCGGATTTTGTCGAGGACCACCAGATGAACAGCGGGACCAGCAGAACATTTATGGCAGCAGTATTTAATGCAAGGATGAATGGTTATTTGTAGATTTGAAAGATGGACTCAGACGAGAAATGTCCAAATACATAGCTAACACCTTGAGCTATCTCTTTTGCTCACTATATCTCTTAGATGAGGTATTATAATTACATTATTTACATTATTCGGACTGTTATCTTCATATTTATTGCCATATTCACAACGTTTCAGCCTCTATATCTCTGAGATGAGGTATTATGATTACTTATATTATTTACATTATTCGGACTACTATCCTCATTTTTATTGCCATATTCACAACGTTTCAGCCTCTATATCTCTGAGATGAGGTATTATGATTACTTACATTATTTACATTATTCGGCCTGTTATCCTCAGCTTCATTACCATATTCACAATGTTTCGGCCGTTGTACGCTACGGCATTCTTCAGGGAATTGGAATTTTTCTACAATATCTGTCTATATCTCTGAGATGAGTTATTATGATTACTTGCGTTATTTACATTATTCGGACTGTTATCCTTACCTTCAGTTCCATATTCACAACGTTTCGGCTGTTGTACGCTCTAGCTTACTTCAGGTCACATGGCTCAGTGGATAAAGACGTTGGTAAGACCTAGTGACTAGAGTCCGATACCACGCCACAGCAGTGGTGAACCAAACACTTAGAGAGTTGAGTTAAAGGGAAATAACTGAGGCATCCGGACGGGGCATGGCACGTGGAACTAGAACAATCTACCCCGTTGGACGAAATAAAGCGTTCGGATCGAAATTCTAACTTCGTTATCAACTTTATTACTTCATTATCATCGACTTTTTCCTTCATCAGTATTTTTCTTTTTTTTCACTTACTTCCACCCCCACCGTGGTCAAGAAAGAAACACGGTATTACTTTTCCTGCTTCTTTGCCTTCTTTCCTTCCTATTCGTATATTCTTTTTAAACCTTTGACCCTGCCCACCGCATTACCGGTGGTAGAGAAAAATGACATAGTACCCAGCCACCGGTTGAACAGTGGTAGAGAAAAATGACTTAATGCCCAGCCACCGGTTGAACAGTAGTAGAGAAAAATGACGTAATGCCCAGCCACCGGTTGAACGGTGGTAGAGAAAAATGACGTAATGTCCAACCACCGGTTGAACGGTGGTAGAGAAAAATGACGCAATGCCCAGCCACCGGTTGAACGGTGGTAGAGAAAAATGACGTAATGTCCAGCCACCGGTTGAACAGTGGTGGAGAAAAATGACGTAATGTCCAGCCACCGGTTGAACGGTGGTAGAGAAAAATGACGTAATGTCCAGCCACAGTTGAACAGTGGTAGAGAAAAATGACGTAATGCCCAGCCACCGGTTGAACGGTGGTAGAGAAAAATGACGTAATGTCCAGCCACCGGTTGAACAGTGGTAGAGAAAAATGACGTAATGCCCAGCCACCGGTTGAACGGTGGTTAAACACTTGTAACTATTTTTATATCTACCGTGAAACATTACAGAGCAATTATTTGCGAATTTTGACTCAGGAGGTCAGGCAGAAAGGGTTCGAATTGTTCTGGAACGCTGGATTCAAAGGGTTAATCAATATGTCTTCCTTCTCTCAAGAAAGAAAGACACTGTTTCTTTTCTTGCTTCTTTTACTTCTTGATCTTTGAGCACCGCCAAAACGGTGGTAGAGAAAAATGACGTACAGCCCAGCAACCGATTAAACGGTGGTAGAGAAAAATGACGTACAGGCCATCAACCGGTTAAACGGTGGTAGAGAAAAATGACGTACTGCCCAGCAACCGCTTAAACGGTAGTAGAGAAAAATGATTTATACCCAGCTACCTTAAACATTACATACGAATTATTTGTGAATTTTGACTCAAGAGCTCAGGCAGAAGGGTTAAAATTGTTCAGGAACGCAGTGATCAAAGGGTTAATCAATATTTCTGACTTCCCTTTCCTTATTTTCGTCCATTCCCATTGATGGTCGTCTTTCTTTCCCAAGATTTCTTTCTTCGCTTTTTCCTTATTTCCTTCAATATTTTTTTCTCATTTTCTTTCTTTCCTGGCTTTTCTTTCGTTTCTTCTTATGCAGCAACTTCATTTCTTCTTCTTCGTCATCTTTTACTTCTTTTTTAGTTTTTAAGCATTTCACCCCAACCAAGGCGGGAAGCCACTAGGACGCAAGGGGTTACAGAAAATTTAGAGCAAGATCAGAGTGATAGAAGAGGCTATGAGGAGAAGGGTAGTGGATAGATCAAGGCAACTGGAGATGTCGATTGACATTACATTTGAATAGATGGAGATTATAGCTCAGAGGGAAAATGGAATAGGGAAGGGAGTTCTACGGGCGAGAGGTGCGAGACATGAAGCTATTGGAGTAGAAGAGACGGCTACATTTAGGAGTTTCGACAGTGAAGGGGTGAGAGCGGGATGCCAGCCTCGTCGAACGCTTGAATTCATGAAGTCTGGGAACCAGCGAATGCAGCTCCTCAAAGCAATTACCATGAAAGTATTTGTAAAACAGACAGAGGGAGGCGACGGCGCGTCTGTGAGAAAGTGACTGTAGACGAGATGCCAGAGCAGGGCCACATATTGCATATCCGCCTCTATCAAGAACCCCGAGGCAAACAGAAGGGGCTCCAGACCATATATGGCAGCAATACTCCATGCAAGGGCGAATGGTTGATTTGTAGATCTGGAGGATCGATTCCGGAGAGAAAAATTTCCTGGCGCGGCACAGGGAGCCAACTTTCCTTGCGATGGACGAAGCAATTAACTCAATGTATTTGTTCCATCTCAGGTCAGCAGTCAACGTGAGACCGCGCAGCCGCAGAGAGTTAATCAATGCTTCCTTTTCTATCGCTTATTTCCTGTCTTTCCATTTCGCGTTTGATTCTTAATAAAATGTCCATCCTTTTCTTTTCCTTCATTTTCATTTTTTCACCTTCATCGTCGTCTTTCATTATTAAACACAATTTTTCTTTCTTTTCCTTTACTTTTTCTCTTCCTCTATCCTTCTTCGTCGTCTTTTTTTTTTTCTTAATCAAGATTCCTTCTTTTTTTTTGTTTCGCCTACATTGGCTTACGGCCATATCATTTTGTTACACCGGTTTTCCTACGATCACCGAAGTTAAGCAACGTCGAGTTTCCTCAGTACATAGATGGGTGACCGCTTGGGAATAGTAGATGCTGTAAAATATGACGCTCGTGTAATGGCTCGGGATTGGAAATCGAAAATCCAAGTTCCAATTCGAGTTGGTTTCGTTATTTTCACTTAAATACGATTTTAAATACGATAGGGAAATGTATGAATTTAACATTTCTCCCCCAGCTATGGGTTAATTAGTAGGACTTTCATTTGAATATTTTCTGTTTGTAAATATCCTGCAAAGAGTTTAGTATCCCCAAGAGAAAATAAATAATTAAAAAAATCACCTGTATTGTTGTCTTTCTTTCGTAATTAATAATTTTTTATTTTAGTTTTCATTATTTTCAGGATTTTTTTTTTCATTTTCGTTTTTCCCGACAAAATATTTTTTTTCTTTTTCCGTCCCCCTTTCCATTCTCATTCATCATCGGATTTCCTTCTTGACTTTTCTTTTCTTTTTCCTTATTTTCTTCCATTCTTTTTCATCTTCGTCTTTCTTTTTTAATTTATTTCTTTTTGTTATTGTCTTCCATTTTTCTTCATCGTCTGATTTCTTTCTTTTTCCATATTTCCTTCTTTTCTTCTGTTTTCTCAACAGTTTTCTTAATCTTTTTTTTTTCTTTTGCTATTTTCCTTCCCCGTCAATTCGTGTCATTTCTTCTTCATCAATATTTTTTATGTGCCATAATTTTCTTTTCTTCTTCACCATGTCTTCCTCCCCATATTATTCCTTTTTTCTCTTTTAAATGGCCTCCTCCTTTTTCCTTTACTTCACCCAGCTTCTCCTCTATTACTTTTTTCTTGTTTGTTTGTTTGTTTCTTTCTTTCTTTTTAAATCATTATACCCCAAGCAAGGCGATTATGCCACTCCGACGCAAGGGATGAAAAACAACAGAGTGAATGAAAATGATAAACTTTACTTTGGCGGAAGAACAAAAAATGAAGATTTGAAACGGCAGGAAATGACGTCATTTTGCCGACAGACATTTGACCGACGGACATTTAACAGAATGGACATTCAACCTAAAATATAGTGGTGTACTTAAATGTATGTCACACTCTTTATCGTAATGTGCTACATATATTTATATTTATTTACTGAAATAATTTATAATTTTTTGAGAAATTTTTTTTTTAAATCTATTCTTTATACATTATATTTTTTTTCAAATATTACTGCAAGTATTTTGAGAAAAGGCACATTTTATTACAGCAAACATCTTAAGCATTTACGATATAAAAGATCTTTCAATTTCGCTTTTAATGATCATTATCTTAAAGGGATGAACTATCTTTTATCTTACTGTTAAATACAAATTTAAATAATTAGGTGCTACTTTTTACCCAAATACTCTCAAATATTTTTCAAACTACTATTTTCAATAAACAAATATTGAAATAAGAAAACTTTTAACTTTAAATTTAGATTTAGTAATTTAATCAATTGAAATTCAGTGGTATTATTAGTCCCATTCTACCTTATAATACTGCTAATTAAAATACTTAAAGTATTGCTTGTTACTATTTTTACTTATAATTCTTCAGCGAAATGTCCGTCGGCCAAAAGTCTCTCGGCCAAATTTCTGGCCACGACGATTGACTTTGCATTTAATTTTTTTAAGATCGTACTTGAGAGTGAAAGAAGAAAACGAAATATATTACCGTCGGAAAAAATTGTGGAAGAAGGACCTATTAAAATAGAACTTACGGTTACAGTTAGCAAATTAAACAGTAAAATGATAATACGTGGCTGCTATTCAAGTACTATGCTGAAATTCAAATTGAGATACCAGTTTTTTTTGTCTCAAGTTTCTTCTTAAATGTAAGGAGATTGTCTAGCATTCATTGACATATGCAAGGATCGGTGTTACATAATACCTGGAAGAAAGAGATGAAAAAATGCCGAAGATAAAATAAGTAGGAAAATATAAATTAAATTCGAGGTACCAAATGGGAAAGCTTCGTGAAGAGCAGATTTTCTTCACCGTGATCGTAAAATTCTATTCTTTTTCCCTCTTCTTCATCGTCAGTTTCACTCCATTTTATCTTGTGCTTCTTTGTTCTATTATATTTGCTTATCCTTATTTGTTTCGCCTTCATTTTCTTTCCTTCTGATGGCGATTAATGATCCTATCCTCAGTGCTTTTTCCTTTTGTACGTTTGATGCAGATTAATCAAGGGAGGTAATTTGATCACATTCACATGAAGATACGGACAAGTGAGTAAAGATAGCAGCCTTTTATTATTGCATTTCTCCCTTTTTCTTTTTGTAACGACGCATGCGCAGATACGTTTTGTAATAGCGCATGTGCAAGCCACTTACAGCGGAGGTTTTATCGCCATGTTTTTAGGAGCAAGCAACGTAAATTTGTGGCGGTTTTCTGTTTCCTTTCGAAATGAAAACTTACTTGATTTCCATCTCTACCTGCAACCTGACTCTTACTGAAGTCATTAATTGACCGCTTTTGTTTTTGTTTTGTTTTTTTACTCATTTGTTTTACAATTTCTTTTCTATTCCCGTAACTCTCCCTTGATATTCTCTGTTTTAATTTATTCCTCTTCATGCGTTGCAGCCATTTGCAATCATGTGTTTTTCTTTCTTTGAGTCGTATCTTTCCACGCCTTTTATTTTCTGGAATACCTCATTGTCTGTATTTAAAATGTTATGTAATATCGGTCCTCCTCTATAGCAGTGAATGCTGGAAAATCTTCTCAAGTTTGAAGAAGAGACTTCAAGCAATAGAATTGTGGTTCTACAGAAGGATGCTGCGAATACCATGGACTGAACATGTGAGTAACGACGAAGTTTTAGATTAAGTCACTCAATTATGAGCCATGCATGATACACGCTTAGGTGATTATGTATCTTTCGATACATGACTGACGAGGCAGATTTTTCCTGCAGTAGGTTGCCATTTCTTTCTGCGGTAGACGAGTTGTCATCTAAGGCTATAGAAGCCTGTCTGTCCTGCTATTTACCAACAGATGGGGGAGGGGAGAAAAAGAGGATTCATATCTTTCCCAAGGGTATAAGCACGTCAGTGAATGCTTTGGATCTGACTGGAATTCGAACTCAGCTCTCCGATTCCCCAATCCGAGGCGCTACCCTTCATCGTACCGTACAGAAGCAAAAAGGATATTTATACTTACACTCAGAAAATGGTGGGGGGTTGAAATTTCTGCGGCACATAATGAAGAAAGAAGGCTCTGAAAATTTGACACTCACGGGACGTTTTGAGGGCAAGACAGACAAAGGAAATCAGTGCATAACCTGCCTAATGTGATTGTGTAAATGGTTGGAAGAACATAGACTATTCTGAGTGTTTGAATTGTTTTTACGGTTTATCAACGCATCGCAGGTTATTTAAAGCCATAAAAATATTTTTAGACTGTTAGAATTTATTTGGAGGTGGGATAATAACCGTTTAGTAGCTTCTCTCCCATCTATGATTAATTATTAAATTAACCCATAGTTTGGGGGGAAAAGGTAGATTCTTACCTTTTCCAAGGCTATTTGTGCATAAATGAATATAACGAACCCAATTTGAATAGAAACTCGCTTTCCGATTAAAAATTCTAAGCCGTTATCCATTAAAACATCCGCACAGCCTGGTTTACAGCACCTATTTGAATGCAAATATGCTGTTTAAATATATATATATATATATATATATATATATATATATATATATATATATATATATATATATATATTCCCGGCTTGAACAATCGGTTGTCTGGCCAAAGTGATGAGCTGTGATGCAGCGAAACAGTCTGTCTATTGATGACTATATAATGTTCCCGAAAATTAATTCGGTTGTGCACTCTGGGGAGAAAGTGCGAATTTTTACACAGTCACTACTACTGCTGTTAATGCAAGACTCTTTTAATGAATTGAGTTCTCTCCGTCACTAATTGTGTTTGTTTAAAAGAAATACGCTAAAATCCAGCTTCCTCTGTACCGTGCGTCAATAGTTAGGGGGTAGATTCTTCGACTGATGCCGAAATCACTGATGAGCTGCGAAAACAGTCTGTCTGTGATGACAATTTACACACACACACACACACACACACACACACACACACACACATATATATATATATATATATATATATATATATATATATATATATATATATCAAAGTGTAGGAGAACGAACAGTAGGGTTATAGTGTTCAAAACATTAATTTAAAAATAGTGCTCAATGCATAAAATAGACTCGTAAGATTAACACCGTAAAATCCCACCTGATGAAACGTTTAAAAAAAGTTTTCCCTTTTTTGAAGTTGAAACAAAAAATGTACAATTTTGTAGTGGATATATGCATGTTCTAATGTAACACTGCATATATATATATATATATATATATATATATATATATATATATATATATATATATATAAATATATAATGAGAGTACATTCGGAAAAACTGGCAAGATAAAACACGCGAAATGAACTCTGTCGAAATTAGCATACCAAATATTTTTGAATTATATATTTTGCCGAGTTTCTCTTACTCTTTCACCGGGTGAGAGTCTGAAAATGTTTCTTCACGTACCTGCGCATGTCATTTAGGTTCGATCAATTCCCGCAAGACTTTCCTTTCGTTGACTCCCTTCTCAAAAGTATGACTTTTCAGCTACTTCCATTCACTTAATTTTATTCTCTTGCAAATTTACATTTCGAAATAAATATTCTGAAAAATAAATCATAACGCTTTGATTTTGTCAGTGCTCGGATGCGAAAAGTTATAGATTAGATTTAGAAACGAATTAAAAGGGAAACTTAAATTGTAACAAATTGAATGTTTAAAATGGCTTTATAAAATTCGGTGTTGCCTAATAGACAGAGCTAACAGTATTTCCTTTATATTCTGGAACCAATTCTTAATCTCTATCTATAAAAGGCAGGATGTGTATGTGTGTGTGTGTGTGTGTGTGTGTCTGTCTGTCTGTGTGTGTGTAAATGTCGCTTGATTTAACGTACTTTAAACATCTCGGTCACAAAGTGCACCGAAGCCGAGCAATGTTGAATTGTGTCTTTAAATGCAAATCTCTCCCTGACTCTCGCAATATACCTGGAAAGATTAGCTTCCAGATCAGTAGTTGAAAATATGTGAATATACAAATTAAAAAATAAGCGGAACATCTACTCAAATATACTCAAAAATACACACAAACGCACACAAATATATATATATATATATATATATATAAACACAATTTCATAACCCATGCCAAATTCACTATAATTGAGAGAATAAAAAAGTTCAGAGCAGATAACATTAGAAAGATTTTAGAGTTCCATGAAAAATAGTGGATACAACGTTTAAAAACCCACTATCCAGCCGGGCTAAACCATAAATTTAACAATATAGATAGTACTAATATATGACCCTACAAATCAAACCTACCCACATTTCTCACCCACACAAGATAGACATGCGTACGGAGGTCTTGAGGCTCACACTTATAAACACACCCACACGAATATACACACTTACACACATCATACTCACTCACTCCCTAATGAGCCAAATGATAACACCCACCCACAAAAATATACACGCTACACACATCATACTTACTCACTCCCTAATGAGCCAAATGATAACACACACAAACACACACACACCCACACACCCACACACTCAACAGAGACACATTCTCTTTCCAGGAACCAATAAAACAGTCAAACTGACCAGGGGAATTCAGAGCAGCATGAATCCATCCAGCTCTTATCTTAAATAACAACTTAAAAGAGACTGATGACCAATACAAGGACTGACCAACTTTAAATAAAATAAAATAGAATAAAAAAACAAATGAAAACTATAGGGCAAAAGTTCATTTTCTCCATCAAGACATTCATTTCTGTAGTTCACTGCTACCAGCAAGCAGAAAATGATTTTTCCCTGATGATGGTCATGTTGGCCGAAACTAGTCGAGGAATCTAAATGAAATAATAATAAAAAGGAAGGAATATTAATCTACAACCCAGTGTGTCTGAAATTTTTATTTTTTTAATATTTTTATTGTTCAATATATATATATATATATATATATATTAAAGTGTGCAGCTTATATTTTATATCATAAAAAAATAATTTATGCAAAGCCTTAAATAACAATGTTAATCAGATTAATGGCGAAATCAATTCGCTAACGGGACTTAATGAGACATTAACTTAATATCTCTTCTTTGAATAATAAAATCCTTATATTCGAATCGGAAAATTGCGCCCTGAAGATGACAATTTGAAATTGTCGAAAGTACTTGGCATGTGTTTCCATCTGACAATAACTCGAATATAATGATCTTATTATTCAAGGAATTGATAGTAAGTTAATGTCTACTTAAGTCCTGTTAGCGAAGTGATTCCGCCATTAATCACATTCAGTTGCTATGTTATTCTTTGTATAAATTGTTTCTTTATATATATATATATATATATATATATATATATATATATATATATATATATATAAAGGGCGATTAAAAAGCAACTCACTTTTTTATGTATGAATTTTACGTATGATTGTTCCTGAAGCCTGTGATTTTTTGGGGGATTGTTTAAAGGAGCAAGTCGATTATACCAAACCAAATGGAAGAACTTAAAGAGCGAATACAAGACCTTATGTCTGGCATATTACAAAAATTCCATCCTGGTGATATCACCTGACGCGATTTCTGGGCGGCACGAGACGCTGCTAGCGAAATCTGGTACCTATATCGAGTTTTGAACGCTTTCTTCTCTGCATATCTTGTAAAAATTATAGTTAATAAATAAATTATAAATTATATATAAATATATAGTTAATAAAAAAATTACGAGTATTTTAAAATGGGAAGTTATATTTTCAATATATATATATATATATATATATATATATATATATATACTCGTTTCTGAAAAAACCTTCGAATTTTTGATTTGCCAATAATCAAATCAATCTCGAAGGAAAAAAAGTTTTTTAAAAAAGAAAGAGCTAGAAACATGAAAGTCTGTCGAAAAAAATCGCACAGATACAGGCTTGAAGCCCAAAGAAAAAAACCCGACACGAGTAAACAACTAACAAAAGAGCTCAATACAACCGTAGAGCAGACCTAGATAAACCTAGTGGGCCAGACAAACCTACCTAGGTTTCACCTAAGCGGATCTTGGTTATCCCCTCCCCTTTTAGTCGTTTGAATAAATATTTACCCCCACCGGTGTTGTTCTTCTTGTGTTTCTTCTTCATTGTCTTTTTCTTTGGTCACGTGGTATGATTTCGATTACCGCCTATATGCTGTTTCTCTTTTGCCTCTTTAGCCAGCTTTCTTTGATGATCCGCTTAGGTGAAACCTGGGCAGGTTTGTCTGGTTCACTAGGTTTTATATATATATATATATATATATATATATATATATATATATATATGAAGACAGATGAAAAGCTTATCTGAGCCGTCGATTTTTGTCCTCCGATAGCGTTTAGCAAAATAGATTTTCATCAGAGGACGAGAGATATATATGTTCCTTTTGTCGTAATTCTTAATTCACATACAACAAGAAAATCTGTGTAAAAATGTAGCTGTATGTTATGTAAACTTTATAGGTAAAGTTCACAATCTCTGGCATAGAATGTAAGTAAATATGAAAGTAGTCATTTTGCCAAAAATGAATGGTGATAGTCTGTTTCCAGTCTTGAACGCAATCCTCAGGCAATGTTTACATTTTATTTTCATTTATATATATATATATATATATATATATATATATATATATATATATATATATATATGAATAAACATAAAATGAAAATTCATCATAGCCAAAAGTATTCTCCTCTAATAGACTTCAGCAAGGCTAATTTCATCAACGCACAAAAAGCATGAACTAAATTTTCCTTTCCGCTCATTTACATTGGCTTTTTCCAGACATTTTAATTAAATTTTAAATTTTAGACGTAAATGCCCCGCCTATATATATATATATATATATATATATATATATATATATATATATATAGAAAAAAGTTTCAAATTAAAAATTATAATGTTTTATTTTATGAAAGTATTTATTTATTTATATATATATTTGATATTTCAAATTGTCCTCAATTTTTCATCAGAAATAACTGTTTGTTACAAAAAATTATTAAAATTACTGTTTGTTATATATATATACATATATATATATATATATATATATATATATATATATATATATATATATATATATATAAAACAAATATAGTTTTAAAGTGTGCTATGTTTATGGGATAAAATGCTCTGTATCAGAGGTGGAACGTATTGAAATATAAAAGTGAACATTGAAGTCAACACTCAGGCGACAGACTTTTTCATGCTAAACGCAGTCATCAGGCCTGATGATTGCGTTTAGCATGAAACAGTCTGTGGCCTTTGAGTGTTGAGTTCAATGTTCACACACACACACACACACACACATATATATATATATATGGGGGGTAAATATAGTTTTAATGCATGCAAAATTCATATATAAATGTACTTGATATTAGGGATAGAGCGTATATAAAAACAACACTTGTAATATAAAAGTGGTTATTGCAGAGAACACTGAGCCATGATTGTTTGTCTGTTTGAATGCAATCCTCAGTTTTTTTATATGTTTATTTTTTACATTTATATTATATATATATATATATATATATATATATATATATATATATATATATATATATATGCGTAATTCCAGCATTCACACGTACAAAAATCTAATCCAAATGTTTATTTTGCTGTATCAGCCTCCATAGAATGGCATGAAACAGTTCAGATTTCTATTGGTGTATGACTGCACGTGACTAACCCTGACTAATCTTTGAGACGGCCAAATGGAACGGCGTAAAGGAAAATGGTGTTTCCAAAAAATAAAATCAAAAAGAAAAAGAAACCATGAACTCAGTAAGCTGGGATAAGATACTGGGAAAAAAAAAAAGAATCAGCAAAAAGTTTGCTGAATGTTTAATGTAAATGTTTTTGTATATGTTTATATATACAAAAGATTTCTGAGTCAACTCAGATGTTCGTACCGAAAAAAAAAAAAGAAAATCCTAAGCCATGCGATAAAGCAACTAGGACTCAAGGGGCAATTAAGGATGAAAGCCAACTAAGTGGAAGAATCTATGAAAACGTTACCGAGGAGAAAGGACCATAAAAGAACACCATCCAATGAAACTAAAGATGGCGATTGAGGTTGCAACTAAAATATTAATGATCCTAGTTGACAAAAAAACAAAGAAAGAGACGTCTACAGACGAGAAGTGCGACAGAAGATACGATTAGTAAAGAACTAACTATTCAAGCAACTGATTTCAATTTTAATCAATTGCCTTTGTGTGCCTACAAACATATATATATATATATATATATATATATATATATATATATATATATATATATATATAATCCGGTGTTATATGAATTATTTTATTTTTATATCCTTAAATGTCTATAGTTCTTAACAGAAGCCACTGGTTTTACCAACGGCTTTATAATCTTCTCAATTCACTCTCGTGTGGTCATGTGTGATGTCATGAGCTGCGATACGATTTTCCTTCTAGCGTCTTATATGCACGTGTTTAATAGGAAATCATTTATGTAAACAATCACAGACTATCATCAATGTCTTGTCCGTATATTGCTTAATATGTTTATTTTTAAAAACAGTGATCAATGCAATTCTGTAGCAAATTAGTAAATTTATAATATATACTCGACTCTCCAATCGTATTCGACGATTAGTAAAGAACTTACTGTTCAAGCAAGTGATTTTAACAGCAAATTAATCAATTGAGCCTATATATATATATATATATATATATATATATATATATATATATATATATATAAAGGAAAATATTCCATGAGAAAAGTATGTATATTAAATGAAGAGGGGGGGTGCCGCAAACGTTTTTGGTTGTAATGTGGATTTATTGAAAAAATATTATACAGATTTCACGAAGGTCTGGTCTCACAAACCGTCTTCAGGTGGAGATTTTTACATATTAAAAATAATTAATTTTTAGAATTCTAGAAAAAATTCGGATTGCCAACACACAAACAGAATTTTTCATATCGAAATATTCCACATTGAACATGAAGAAAAAAATTAAAAACGTTTTCACCACCCTGAGACCAGACCAGAAACACGTTTCGTGAAATTATAAAATATAATATCAATAAATATACCAAAAATATATATATATATATATATATATATATATATATTGGTATATATTGGTATATTTAGAGAGCAATCCTTTCTTTATGCATGTTTCATTAAAAACGACAGACAAGGTACTACAGTTGAGCTTTTTATTTAATTTTTCTGGACAAAGGGTGTGTAAGATCTGTCCGGATGTTTTATATTTCCGAGCGCTTTCGACTATACTTTTAGCCATTATCAAGGATGATTCAATTTTTCAGCTTAATTGAGTGTGTGCGTTCTGTGTATGTATTAGTGTGTGGTAGGGATGTTTTTAATTTCCGAATACGGTTAGCACATTGTGGCCTTGTTCGTAGTTAATATTGTTAAGAGTTGGTTTCTTCTTTTTTATTATTAAAGCTGTCATTATTTTTAAACTTTTTTGCAGGTGGATGCAGTTAATATATTTGTGTTTTCTACTAGTATGTTCCTAATGGAATCGGGTAAATCTGAATGTGTATTTAAATGTGTTCTAATGGATCTGTGATCAGATAGGTGTAACGTAAGACGTCTGGATAAGCATGTGGTTGTATAGCCGATGTAATTATTTATGAGTCCGGTTTGGTGAGGAACGCAGTTCCTTAAAGGGCATTTGAACTCATAGATAATGTTCGTTCTTTGTAATTTTGACTTAGCTGGTGTGTTGTTATTTTTGAAGATAACGTTGGCTGTCTTAAATTTTTTATAATAGATAATAAGTTTGATTTTTTTATTCGGATCACTACATACACAGAACGCACACACTCAACTAAGCGGAAAATTGAATCATCCTTGATAATGGCTAACTATAGCCGAAAGCGCTCGGAAATATAAAACATTCGGACAAATCATAATTCACGTTTCCAAGGATACAGAGAAATCCATTCAACCAGATTAGATTTAAATAAAAATACATATACATCTTATAAAAAACCCAACACCAATCCTTTATATATACACCCTAAATCATATCACCCACCTCCATCTATAATTAAACATATTCCGTTATCTATCACTAAAAGAATAAGTACAAATTCAGCAAATGACAAGATTTTCGATGAGCATATCAATTCCTATAATAAAGCTCTAAACGACAGTGGCTACAAAAACCCAAAACTAACTTATATAAAAAATGAAAATGGAAAGCATATAAAAAAACTGATGTAGAAAAATAATTTGTTATACGCCTCCATATAACCAAATGGTAAAGAACAAATTAGGACAAAAATTCCTCGCATTAATAGTCAAGCATTTTCCTAGTGAAAGTAAACTAACACTGTTTTCAATAAAAACACAATAAAAACACACTAAAATTGAGTTACAGGTTTATGGATAACTGAGAAAAAATTATTAAGAAACATAACGCTAATATCTTAAATAAACACTTATACCAAAACCAAAAAATTCAGACAATGGAAAAATAAAAATAAAAATAAAAACTGATGAAGACAAACAAAAATTATGTAACTGTAGAAACCCTCATAATTGCCCTCTACAAAATAAATGTCGCACAGAATCATTAGTAAACCAATGCAATATCTCTTCGATTGAAAATCCTGAAAACATAAAAATATATATAAGTTGCACAAACCATGAGTTCAAAAAAGATTCAACCAACATCAAAGTTCATTTAGGATAAATAAATATAAAAAGCAAACATCTCTCTCGAAGTACTTCTGGCACCTAAAAGAATCAAATAAAACACCTACAGTAAAATGGAAGTTAATAAGAAAAGCTAGAATATGTAGGTCATTAAATTACCCATGTCCTTTGTGCATACATGAGAAACTATATATTACTAAGTTTTTAAAAAATAAAAATTTATTGAATCAGAGAAATGAAATAGCTATTTTATGCCGTCATTGTCAAAAATTTTCTTTAAATGATATTTCAAAATAAAAATAAATTTAAAAAGTGCGAAAAAGGTAATATACATACTTATATTTAACGTGAAAAAATAATTTTATATACTGTAAGTAATTCTATTACATTTACTTGTTTAAAAAAATAGTCTATTAAAATAACAATGAAAATATTTTAAATTTGTATTTAAAATTGTAGTTAAAACGAATTCCAACCTAAGCATCTTTTAAAACTCTAGTTAAATAAAATGTATTCTAACCTAAACAATGAATTATTTAATGAATCCAATAAAATATCTACAGAAAAATGAAATTATGATGAAAAGCTGGAAGATGTAGGCCAATGAATGACCCATGTCCTTTGTACATACATGAGAAACTATTTGTTACTAAGTTTATATGAAAAAAATAAAGTTTACTAAATCAGAGAAATGAATTAGCTGTTTTTGCCGTCATTGTCATAAATTTTAATTAAATAATATTTAAATATAAATTAAAAAAAAAAATTGTGACCTAATAATATACATACTTATACTTGATGTGAAAATAATTCTACATACTGTAAGTGATTCTAATACATTTATTTGTTCTTAAAAAAAATATAGTATATTAAAAATTAAAAGTGAAAATATTTGTAAAATCGTAGTTAAATAAAACGTATTCTAACCTAAACACCCCACCAAAAATCTTTAAATACACAAATAGAAAAAAATGCCGTAAGAATTTTTGCCGTTAACAATAATTTTTTTAAAACAATCCAGACGACATGGATTTAATGGATGTCAGAATTCATTGAAAATATACACCCCTACCGCTACCAAAACTTAACTAGTAACTGATACATCAAAATACAGCGATAATGAACACACAAACACCCCTTGTCTGTAACCTTGGAAACGTGAATTATGATTTATGCTGTGTCTTTAAAACCCAGTAATTTTAAAAGTTACTCCAAATTTGGAGCTTTCAGCTTCCATTTTTGAAACATGGTTAGAATTGTGTAGCGAATAAAAACATATTTTAAATCAATTAATATATATATATATATATATATATATATAGAGAGAGAGAGAGAGAGAGAGGAGAGAGAGAATGTAGACTTATAATATTAATGCTTTGTAAATTTACAAAGAGCACTATTTTGTAAAAAATAAACATATCTATAAGAACACCGGATTATATATCTTACTGTTCTTTCTTTTATATATATATATATATATATATATATATATATATATATATATATATATATCGCCCTGCTTCACTCTATACACACCTGAACTGAATACCCACCGGGTTAAATAAGACAGACGATATCTTTGTTTGCCGAAATATGCTATTCCCCATATGAGGTAATTTTGGATATTTATTGTTTATTAATTATATTGCTCTGTATTAATAAATGCATTGATCTTTTTGGAAGATAAGTTTTAATATTTTATATTAATAGGATCCATTTGGATTATATGCCAACAGATTTCCTGCGAAAAAGAAAAAAAGAAGAAAAGAAATGCAAGGAAGAAAGAAAGACGTCAGATATGAATGAGAATAACAGAAAAATTAGATAATATTTTTTGTTTTAAAGGGAGGTATCTCTTAAATATAGGGTAGTATTTCTAAAATATATATTACTCACCGGCATATCATTTTAATAATGATATATATATATATATATATATATATATATATATATATATATATATATATATATATTTAATCATTAAATTATAAAAAATTAAATTATATATATAAAAAAATTAAATTTATATATATATATATATATATATATATATATATATATATAAAGATTTTTTTTGATTGTAGTATTTTAATTTAATATTTTTATATAAAACTTTGTTGTTTATATACAAACCTAAAATTATGATTTTTGATATATTTTACATATTTACAGTGATGTTTTACCGTCAGAAAATTTTGAATGGATGAATTTCTTTTAAAATCACGTCAATCCATCACACACTTTGAAAAATCGCAAATCGTATAATATCGCCCTAAATGGATAAATAAAAAAAAATGCTAATTTTCTTGTGTATTAAGAAGCTCTTTTCTTTTTGTAAAAACACACACCCAACCCATTATATAATTTAGAAAAGGATATATATATATATATATATATATATATATATATATATATATATATATAGGTAGGTATGCAGAAAATATAAAAAGAAACACGTTGGGTGCATAATCCGGGGTTCCTTAGTATTTTTGTTTTTATTTTTAAGAAGACAGTGCTCCATACAGAAGTAGAGCTTATATTATAATAATAATTTTTTTTGTTTAAAAAATTATTATTATATATATATATATATATATATATATATATATATATATATATATATATATATAAAGGCTGTTCCAATAACGTGGACCGATTTTAAATGTGAAATAAGTTTAAGCTTCTAATGATCTTTTTTTTTCTTTCAGATTAAACAACTTAAGTCTGGAAATTTTAATCATGGAAAAATAAAAATCAATCAACGTGTTAATTTTATCGAGCACTATTAGGAAAATGAATGAGAAGTTCCCAGGTTGCATCATTTTTTGAAAGAGCGAAGTCAATTGGCCGCCATGATCGTGAGACTTGACGCCTTTAGTTTTCTTCCTTAGTGTCATCTTAAAACTAAGGGTCTATGTAAACAAGCCAACAACAATTCAGCTGAAGGATGAGACCATAAGACATATTGGTGAGTTCGAGGATCAACTATGTAGAAACGTCATCAAAAATTTGGGCCAGTGAGTTGAGGTGTGCCGCCGAAGCCTTGGCGGACATTTGCGCGATATTATTTTTCACACATAATTACTATGACTTAAATAGCATGATCTAATAGGGAAATAAATAAATTTTCAGCAAAAATACTGATTTATTTACTGCTGATTTTGATCCGTCTTAATGAAACACCCATATATATATATATATATATATATATATATATATATATATATATATATATATATATAATTTTGACGTTCTCTTTGATACCCATACTACGATAAATATTTTGTAAACCACTGTTTCAATTTCCTAGATTTTCCGTTCAAATCGAGCAATCTTATCAGAAGATCTGCGCAAAAATAGCTGAAGTTTATGAATGAGGACCGTTTTTGACTTTGTCTGCTGTTAGCAACGCCTGTCATTCAGATATTATCAGTTTCATTTGGGAAACGAAATTTTAACTGTTGCAAATCAAGTGAATTTGTTCGCCAAACTTCAACAAAGATTTAAATTTGAACGAGGCGACATGGAAGAAATGGTTTAGAGTATGGTATTTTTTTTTTTTTTTTTTTTTGTCTTCTTCCTTTAATTTGGTTAATCTCGTATTAGAATGACCGGAAATATTAAAATCATTTGTGATACAATAATAGAAAGGGTACGTCTTCTAATCGAATTTATCTAAGCTTTACGATGCAGTTAAGCGATCTTAAGAGAGTTAGAAGTTCTATCTTGATAAAATCCGTCGGGGGGGGGGGGCTGAAACGTGTCTGCTATGATTGAGTATAGTTTTCCTCTTGATTGTTTTATTCATTTTGTCTCTTCTTCAGATATACAAGAATAAAAAAATATGCATTTCAATTATCTCCCCACCGACACATATATAATATCATTGCTTTTCTTCTTCTTCTTCTTCTTCTTCTTCTTCTTCTTCTTCTTCTTCTTCTTCTTCTTCTTCACATGCTCCCTCTCCCTTTCTATTACAGCCAACATGGTGCGTTTGTTTATTTATTTTTGAAAATAATAATATACCATTCATTACATAAAAAATAATAAAAAAATAAAAGGGTTAAGTGGTCATTTGATAAAAAACGCCTGAGGATACTGTAATATATATATATATATATATATATATATATATATATATATATATGGAACTGTCATTTACGCTGACGTGCCTAACCTCTGGGCCACAAAGAACCTTTCGGTAGACAAGTTTATAAGATATATATATATATATATATATATATATATATATATATATATATATATAGAGAGAGAGAGAGAGAGAGAGAGACTGGTCATGTCTTCAGAATTTCTGATGACAGGATACCCAAGATCCTAATGTATAGCCAGTTAGATCAGGGCTATAGGAAAGTAGGACGACCATGGCTAAGATACAAGCTGAAAAGCAACTTGTCAGCAGTTAATATACCACATAACACCCTTGATCGCTTAGCTTTGGAACGGGTAGAATGGAGATCAACGTGTTTTAGTGAACTCAGCAATTTTCAATCTGCTTGTCTGAATCATCTTCAAGAAGGGAGAGCAAGATCTAAAAGGTCAGCCAATCTAAAAGTGATCCCATCTCACAATCCTCACGCTTGCACCATATGTGGCCTCCTTTGTAAATCACTAGCGGGTCTTAAATGACACTTGAGATTATCACATAAACTTTCATAACTGAATCAATAAGCTGTCACATCCTCATGCGTCGAAACCGACGGGAGAGTCCATTATTATTATTATTATTATTATTATTATTATTATTATTATTATTATATATACTTTAATGATCAGGAGGTCTGTTGAATCTTATATATATATATATATATATATATATATATATATATATATACACATACATACATACATACATACATACATACATACATATATATATAAATACATGAATTATTCACACAAAACTAATGCAAAGGTTAATGGTTTAAATGGCGAGACATCCATCATCGAAAACAATTCAAATAGTATACAAAAACCTCCAGATCCGTTATGAATGAATTGATCCTTGTTTATATAAATTTCTGCCGTATTAGTTGTTATTTTTACTACAAGCTTTCGTCTGTTCCTACAGACATCTTCAGGTATAGAATTGATGTTTTTTTTTTTTTTTTTTCTTTTAGTAATAAGAGGACAACGAAAATATATGTGTTGTTTTATCCGAAAATGCTATTGAAAAAAGAGTTATTGATTTTGGAACGCGCCAAAGCAACGCTGAGTTTGATTTAAATTTTTTAAAGTGTTTGCGTTTATACCAAATATGGTGATGAACAAATTTTTTTACTGGTAAATTTTTCTGTCAAAGTGGCATGAACTATATTGTTCAATAATTACAGTAATGTCGCACTTATTATCTAAATATATATATATAGTATTGAGGCAGCAGATCATTATTTAAATATACATTGTTAAATATAACAGGCAATGAATGTCTATTATGTTTGGTCGTGAGTCGTTGTAAGCTTCATATAGTTGCTTTAATTATGGGAGGAAATAAAGAGAAATAATGCCCAACATTTGGATATTTATTTTAATAGCCGAAAGCTTAGATCAAGAAAAAGCTGAATAAAAAAAAATTATCCAAATGTTTGACAATTTTTGTCTTTATTTTCAACCGAAATGGAAGCAAAACATATGAAATATTTTGGACAATTTTGCTGTTACATCCAGTATTTGACACAATATAGGTAACAGGCGCGTTGTGTCTATTATAAATTTAATGAGATTTATTTCTTGGGAAATAAGCTTCACTACATTGGTTTTGAAGACGCAATAAGAGTCTAAATTCGTATTAGTTTTTTTTATTACGTTTCTCAGTTTTGACTGGCTTCAGGAGAGAAAGAAATCCAATGAAATTCAAATTCGTGTCGTAATTCGCATTCAAAATTCAAAATAATTCAACAGACATTGAAATTCCTGTAAATTCTTCATTTCTAGAATTTTCCATTTCTAGATAATGGCAGAAGCCAGAGGAATGCTTTGGATTTTAACAAGAACTAACACGTAATGTGGAAAATTCGTTTACCCCTTTCATCACCAAGAGACGGAAATAAAATTAGCTGTCAATACAAAGAAAAGCGAAAAAGTATATTTGGTCTCTTTTAAACTGGAATTTGGAATAAACTACATTTAGGAAATGTTCGGTTTTTACGAACTATCAAAATTTCTCCTCCGTCATGCTACAAGATCTTACAAAAGGCCAAAAAATGGAGTCCCGGTGCCATATTTAGTCCGATGTCGTATAATCCTCGCTTGAGAGAGTTTAAAATCTCTTCCGTGGAGCGTCTTGGGTAAGACGATAAACTACATCTGCGTCCTGAGTAAGACGATGGTCTGCATCCCACAACAAGGTCTTTGATAGGAGGTTTTGAAGAGTATGTTGGTTGCTGGTGTTCCTGGGTTTACCCTGGTCCGTCGGGGCCCCATCTATGACCAAAACCTTAACCACCCCTGATGGGGTCAAAACATTGTGAAAGTATAAAAATAGGTTTTAATAATAGCATTACTTTTAAGGAAAAATTATTACCAGCCCTACATTTTTGAAAAGAAATATTAACCCCAATAAATATTTTCGAAAAAATATTACCTACAATATATTTTTGAAAAAAAAAATATATATTACCAGGAATACATTTTTGAAAAATATTACCAGCAATACATTTTTGAAAAAAAATAATTCCCAAGAATACTTTTTGAAAAAATATTAGGTTGGTGCAAAAATAATGACGTAATAATGTCGTTTTTTGACGTAGACGTCAAAAACGACATTATTACGTCATTATTTTTGCACCAACCTAATATTACCAGCAATTTATTTTTGAAAAAAAATATTACCAAAAATATATTTTTGAAAAAATATAACCAACAATTCATTTTTGGAAAAAAATATTACCGTCAATAAAAATCTTGTCGGCATTAAATAAGCCATTGAGTTTGATATGCCGTAAAACAAACGTAACCCAGCCAAATCAACCTTCCATGGAGCAGGTAGACATGCAATTCACCCGGCAAACTGTTTTCCGTAGACGCATGTCTGTAGCTATTTCCATGTCAAATTTTTTGTTTCTTAATTCAGACAGTTCAGAAAGTTACAACTGGTACACACCATGCTACAGCCACGGAGGCGAATCATCTGCATTTCCACCGTGTTCGAAATGTATTTTTTAAAAAATAAATTTTTAATTCATCTTTTTTATCCCAAGAACTACGAAACTGTGGAAAAGATTTCCAGGTGAATGCTTCCCTGAACAATTCAATCTTGACCGCGTCAAGTCAAGAACCAACCACTGTCTATCCTCCTAATCCATATAATCTTCACTTTCTATCACCCTTACATCGATACATATCACACACCAGGGTCGCCTCGACGTGGTGTATGAGCTAGCAAGCTTGTCTCGCTAGAACTATTCCATCTGAGTCGTGAATTCGATCCTTACTGAGTGCCCAATAATTTCAGCCTTGTGCCACATCTAAGCTACGCTCAGAAAATCATCATATCACACAACTGATTCATTATTTATATTATTCGGACTATTGTCCTCATCTTTGTCGCCATATTTATTACAACCTTTCGGCCGTTGTACGCTCCGGCCTTCTTCAGGTGGTTGGAATGTCAAACTGAACCCTTTATTTCGCTCACTGGGGTAGAGTGTTCTAGTTCCACGTGCCATCTTTAATGGATGTCAGTTATCAGTTATCTCCTGTTAATTTCCCTTTGAAAGTTCTCCATTGCCTTAACCAGGTATTGGACTCATACTCTTTGGGGTCCTGTCACTGGATCTAAACAACGCCTTTATCCACTGTGGCATGTGTCCTTGAGGACCGTTGTAAGACCCGGTCTTGTTCAGGTGGTTGGAATGTCGAACTAAAACCTTTATTTCGCTTACTGGGGTAGAGTGTTCTAGTTCCACGTGCCATGTTTAATGGATGCCAGTTTTCTCCAGTTAATTTTTCTCTGAATGTTCTCCACTGCCTTAACCGGGTATTGAACTCACACTCTTCCGTGGTGCACGTAGGCATACACTTCACCCGACAAACTGTTTTCCGTAGACGAATGCCTGTCGCTATTTCCATGTCAAGGACACATGACACAGTGGATAAAGGCGTTAGTTACGAAGTTAGATCCAGTGACAGGACCCAAAGAATGTGAGCTGGGCACCTCTTCAGTATTATTTTCCTCAGCTGTTCGTCAGTCCTTTGAGTGAGAAGCCCCTGAGCGCACTTTTGTCCAAAGACAGAGACGCAACTGAGAGACGATAAGTAGACGGGAAATTACTCAAAAAGAGTAATTTGGACGGACGCGCTCACACACACATATATTTGCATGTGCGTGTGTTAAGCTGTAAAGAGAAACAGAGCTGAGAATAGGGACGTCAAACTGAACACAATTATCATACAATACTATCAATGATAGCCTTACACCGTATGTAAATTTAGGATAAACTCTGGATAAAGTAAGGCATATATATATATATATATATATATATATATTATATATTAATAAAAAAAAAAAAAAAATATGAATCCATCGCTACATAACAGTTTTCATGTTTCAAAAACAGGCGCTATAACTTTAATTTAATCATAAAAATTTAATCGAAATTCGCTTGTAGATGAAACAGATCTTGATACTTTAATTCCAATTAATTTTTATAATTAAATTGAAGGTTTAGCTCCTTTTTTTGAAACATGAGATCTCTTATGTAGCGATGGATTCATATTTTTTAAAATAATTATAATTTAGGCTCTACTTATGTATTGATCACTGTTCTTTTTTAAATAAAAAAAAGTATGAAAGGACTTTGAATTATTAACCTGACGTGTCCTTTCCTACTTTTTTATATATTTGCACACGCATACACACACACACACACACACACACACACACACACACACACACACATATATATATATATATATATATATATATATATATATATATATATATATACAAAAAGAAATCCAAACTTACCGCGTAATATATAGTCTATTTCAATTGACGCCAAGTATGTCAGTCTTATCAAACCCAGACGGATGGACTGTTTCCGTGTCGGAAGTCGAGATTTAAAATTTAAAATGTTACACAGACAGAAATTAAATAATTGATACAGAGCCTACCCATATCGACGCTTCGGCAGGACAGAATGCCCGAGTTGGTGATAAGGGGAGGTCGGAGGTTATTTGAAAGAAGCTACATAAATCTAACCCAGATATTAACCTTAAGACCTAAAATTTATATGGTATTTTATAATAAATACATTGAGCTCTTTTTGTTGATCAATTTTAATATTGTATATTAATTAGGACCCACTTGGATTATATACGAACGTATTTTTTAACTTGAATTCAGAGTTGTCCTTCTCCTAGACCAGTTGCCATCCTAGTCTGTCCTGCTATTTACCCATAGCTGGGGAGAAGAAGAGGATTCACACCTTTCCCAAGAGCATTAGCACGTAAATGAATGTAATGGATTCGACTGGAATTAGAATTCCTCTATCCGTTTCCTCAATCCAAGGCGTTATTTTATATATATATATATATATATATATATATATATATATATATATATATATATATATATATATATATATGTGTGTGTGTGTGTGTGTGTGTGTGTGTGTATATATATATATATGTGTGTGTGTGTGTGTGTGTGTAAACACATTAGGAAATGGACAAAGTCTGACAATTATTTTAAGACCTTTATGTTTATACATTCTTTTTATAGATACAAATATTTAAGTAAAATGCTAACTGAGCGCTCCTCTGTGGCCGAAAAGGTTGAAAGCACGTTAGGTTATATAACGGTTCCGTATAGGGTACGGGTTCGATTCCTGTCGGAGGACGAAAGCTTTTTATGAAAATTTCTCGGACATTCAGGCCGGTAAATGCTGTTTAATACTGTTTATTATAAAACAGAGCATTTACTTAAATATTTGTATCTATAAAAAGAATGTATACACATAAAATGTCTTTTTATATATATATATATATATATATATATATATATATATATATATATATATATATATATAGATAGATAGGTTCGTGTGTGCATTAGAAAAGAAAAGATTAACAGGAAAACATTGAGATAGATTTGTTTGAAGGAGGCCGTTATGTTATATTTTTGTGCGTTCCAAACTGCGCAGATATCTGTCGGTCGAGAACAAACGACTTTTAGTTTTCGTTTGAGGCTTGGTAAAATGCCCATTTCTGAATGACGAGCTTCAGCTCTGTATGCATCTTGACGAGTTGCAATAAATATTTTATGTCATGTGTCCTCCCGTAGATGACAGATGCCAATCTCGGCGCCAAAAACGGCGGCCCTGAACGGAAAATAAGAGGGAAGTCGATGGATACATGAACGTAACACACACGCGCACAAATAATATATATATATATATATATATATATATATATATATATATATATGCCATATGCAGATATTTTGGCACAGTTCTGCGTATCTGACTGACGAAACAAAACGTATATATATATATATATATATATATATATATATATATATATATATATATATACTTTATTTTAGCATATTACATCGAAAACATGTCAAAATCGCTACACAATTTCACTCGTGTTTTGATAGTTATACAACGCGTCTCATTAGGCGACTGTAAATTACTGGCGAGTGAAATATTTAGTCAGATTTAAAAGCAAAATACAGCCTCATTTTTTTAAGAAAAAAAACAACAAAAGAGATGGGTAGGGGGTGGTTATAAGGCTTCTGACGGTTACTTAAATCAACCAATCAAATATGCCCTACGTTAAATTTAAACTAAGGTAAGAAGTAGAAATTAAGAAGCTATTTTCCATGAAGTGTTACTTGGATATATATATATATATATATATATATATATATATATATATATATATATATATATATATACGGTTCTATTCTAGGATAATATTCGTCCTGGGTAAGACGTTAAACCACATCCGCGTCCTGGTTAAGACGATAAACTACATCCAGCAGCAAGGCCTCTTATCAAGAGGTATTGAGGAGCGTAGAAACCATCTCTTAATTGCTGGTGTTCTCAGGTCCACCCAGACCCAGGGTTGTGGCACCTGTTAGGGTCACAGCTATGGGAAAATAGTTAGCTATAATCAGTAGTACTTTTTGGAGAAAAATTCTTACCAACAATACAATTTTGAAGGAAAAATATTACCAGAAACATATTTTTGACAAAACAAAATATTACCAGCAATAAAAACTTTTGTTGCCATTAAATAATCTATTGAGGTTGATACGCCGTAAAACAAAATAAACCAAACTAATCTAAACCAAAGAATACCTATTCTACTCATACAAATCTAACCTAAAAATGTTGTCGGCATCAAATATCCCATCAAGGTTGATATGCCGTAAAACAAAATAAACCAAACCAATCTAAACTAAAGAATACATATTCTATTCATACGAATCTATCGTAAAATCTTGTCGGCATTAAATATCCCATTGAGGTTGATATGCCGTAAAACAAAATAAACCAAACCGTTTTCAGCAAGCGCTTCGCATTTGGGATCAGAGTATCAAATTATACAAGGATATAGACAATGTATATCTTACGGTTGTTTTTCATCGGCTTCTTTTATTCTCTTACAATAAATTCATTTTCACGGACGAAGAAGAGATTTTGGCAACAGCAATGAGTTTCTACGGAAGAATGCTGAGAATCCCACATCCTGGATATGTGAACGAGGATGAAGTTTTAGGGAAAATGGAAACAAAAAGGAAACTTTGGAATCAAAAAGTAAAAGTTGAAATGCCTGTGGTACATAATGAAGTAATAAGTCTTTGAAAATTTGACACTCACAAAACATTGAAAGCATGAAGGTCAATGGAAAGTGAAGCCTACAGAGCGTATTTGTGTAAATGATCGGCTGAACAGAGATTGGGAGATATAGCAAAAGACGAACCTTCTTAAGAACTACAAAGGACAGGACGTTGTGGAGAGCCATTATAGACCAAGTTCTAGAGGGTTAAGGTAGATGGAAGGAGATATTCTGAATTATAACAACAAATGTTGCTAATATAAGGTGACCCCCCAAAATGGGAATTTTTGAAGTACGTATTGCCAGACATGAGCAAGTAGCAACACTGCGAGACAGTGACCTTGAGCCAGTAAACATTTCGCCATTTAGAATTCAAGATGAACTTCACAGTATCCCAGCTGAGATGTTGCAGCAGTCAATGAGGAATCTCAACAGCAGATTTCAAGAATGCATTTGACAAGGGGGCCGCCATCTACAGGACGTAATTTTAAAGAAATGTAAATTCCATCATTGTTTCTTAATGGCATATTTTAAGGTTTCAATTACTATGAATAAAATATTTTTCTTACATCACTCTTGGTTTTATTGGACTGTTAAAAAGTTCCCATTTTTTTGGGTCACCCTGTATAAACAGAAAGAAAACCACGGAGATATTTTTGCATTTTTGATTGATATATCTTAGGAATTAAGAAAACTATTCACGAAGACAATTTCAGGAATCGAAAATGAACTGGTCTTGTAAATTCTAAGCCAGTCCTCAAAGAATATGTCGCGTTTTATCTAATTTTTTAAACTATAATTTTAAATCGCTCTCGACTAATATTTGCCAACAGTTGAAAGGCACGAAGCTACTATCACTTTGTCGATTACATGTGATATATAGCATCGAATGCGTCGCCCTAATGTAAATGACAGGATAAAGAGCTTAAATTTAATGTAAATTTGTCTTCGGCTCTCTTAAGCTGTGGAGATTTATCATGGCGGCGTGAATTTGGAGCAAGAAGGTCGAGCGTGATGGAAGCGAAGGAAATGATCGATCGATTGGAATGGAATAATTAATTGCTCTTGATATTTCACGATTCAAATGAAGCCGAGCAGAAGATTGAACTTAGTAGAGAGAAATAAATAGGCCATTGAGCATAGATAGATAGATAGAAAGAAAGAAAGAAAGAAATAAAGAAAGAAAGAAAGAAAGAAAGAAAGAAACAGGCTGAGATAGATAGATAGATAGACAGAAATAAAGAAAGGGGCTGAGATAGATAGATAGATAGATAGATAGATAGACAGAAACAAAGAAAGAGGCTAAGATAGATAGATAGACAGATAGAAAGAAAGAAAGAAAGAAAGAAACAGGCTGAGATAGATAGATAGATAGATAGATAGATAGATAGAAATAAACAGGCTGAGATAGATAGATAGATAGATAGATAGATAGATAGAAAGAAAGAAACAGGCTGAGATAGATAGATAGATAGATAGATAGATAGATAGATAGATAGATAGATAGATAGATAGAAAGAAAAAAAGAAAGAAACAGGCTGAGATAGATAGATAGAAAGAAAGAAATAAAGAGGGTGAGATAGATAGATAGAAAGAAAGAAACAGGCTGAGATAGATAGATAATATACCGGCTGCCTAAAGGCTTTTGTACAGATAGATATGAAAAGGAGACAGAAAGAGGGACGGATAGATAGGTAGACTATCAGCATACACTTTATATATATATATATATATATATATATATATATATATATATATATATATATATATATATATATATATATAAGTATATTTTGTTTATATTCAAATGAAAGCTGTCACCCAACCAAATACTGTTTTAAGCTCGACGTTGCTTTTACTTCGGTGATGATAGGTGAACCGATGTTTCAAGACCATATGACAGTAAATCCTTGCAGATTGGGAGATAGATATTTATAAACAGAGTGAGAAAGAAAGAAAGAAAGAAAGAAAGCGATTGAGATAGATAGATAGATAGATAGATAGATAGATAGATAGATAGATAGATAGATATTAACAGATTTAGATAAATAGATAGGAACATACTTAGCTAGCTCGATAGATACAAACAGACAGATAAATCGATAGGGACAGACTGAGATAGATAGATAGATAGATAGATAGATAGATAGATAGATAGATAGATCAGTATTTGTTTATATCAAACTGAAAGAGAAACATAAACTAAATTAGGAAGCAAGCTAAGTAAAATACAATGAATATAAAAAAAAGGCGTTCGTGCCTTTCGTTTTATGAATCTGAGGAGGCAAGCTCCATCAGAAGAGAAAGTCTATAAACGAATGAAAGACACGAGTCATCTGTTGCGGCTTCGGCTTTCAAACATCTCACTGTTTCTTTTCTACCTTGTGATGGTCGCCTAAATTGTTGCCAACAGGTGCAGCGATCTTGTAAACCATAAAACTCTTCATTTTCTGCGAGTTCTTTGCTCATCCAATTGAGTGTAATTACGTCCCAACTTCTTAAAACACACCAGGCTCATTAAAAAGGACAATGAAAGACGATTTGTTTATTTCAAGTTAAGTTAATATTCTCTACATGCACGCACAACTCCAAAATACCTATAACTTTCCTTTATCTTTTCTATAAATACTTTCATGGTAATTCCTCTGGTAACTAGCCGTCTGGAAATCAAGCGCAATACTAGACTGGCGGTAAGGTCTCGTTTTGCAGGTGAAATGACTGAATGTAACCGCAAGTTCTGTGCTAACAATTTCTTACCTTATTTACATTATTCGGTCTATTGTCCTCATCTTTGTCGCTATATTTATTACAACGTTTCGACCCTTCAGCATCTGTCTGTATTTCTGAGATGAGGTATTATGTACACTTTTTACATTATTCGGACTATTGTCCTCATCTTTGTTGCCATATTTATTACAACGTTTCGGCCGTTCAGTATCTGTCTATATTTCTGAGATGAGGTATTATGTACACTATTTACATTATTCGGACTATTGTCCTCATCTTTGTCGCTATATTTATTACAACGTTTCGGCCCCTTCAGCATCTGTCTGTATTTCTGAGATGAGGTATTATGTACATTTTTTTTTACATTATTCGGACTATTGTCCTCATCTTTGTTGCCATATTTATTACAACGTTTCGGCCGTTCAGTATCTGTCTATATTTCTGAGATGAGGTATTATGTACACTTTTTACATTATTCGGACTATTGTCCTCATCTTTGTTGCCATATTTATTACAACGTTTCGGCCGTTCAGTATCTGTCTATATTTCTGAGATGAGGTATTATGTACACTATTTACATTATTCCTCATCTTTGTCGCTATATTTATTACAACGTTTCGGCCCTTCAGCATCTGTCTGTATTTCTGAGATGAGGTATTATGTACACTTTTTACATTATTCGGACTATTGTCCTCATCTTTGTCGCCATATTTATTACAATGTTTCGGCCGTTCAGTATCTGTCTATATTTCTGAGATGACGTATTATGTACACTATTAACATTATTCGAACTATTGTCCTCATCTTTGTCGCCATATTTATTACAACGATTCGGCCCTTCAGTATCTGTTTACATTATTCGGACTATTGTCCTCATCTTTGTTGCCATATTTATTACAACGATTTCGGCCGTTCAGTATCTGTCTATATTTCTGAGATGAGGTATTATGTACACTTTTTACATTATTCGGACTATTGTCCTCATCTTTGTTGCCATATTTATTACAACGTTTCGGCCGTTCAGTATCTGTCTATATTTCTGAGATGAGGTATTATGTGCACTATTTACATTATTCCGACTATTATCCTCATCTTTGTTGCCATATTTATTACAACGATTCGGCCGTTCAGTATCTGTCTATATTTCTGAGATGAGGTATTATGTACACTATTTACATTATTCGGACTATTGTTCTCATCTTTGTCGCTATATTTATTACAACGTTTCGGCCCTTCAGCATCTGTCTGTATTTCTGAGATGAGGTATTATGTACACTTTTTACATTATTCGGACTATTGTCCTCATCTTTGTCGCCATATTTACTACAACGCTTCGGCTTTCTTCAGGTGGTTGGAATGTCGAACTGTACCCTTTATTTCGCTCACTGGTGTAGACTGTTCTAATTCCATGTGCCATGTTTGATGGATGTCATTTATCAGTTATCTCCAGTTAATTTTCCCTCTGAAAGTTCTCCACTGCCTTAACCGGGTATTGAACTCACACTCTTTGGGTCATTTCACTGGATCTAACCAACGCCTTTATCCACTGTGCCATGTGTCCTTGAGGCGTTGATTAGATCCAGTGACAGGACCTAAAGAGTGTGAGTTCAATACCCGGTTAAGGCGGTGAAGAACTTGGATAACTGATAACTGACATCCATCAAGCATGGCACGTGGAACTAGAACAGTCTACCCCAGTGAGCGAATAAATGGTTCAGTTCGACATTCCGACCACCTGAAGAAGGCCGGAGCGTACAACGGCTGAAACGTTGTAATAAATATTGCGACAAAGATGAGGACAATAGTCCGAATAATGTAAATAATGTACATAATACCTCATCTCAGAAATATAGACTAACAATTTCTTCTATTACACTTCCCGGTTTTAGAACTCTCTTCTGGATTCTTGCTTTTAAGTTTGTCCTTCAAATACTGATATGCTAAGTCAATCGTCATCTTACTTGTTTTCTGTACTTTTAATTTTTTTTTCTTCTTAATAACGTTTTCTTTAGCTACCATTCACTTACACTCAGCACGTTCCTTGCTTCTTTGCAGCTTTATTATCCTTGTGATGCCCTGTGAGAAAATGCATACTGTACTGCTTGGCATTTGCGCCGGAAAATCCAATACAAATATTTTCGAGTGTTTCACTGTCAATCTGAGGACAGCGTAGAGGATTCGGAAAGAGATGTATGAGTTTAATGGTGATTACGAAGGTACGACAGGTCGAAATACTCACTCACGAGTTGTTGAGACTAGTGGAAACAGAATTTATGTCAACGTTTTTCTTTTTACTTAAGCCTAGACCGGGCTTATGTGTATCTTGTTCTTTCCCGTATAATGAGGATCAATGTCTACATTTTTTACTATAATGCAAACCAGACCTGTGACTACCAAACAGGATATAGTGTCTCCTTTTTCTTTTTTTTTGAAATAGATCTATATTTACATGTTAGACACAAATGTAAACCAGACTCATGTCTACCATTTTGTCTCTAGTGTAAATCTCATCTATATCTACACTTTTGACTCAAACGTGTACCGGATTTATGTCTACCTATCTACTAATTTCATATGATATCAATATATAAGTTGTGTGACGTACGGTAGCCGTTAATAATTAATTATAACTCAAAACTTCAATGGTAAAATAAAACTGTATTTAATTACAACCGCAAATAAATACTTAACAAGAACAAAGAAGTAAAAGTCAATCAAAGATAATTAACCATTTCAGTGAATACCTTGTTAGTAGCGCAGCTCGCTTTAACGTCCGGTAAATCCTAAATCAAAACCCAAATCATTGACACACAATAATTCACACTAATTCGACTGGATAGTTTCATTCAATAGTCATTCAATAATCAATTCCAGTCAGTAGTCTGACATCGCTATTTATACACCTGGCCGTAAACATAAATTTTTAAGTCCAGAGTGTCACGCTGGAACCTCAATGTCAGTAGATACTCATTTTTCTTCCTATATGTTTAAAGGTTACGGTAAACGTTATTAAATATACAATGCAAAATACAATATAAGAATAATTTTACAAATTTAGGGACGTGTTCCTGACTCTACCATAATCTTTCTTTAAATTTGATAACTCAAAAAGGAAGAATTTGCAGACATAAGTTTATATGAACTATTGTCCTTGTTTTTGTGTGAGGAACCCACTCCAAATTTTTGTAAAATTATTTTTTATATACACTAAAAATCTTTATTTTATTTAGTGTGTATTTAATTTAGTCTTTTTGTGACGTACGGTGGCTGTTAATAATTAAGTATAACTCAAGACATCAATGTTAAGATAAAACAGTATTTAATTACAACCTCAAATAAATACTTAACAAGAACAAATAAGTAAAAGTCAACTAAAGATAATTAAACATTTCAGTGAATACCTTGTTACTAGCGTGGCTCGGTCTAACGTCCGGTAAATCCTAAATCAAAACCCAAATCATTGACACACAATAATTCACACTAATTCGACTGGATAGTTCCATTCTATCATCACTCAATAATCACCGCAGTCAGTAGCCTGACACCGCTATTTATACACCTAGTAGAAGACATATAAGTTCAGAGTGACACGCTCGAACCTCGGTGTCGGTAGTTATTCATTTTCTTTCTATATGACAATTACTTTGCTTGGGGTGAAATGATAAAATATATTTTTCTATCTACTATGGCACTTCATTTACTCAACCGCGTTAGGCAGGTTACTCGTTATTTCAATCTTTCTTTCCTGCCTTCAATATGTCCTCTGTCTGTCAAACACTCTAGCCAATGTTTTACGTAACATAGACATTTTAACTGTCTGTTTTTGATTTTAAATATGTTTTATCTTTTCGTTTGCTTTATCCTTAAAACTTCCGGGTTGTCCCCTTGCACTGACCATAGAATTCTCAGCATCCTTCTGTAGAACTGCAGGGGTCGATCTCAGCGTGCGGCAACTTTTGGATAGTGCCTGAAAACCATACCTTGGTTTGAGACTTGTGAGTGAAATTCAATAGAAAGAACCTTTAGGGGACATCGATGGCTGTGGTAGCATGAAGTCACAAGTCATCGTGCCCGAGTGTTTTAGCATGCTGACCTTGTTCAAATTGTCGTTCACGCTAGATAACTCGCTCTTTCCCGGAAACTGTGACTAAGGTCTACTCACTTCAATATATCCTCTAACCGTCAAAGATTTACGTAACAGTCATTTTAACTGTCGGCTTTTGATTTTAAATATGTTTTATCTTTTCATATGCATTGTCCTTAAAGCATCCTGGTTGTCACCTTGCCCCGACCATAGTATTCTCAGCATCCTTCTGTAAAACCTGATTACTGTTGACTATGGTCTCCTATTCCTCTGTGTACAAATTGCCCAGCATTCACTGCAATATAGGATGTTATGGCGCTACACTTAAATGGCCGCGTAGTCAAGTGGTTAGAACGTTGGCATTCTAACCATGACACCCGGGTTCGAATCTCACCATGATCTATTTGCTAGGAAGGACTGTTACGGTTTTTTTGGTATATTGTATATATAACTAGTGAGCGAGTCAGAATGACTTATTTCCCTTTATAGTCGGCCAATAGAAGGTTGACCAATCAGAAGCCGCACAACACTGTATTCGTCGTGTATAAAGTCGGCCATCTTGTTTCCTCTACCGGAAGGACCAAAGGCAACCAGGAGAAGGATGAACTACACTCTGCTGTGATATCCACTGCGAACCTGCACTACGCTTTCCTACTGTCTCCGAAATATTCACTGCCAACCTCTGGATTCTATACTCGAGGACGACCGTCATGAAAATGTCTAACAAGGACAACTGCTGATGTTATCGGAATTGTTATGTACTTAAGTTTATTATATATATATCTATATATCTATATATTATGTTATCTTGATCTCAGCGTCCGCCAACTTTTGGATAGTGCCTGAAAACCATAACATGAGTTGAACCTTGTGAGTGAAATTCGATAGACGGAGTCCCGGGGGTCCGGCGATGGCTGTGGTAGCACAAAGACACAAGTCATCGTGGCCGAGTGCTGTAGCATGCTGACCGTGCTCAAATTGTCGTTCACACTAAATCCGCGCTCTTTCCGAAAAAATGTAACTAAGGTCTGCTCACCATAATCCACAGGGCTCTGTGGATTTTGAATAAACACCGATGCGCCTGATCAAGCGTCTGCAATGGGATTGGTAATATATATATATATATATATATATATATATATATATTATTAGAGAAACAAGTACAGTAAGATATATAATCTGTTATTCTTCAGAGTCTGTCTATATTTCTGAGATGAAGTATTATGTACATTATTTACATTATTTACATTATTTTGACTATTGTCCTCATCTTTGCCGCCATATTTATACAACGCTTCGGCCGTTGTACGCTCCTGCCTTCTTCAGGTGGTTGGAATGTCGAACTGAACCCTTTATTTCAGCACATATGCTAGGCCACAAAAATCACCTGAGCCGAACAAGCATAGAAATAAATACAATATGGGAACCAGTAATAAGGAGTGCCAGAGAAAAGCAATGATAACAACATAGTTGCAATATGAGCTCTGGTAAAAACATGCAATGATAACAGCAAAATTGCAATATGACCACTGGTAAAAATGGTTGCTGAAGACATTAGGTTTATAATACCCAGAAATTCATACCCAGATATCCACATGGCACAGTGGATAAAGGCACTGGTTAGATCCAGTGACAGGACCCAAAGAGTATGAGTTCAATACCCGGTTAAGGCAGTGGAGAACTTTCAGAGGGAAAATTAACTGGAGATAACTGATAACTGACATCCATCAAACATGGCACGTGGAACTAGAACAGTTTACCCCTGTGAGCGAAATAAAGTGTTCAGTTCGACATTCCAACCACCTGAAGAAGGCCGGAGCGTACAACGGCCGAAACGTTGTGATAAATATGGCGACAAAGATGAGGACAATAGTCTGAATAATGTAAATAATGTCTGTTGTTCTTATTGATATTTTTATTTTTACAAAACACTGCTCAATGTAAATTTACAGAACATAAATTATTAAAAATTTAAAAATGTGGTTTCTTCGCTACACAGGAATTATCATCTTTCAAAAACCGAAGCTAAAAACTTCAAATTTAATTGTATAATTAAATTAAAAGCATTGGTTCTGTTTAATCTACAAGCGAATTTTGGAATAACTTATTTTTATATTTATTGAGTTTTAAACACACATACATTTCATAATTTTTGTTTCCGAAATAATATATATATATATATATATATATATATATATGTAATAAACTTAAGCACATTTTCTATTCTAGCGAATTCTTCCTATTTCGAAATACTTTAAGTTTAGAAGGCACTTTTTTTTTGCTGTTCAATGCGAAATACAGTGACATATTTTCCATTCTTTTTTTAAAACATTTTTCAGTTATTTAAATTTCTCTACTTGTTTGATTTCTATTTTTTTACAAAGGATCTTGTGTTTTTTCTCTTGCCGACAACAATACATTCTGTCTTCTTCCCATTTTATAGTTTTTTCTACTCGCTTTCTTTGTGCAAACATACAACCCAGTACTGCAAACATTATTAACGGACAGACCACTAGAAACATCACAAAAGTAAATAATGTCATATATGCAACAGCTTTGGCAGCTACGGAAAAAAAACTTAATGTCAAGACAAATAAAAAACATAAATAACAGATAAAAAGAGCCCAATCGGAACTTATAGCGAAAACGTAAGAACATCAGATATGAGTTATCGATACTCGATGTGCTTTCAAGGAATTCAAATGTTTTAACACGGATAAATCAAGAAGATCAAGTAGAAATATAAAATTAAAACAGTCAGTGAAATTCGACCAATCAAAGAAATACTTCAACAGAAACTGTCGATAAAATAATGTTTCGTTTTGTGTTGATTAATTCTATCTGAAATTTTACACACACAGTCAACATGTATATATATATATATATATATATATATATATATATATATATATATATATGAAGAAAAATATTTGGAAAAAACAAACAAAAATCCTTAAATGCAATTATGCTCTTTTAATATGAATGAAATGTCAACGTCTGACGTTTCGGTTTAATAAACCTTCTTCAGGACAATATTCATTAAAATACAATTAACATAATCAGTTTAACTTGACGAAAACGATGGACATAAAAAAAGTCTTATCCAAAACAGATAACTGAAAATTTTAAATGATCAGCTTTCCGTTTAAGCGTGGTCACGTTGTCGTCAAATGGGCGACGCTTTCAAAACGTATTCCTAAAATTTGAGTATTTTGAATGAAAATGAAAAGAATTCTATTATGATCTAAAATTTATATGTATTCTTGTCGAGCATTAATCTCGCTAAAAATGGGGGAAATACTAAAGAAACCAGGTCTAGTATTCACCGTGCGTGAGATGGATATTATACCTGCTTCATAAATCCTCCTAAGATTTTTATTATGAAAATATTTTAAAATCCTCACGGAATCAAAATCGAAATTATGATCTGCTTTAGTTGTGTGTATAACTATAGCATTGTTTAAATTACCGAGGCGAAGATCTCGTTTATGTTCGAAAACAGGAGATTTTACGGACCTACATGTTTCACCCACATATTTTAAGTCACACTTGTTGCATGAGATTTGGTAGATGCAAGCATTGGATGTAATATGTTGATTGCTGGTGTTATTTAATAAACTACGGATAGTTCTAGTAGGTAATATTGTAGTTTTAATTTTTAGCGCATTTAAATTATTGGAGATACGTTCGGTCAAATGGTTATTTGGTAGAAAGATGCGACCAAAAGAATTATCAGGGGCAGCTGAAAGCGTGGCTTTCACTGATGTAGTTGTAGTGGCCTTCAAGGTGTCATTTTGCGCTGATGAATGAATTTTCAACGCTTTATTTTTAGCTCTCAGTAATAATTGTCTCGGATACGAAAGACTTGAAAAGGTATCCTCAATATATGTGAATTCATCATTTAGATATTTTGCTGAACAGATGCGAAGAGCCCTTAAATAGAATCCAATAATAATACCCCTCTTAGTGTTAGTATCATGGTGAGAGTAAAAATGTAAATAGCCATTTTTACATGTGGGTTTACGATATAATTTGAATTCTAATTTATTTTTATTTTTAATAAGTAGTATGTCTAAAAAAGGTAAGGAATTATAAGACACAAGTTCATAGGTAAATTCTATAGTAGGTTCTATTTTATTTAATTTATCAGTAATCTCGTTTAAATCATGTTTATGTGGGTAGATAAATAAAATGTCATCGATGTATCGGAAGTAATGTGTATCACTTGGAATGACATATTTAAAAGGTCCAGATTCAAGAAATTCTAGAAATATGCATGCTAGGAATCCAGAGAGAGGACTCCCCATCGGTAAACCAAATTTGTGTTTATATTAAATATTATTATACTGGAAGAAACAATGTGAAGTGCATAGGATGCATAACTTGATGCATTTCGAAATAGTGTTAGGTAGCTTAAAGTCAATTTTCGTAAGGTGGTTCTCTAATTTTTTAATGCATTTATCAACAGGTATATTATTAAATAAAGATTTGATGTCTAAGCTAGCTAGTAATTTGTTATCTTTATCAATATTTCTCAACCTATTTAGAAGAGAGCTTGAATTCTTTATATGTGCGTTACTTACGGTGCCCAGAATTGGAGTTAGAAATTTAGTTAAATACCTAGCGATATTATGAGGAGCTGAGCCTATACCCGAGATGATGGGCCTTAATGGAATGTTAGGCTTATGGGTTTTGGGGAGGCCATAAATTTTAGGGACGGTCGGGTGGTAGTTAATAAGGGAAAGCCAAATCTTATCTTCATTACATATGAGTTTCTTATAGGACCTATTAAATTCTTTTAGATTCTTAGAAACTTGTATAGAGGTGATCTGTTCATAAGTGTCTCTGTCATTTAGCAAGTCCAACATTTTCTGGTTGTAAACAATGGTATCCATGACAACAACACCGCCTCCTTTATCAGAAATAGATATAATAATATTATTACATAGACAAGGATTTTAAGGCATTCATATACCTCTTAGGTAAAGTGAATTCCATATTTTGGCCATTAAAAGAGGCAGCTAAAATGCCTTGGGTAAAACCTTTAAGAAAGTCAGAATCACTGCATTTGTAGTTTATATTTATCAGTTTGCTAATATTGTGGTCTTTTGAACCAGTTGCAAACTTTAGACCAAAATTAAGGGCTTCAGTCTCTAAAGTGCTAAGTGTGGTTTTGGAGACATTGGTGACTAGATCCGTTCTACCCATATTCTTCCAACAGCTGCGATCACATAAAGTATGGAATTTTAGTTTTAAACTCCTGGTGTGTTTTTGATTAATTCTGGTCACTTCGGATCGAAGTCTCTCAGATGTGATGCGAGACATGCTGTTTTTCAACTTTAGTTCACGTCCTAGAAGTGTGGATTTTAAAAAAGTTTGTTCCTTTGAAAACTTTAAATTTTTTACTGATGATTCCAAGTAGAGTTTGATATAGTCAGGGAAAATATGTGAAGATGATTTCAGAATATGAAGATTGACTTCTCTAAAGTTTTGTCCACAGACGAAATTCGAGCAACACTTGATGGGCCAGATAGATGGTGCAAAGGCTGGGTAATAAACGGACAGAATCGCCATCAGCGTTTGAGACGCCAACAAGGCAGTGGAGGCATAATGATCTGGGGTGGTATTATTGGAAACACATTAGTGGGCCCATGGACAGTACCAGATAGCGTCAAAATGACTGCTGATGCGTACATAGCGTTTATGAAGGAGCGTCTTGAACCGTGGATGAAAAGGCACAGAGTTGCCTTCAGAAGGGCCATTGTTTTTATGCAAGATAATGCTCCCTCACATGCTGCTCACAAGACTACTGAATATTTGAAACAGTTAGGCTTCGATGGACCTCGAAAAATGAAGTGGCCAGCAAATTCTCCAGATTTGAACCCAATCGAAAACCTTTGGAGCATCATGAAGCGAAGACTGTACACCAACGGACGACAATTCAGGAGCAACGCTGAGTTGAGTTGTGGGAAGCAATTCTTGACATTTCTCGCGGCATTACAGCCGATGACATCCTACAATTAAGAAATTCTATGGATCGTCGACTTCTTCAAATAATTTCAAAACAGGGAAAGCACATTCCCTATTAATTTGTTTAAAACTGTGCCTTTGTTTGTATCTGTTATTATTTGATTGATTATATTATTTATTAGCTTCTTTTGATCATAAACATTCACGTGCAACATTAATAAACGTTTTGTTTGCTCAATTCTGGGAAATTTACTAAACTTTTCTAATAATTTGGCACGCTCAAATCACCGTGCTGATAACAAATATGGCACCAGTTTGTTTACATTGCGCAGATCAGTACGAAAATGTCAGGGATTGCACAGGTTAGTGTTGCCAACATTGTGTGAAAATTTTGTGTGAATTGATTGGACGGTTTTTGAATATTATAAAAAGAATTATCTCGATAATAATTTGGCACGCAGTGTATATATATATATATATATATATATATATATATATATAATATATATATATATATATATAAGTCCGACAATTTATTTATTATTAAAGACATTTTTATGGTTAACGTTCTTTTTATAGATACAAGTATTTTAAGTAAATGCTCTGTTTATAATAAACAGTATTAAATAACATTTACCGGCCTGAATATCCGAGAAATTTTCATAGAAAATATTCGTCCTTTAACAGGATTCGAACCTGCATCCTATACGGAAGATTAAGTTTATAAACAGTAAATTCGACCTTGACTACCGAACGCTCCTTTGTGGCCGAGACGGTAAGGCACGTCAGCGTAAATGACTGTATCGTATAGGATACAGGTTCGAATCGTGTCAAAGAACGAATATTTTCTATGAAAATTTCTCGGACATTCAGGACGGTAAATGTTATTTAATACTGTTTATTATAAACAGAGCATTTACTTAAAATACTTCTATCTATAAAAAAGAACGTTAAACATAAAAATGTCTTTAATAAATATATATAATTAAAATTAATATAATCTTGTGTGGACACTGAAGAGTAAACTTTAAGTCGATCTTCAATATTTGTTTTAAATTTTTCATATGTTTTATATTATATCATATGTGTGTGTGTGTGTGTGTGTCTAACGGATTAAGATTTGAACCGTTGGATCTTATAAATGATTAAAGATATCTTACTGGAATTCTCCGAGCTTTTTATAACACTGTTAAACTCTACATTAGAATGTATTTAGTTAAAATGATGATCCCAATTGCTTTTGCGACTGTCTAATTCAGAATTCCTCTCTACTGTTCCGTCTTTTTGAAACTTATTCACCGTTCTCTTGATGGTTCTTGAATGGAGTTTGCAGATGGAAGCCTAATATAAATGTTGTTACCATTATTGAAGGCCTGAATGGTTTTCCTCTTTCCTGCTGAATAACTCAAATGATGTCAAGATGGCAAAATAAAAACGGTATTTGCAGGCGACTAGGAAAGTTCACACTCGTGAGTGTGTGTGACGTCGTCCCCTGGTCGCAGCGCCAACTATGACGTTCTATCCTGGTCTACCACGGCATGTGTTGAAACAAAATAGCTATTTTTGTACTAATTTTATATTCATGTTATAATTTTTGAATAAATTATATATGCTCTACTCGGTATTGAGCACATTTTAAGAATAATCTATTCCGGCTAATCCCAATCCTATATATATATATATATATATATATATATATATATATATATAAGTGTAGTTAAAGGAACTGACAATGTGCTGGGATTAACTTTTTTATCTAATTTTTATTGTGTTTTTCAAATGTCTTCTTTTTTGGACACAAAGTGTGTAAAAACTCTCCAAAATTCTGAATTCGGCTATTCTTTTAGCATTATGTAGGGCGACTTTTATTTTTTATATTTAACTGAATGTGCGTGTTTTTTTTTTATGTACGTGTTTGAAGTTATAGGAATTTTTATTTTACAAACACGGTCAGCACATTATGCCCGTGTTCATAGTTAATGTTACTGAGTATTGGGTTTTCCTTTCTTATTTTTAGTGATTCCATTATTTTTATTTTGTTTTTTATATGTAGATAAGGCAGTTATAATTGTATATTCTGCTAGTATGTTGATGTTGAAGTTTTGACAATTTTTATACACTGTGTGTCCAGAAAAGTCATCACTTGTACAAACGCAAGAATAATCAAATACAACCCTTAATCGCAGTGCCTTGTCATGCCCTTCGTCTTTAAGGAAACTTGTGTATACTTGTTTTTGACGTATGAGGATCAAGCAGCTCAGTTCCTAGCAATCGACAGCCCAGACACCAGCACATATCATTTGATTATGGAGGGTGAAGGCTTTGTGCAGAACCAACCGCACTTTTTGAAGGGCCGAATACAGAGACCTGGTGCACTACGTGCCACCAGGTCACCAAACGACCCTCTGCAGGTAGAACTCAATGTCCAGAACAGAGCATGAATATAATATAAAAGGCTCAAACACTAATATTCCATGGTTATAATTTATTACATTGGAATCGTAATCGTAACTTTCTGCTTGCTTTTTGAATTTGTAGGTCTGGTGAATTGGATCGTGATTACGATTCAAATGTAATAACTTATAAACATGGATTTATTAGTGTTTGAGCATTATATATATATATATATATATATACATATATATATATATATATATATATATATATATATATATATATATATATATCCTGGTGCACCAGATGCCGCATGTTTTGAATTCACAGTTATCGTTCTCCGAGATCAGTTGTCATCCAAATTTATACTTTCATACCTTTCCAAATATATATATATATATATATATATATATATATATATATATATATATATATATATATTCAACTCTCCTTCGAATTCGACGTATGAGGGTCAAGCAGATGAATTCCTAGGCACCAGCACATATGATTTGATTGTAATGGTGAAGGCTTTGTACAGGACCAACCACACTTTTGAAGGGATGAATACAGGGACCTGGTGCATTACGTATTCCCCAAACGACCCTCCGCAGGTTTTGAATTCAGAGTTGTCCTTCTTCAAGACCCGTTGTCATCAAGGTTATAGAACACAGTCTATCCTGCTTCTTACCCATAACTGGTTTATCCATACATATATATATATATATATATATATATATATATATATATATATATATATATATATATATATATATAAAATGATCAAACACTAATATTCCATGGTTATAAGTTATTACATTGGAATCGTAATCACGATCCAATTCATCAGACCTACAAATTCAAAAAAGCAAGCCGAAAGTTACGATTAGGATTTCAATGTAATAAATTATAACCATGGAATATTAGTATTTGAGCCTTTAATATTATCCCAGTTATGAATATACACATATATATATGTGTGTGTATGTGTGTGTGTATGTGTGTGTGTGTCTCTGTATGCGTGTGTGTGTCTGAGCGTCTGTGTATAGAATCAAAATTAACGCCATGTATTTTTATCTTCCCAATATTGCCGCTATGTTGATTCTTCGTTTTTTAAAAGTGTTTAAATGGCGTTCGTGAAGCTGTACTGCATTTTGCCGTTTTTTGCTTCAAGCCTACTAAATTTCATGAAAAAGATGAGGATGAATCGCAGGGAGACATGCAGGCACACCAGCCATCGAAAGCCGGAAATCAACAACCACCCGCCCTTATCTGCACGATAATCTCGATCTAAAGCAGGCACCACCTTTCCCCAAGACGACAGCTAAATAGACCTAACCGGCTATAAGTATCACAAACGCACAGGTATGGAGTAAGCATCTTCTCGTTACATGAAAATCAAAGATTTGTTTTATATTTTTGTTGCGTAATGTAAGCCATGGTGTGATACTATGTGAGCGGGAGGTGAGAGTCGATAGGTGCTTAATCGTTCGTGATGTGATGGGGTCGGTGTAATATCGCCCATCTTGTACTCGGTAGGTTAGGAGGGGAGTAAAATACATAGGAAGATTTGTATTATACGCCTGGTATCTGTTGAGCTTTGAAATGGCGCCTTGGTGGGCAAGACAAGATAGAAAGGAGTAACTTGCTTTTTCTCCTACTCTCCCGCTGTCTCTCTTTAGCTCTCATTTTTTTCTGCTATTTGAAAAACAAACAAATATATATATATATATATATATATATATATATATATATATATATATATAAAATTTGCATGCTCACAACGCCATCGTAGCACTTTCAAAAACAAGCAGACATCGACATAGATCCATAACTACATGAAACACTGTAAGATTTACGGCTTCGAGGGCAGTTGTATTCATAAAATAGGTAATACATACACTAATACACATTCGCGCGCACAAACACACAGAGACCTGTATGTATATATATATATATATATATATATATATATTCGTTGATAGTCGTTAATTACTTGCATTATAATCATCATGATTTCAAATTAATGATGATAATAATATTCGCCATCAATAAAATAAGTTAAATAAATAAAAATATATATAAAACATGTTAATTAAATAGTTAAATAAATTCAGAGATAAATATAAACAAATTTTAAAGAATTTAAAATAGGTATAAATACATATATACACATACACACATATATATATATATATACATATACATATATATATATATATATATATATATATATATATATATATATATATATATATATATATATATATATATTTCGTCCAATGCGGACTTTTCAAGGCAAAACGAAATGAATTTATTAAGTCAAAATAACTAATAATAACAAAACAAAATGTCTTAGCAACTGGAAAAATTTAGAGAACGCTATTATATTCACACTGTTAACTGAAAATTACGTCAAGTACTGTCACGTGAGGAGACATTGTTTTTATTGTTGTGTTGACGGATTCAACCATTTTCTTTTGATTTCTTGATACTGTAGTGTACGTTTGCTTAGGAGAGTAAAAGGAGGTGAAATAGGGAAAACGGCTGGGCGTAGATCTGGGCGTAGATTAATATGCGAATAATATTCAATGGCCGCACTCTCGTGGATTTTTTTTCTGTCTGAACAAATTGGCTCCGTGTATTAAACAAAACTTCGGTCTGAAGATATGAATATTTGTATATATTCATGAAATAAACAATCAAATGAATTTTGGGGGATCGGCTGTTCTTATTATATATATATATATATATATATATATATATATATATATATATATAAGACGCTGACGAGTCCAAAAATATAGAACGGACGGCCGTCTAGTGCTTCCTGCATTCTGTTGAGGTTTCTTTTAGATTTGATGAATTAATTATAACTATCTCAAATCCTATTATACATTCTATCACTTGTATATCCTTGCTTGAACGGGTTTCTAATGCTCTGGACTGAGCGGCTTGGGGATTGTAGTTGTTGCTCCTGGAGGCACACTCCTATGGTTAAAGAGAAACTCGGATGACTTCCACCACGGTATATGTGATCAAGCGGCGCTATATCGAGTCTGATTCGCTACCTCTTCGTCACCGAGGCCCTTTGGTGCAGTTGGTATGACGTTTGCCTGATAACGCAGCTGTCCGAGTTTCTATTCTCCGCTTATGAGTCCCAAATATAAGGCGAAACGGCCGTCCAGTGCATTCTGTTGACGTTTCTTCTAGACTCGATGAATTACTTAATTATATATATATATATATATATATATATATATATATATAAAAAAGAAAAGAACAGTAAGATATAAAATCCGGTGTTCTTATAGATATTTTTATTTTTACAAAATAGTGCTCAATGTAAATTTACAGAGCATTAATACATACATACATACATACATATATATATATATATATATGTGTGTGTGTGTGTGTGTGTGTGTTTGAATAAAAAACAGACCACGTTAAGATTCCATGTAATAAGCTATTTCACCATAACCCCTTTAACAGGGTTCTGGATCATCAGACTTTATTTCCAAAATCTGAAATGAAAAATGAAACGAAATTCACACGTTTTTGACGGACCTCATCAAGTATACGTAGAATTAACGAAGTGGGACAGAGGATATGAGTGTGTCATATGTATCATTTTAGTTTCCTATTTTAACCCCAGTGTGTCGGCTAGATGATCAAATTTAACGCGTCTCGTCTCTAGATATAGATGGCTAAGGGTTGAATGATAAGAACGACATTAAAGGAAGAAGTTACAACAACCCCAATCAATTACACGACAGGTTTCATTCAAATTCTTAGACGCTGTTAATTCGCGTTACTTTAACGTGCATATTTGGGAGGTTAATGAAGTATATTGAAGATATTGAAAGACAAATTAGAAAAAAAATTATTCGTGACGCGTTTCATTCTTTAGAACGTCATCGGTCTGGATTTCTTGGACGTTGAACTAAGCACGAACAACAGAAGCTGATAGTTTCAAATATTTTAAAAATATTTTTTGTCACAATATGGGCAATTAAAGACGAAGATGATGGAAAGACAAACGAAAATAATATAGATTAATTTGGCTAGACTGCAAAAAAATATTTCATTTATTGTAAAAATACGACATGGATAAATACAAAACGAAAAACTAATTTTGGCCGAGGCGTTTCGGCATCTGAGTGACCTCATCAACCCAAATGCCTAAGGTCCTTAGAATTCCATAGAATGGTTATCGGGTCCACCAAAAATATGAAGAAATTTTGAGGACGACTGGTTTAGATCAAAACATACTAATGCAATAGAATTTCTCAACCAAAGCCCTGACATAAATGCAGCTGGAAGTCTGTGGCAAGACTTCAGAATTGGTGCTCAGTAATGGTCTGGAATAAAGTCTGATTGATTAAAGCATTATAGGCGGAAATCGCAGCCTCTCTTTGTGCAAAATTGGTTGAAACCAGTCCTAAAATTATTGACGCGAAAGAGTGGTGAATAATTATGCACCTATGTGATAAATGCTTTGGAGTCCAAAGTATTGTTTACATCACAATACAATGTATTTTGCACCTTCAAACCACTGCACATTTTTTGTTGAACAAATGGTAAAAAGGGAATTTATTTTAATATGCATTCCAGATTGTAACACTACAAAATGTGGAAAAATTCAAGTGGAGAGGAGTGAATATTTATGTAAGTTTATATATATATATATATGTGTGTGTGTGTGTGTGTGCGTGTATTATTTTTAATAGCTACACATATTTGAGCCAATGCTCTGTTTTTTGTTTACTAAACAATATATTTATTTCTATCTATCGGCATGCTTATTCGATATATATATATATATATATATATATAATATATTTATATATATTTTGTGATATATATATATATATATATATATATATATATATATATATATATATATATATATATATATGCACTCTCCCATAGGTTTCCACGTATGCGGATCTGACAATTTTATTGATTCAGTTATAAAATTTTGTGCGATTATCTTAGATGGCACTTAAGACGCGCTAGTGATTTACAAAGGTGGCTAGATATTGAGCCAGAGTAAGGATTGTGGGATGAGATCACTGTTAGATAGGCTGACCTTTTAGATCTAATACACACTGGGAATAGTGTTTTGACCCCAAACAATATTATTGTTAGTAAAACCTAAAAATAGGTTTTACTAACAATAATATATTTTTGTAAAAAGTTTTTTTTACCAGCAATGTATTTTTAAAGAAAAAAATTATCAGCAATGAATTACCAGCAATACATTTAAATAATATATTACCAGAAAATACAATTTTGGAAAAAAATATTAGCAGCAATATATTTTTGAAAAAATATATTACCAGAAATAAAAATCATGTCAGCATTAAATAACACATTGAAATGCTGACATGCCGTAAACCAAACCAAACCAATCCAAACCGAACTAAATTCAGGAGGGGTGCTTATCAGAACAATGGCACTCCTTGTCTGTGAAACTTTCTGCCAATTTATTGCTTTCCTGTCAACTACGATTTTAAAAATTTAAATGGAATCGTTATCCCTCTTCATAAATTCTGTCTTTATTATTATTTCTTCTAACTAAAGTTTTCTCATTCCATTTCACTCCTTTTTATTTTTTATCTACTTTTTTCTCAGTAACGCTTTGTCTCTTAGTGGCATTATTGCCTTGCAATTCTGACTAAATTTATACGCAATGTAAACTTTCACTGGCATATACTGGATTTTTAAAGCGTCAGTATTAAATTTGGAAATCTAAAAGAGAAAAATAGCATTCAATAATTAATCTACCTTCCTTGGATGACCTTCTCGTCTGTCACGAAATAGCAAGATTATATTAAATCGTTTGGTAGATCTGATGCTAAGAAAGTTGCTTCACTGTGCCCTGATAGACAATTTTTTCTCTTTAGAATCTATCTTAGATATTTATACATTGATGCTTGGAATATTGCTGCCATATAATATGTATATTTAAAGAGTCTTTATAAAATCCAAAGATGAATCAGCAATATTATTGGTTCTGATCTGGCATCTCGGCTTCAGTCACTTTCCTACCGCCGTAATGTTGCTCATCGTATGCATTTACGATAAATATTTTCTTGATAATTGTTCAGATTAACTCTTCGCTATATAGTGACTACACTTTATGAACGGAAGCGGAGTATAAGATTGCCGGTACCCGGTGGCTGGGCATTACGTCATTTTTCTCTGTTACTGTTCAATCGGTGGCTGGACATTAAGTCATTTTTCTCTACCACTGTCCAGTTGGGCATTACGTCATTTCCCCTAGCTCTGTTGAAACCGTTGGCTAGGAATTACGTCATTTTTCTCTACCACAGGTAAAGCGGTGGTGGTCAGAACTCAAAGGGTTAAGAATGAATGACGAAAAGAAATCAAAGAAGGAAAAGAAGCAAGAAAAGAAATGTCGTCTGTTTTTTTTTTTTGTTTTTTTTTTACCACGGAGACGTAGAGTTGAAAATAAGTCATAAAATGGCCGTGGAAACATAATAGGCGACAGAGAGAAACAGAAATCACATAGAGATCCGGAAGGTACTTTTCAGGAAATGGCCATTAGAAAATTAGGGAATTCTTCTAAAGGTTAAACGATATACCAAGAATTATTTAAGACACATAAAATGTAGAACTCTTGTGTAATCCTGGCAATGATTGTCGGACTATTTTCTCATATATGAAGCGCCAACTTCAGATGTACGCTCTTGTGCAAATTAATTGAAACAACCGCTATGGTTTCCTTTCTTTCACTATACGGTCAGTTTTAGACCCACTAGAGTGTCAGGGTGTAATCGATTTCTATTTTTGTTCCTCAGATTAGGTCATTTGTAGTGGTGTGCAGTAATATGAATCTATTTTCGGGATGTATGAAGAAATCAAATTACTGTAGATGGGCCCAGAAACTCTCCTGATTTAAGTTCAATCGAGAATCTGGAGCCAATTAATTTCAACACGTGTCTCAAATTCTCATTTTTCTTTGTTAATTTTGCATGTTTTGTTAATTTCATTTTCAGTACAAAAAAGAAAGAAATTGAATCCTCTATCAACTACAAATATATTCACACCCTTGTGCAAATTAATTGAAACAACGGCTTTAGTTTCCTTTCTTTCACCATACGGTCAGTTTTGACAGGGTGTAATCGATTTCTATTCTTCCTCAGATTAGGTCATTTGCTGTGGTGTGCAGTAATATGAATCTATTTTCGAAGTGTATGATCAAATTTTGTTGGCCTTGAAAAATATTTTGTCATCCGTGATTGCATCAGATTTTTATTATGCCCAGACACTAGTGTCTCGACTGTCGATTAGTTGTCCTACGACCATTGTCTTCGATGGACGTTACTCCAAGGAGCGTACGAAAATTGTAACGCTGCACAAAGACACTGACAAGCTTTACCAGTGAGCAAATCAAAGTATTAGACTGGCCCGGAAACTCTCCTATTTTAAATCCAATCGAGAATCTGGGGTCAATTAATTTCAACCCATGTTTCAATGTCTCAATGTTGTTTGTTATTGTTGCACATTTTGTTCATTTCATTTTCAGTCGAAAAAAAAGAAAGAAATGGAATCCTCTATCAACTACAAGTACATTCACACCCTTCTGCAAATTAATTAAAACACCCGCTTTAATTTCTTTTCATTCGTAATGCAGTTACTTTTAGATCCACTAATGTGATAGGGTGTAATCGATTTCAACTTTTTTCTCAGATTAGGTCATTTGCAGTGGTGTGCAGTAATATGAATCTATTTTCGGAGAGTATCATCAAATTCGATTGACCTTCAAAAATATTGCATCATCCGATTAGATTTTTATCACACCTAACACTATTGTCTTCACTGTCGATTAGTTGTCCTGTGGCCATTGTCTGTGATGCACGTTACTACAAGGAAGCGTAGGAAAAATGTAACGCTGCACGAACATACTGGCAAGCCTTAGCATTGAGCAAATCAGAGTATTATCGACTGGCCCGCAAACACTCTTGATTTAAATCCAATCGAGAAACTGTGGTCAATCTGCATGGAACGATTTAGAGGATTGGACATATGAAATACTAACATGTGCACTGGGTCATGTTATATTAGAAAAGTGTGAAAAAAGTAAATAATAACGGAATTATTCGTTTTGTTACAATTAATTTGCACCGGGATGTAGTTCTGCACATAACTTGAAGCAACAGATATATATATATATATATATATATATATAGATAGATAGATAGATAGATAGATAGATACGTATAATTCCATGGACGCGACATATGCACAGTGAGGAAGTTGTAAAAAAATAGAAACACAGTAGACACTTGCAGTCTAAATATAAAATAGTGAAATAAATCTTTCAAAAATAAAAGAAAATATTAGAAAGCAATAAATAAAATAGTACTGAACTGGTAAGCGATATCAATCCTTCTATATTGGCAGTGAAATTCCGGCAGTTTTGCCACAGATGAAGAGGCGACTTCAGACAACAGAGATGCAGTTCTACAGAAAAACCGTGAGGATATCACAAGAGTGAATATTTTGAATTTCAATCTGTCTTTTGATTTCAGGAACAAGAAGCATAATATTACAGATTAGTAGTGTCATGGCATCAGCCAATAATAGCAGTTCCATACTTCTCTGCATAAGGATAGAAAATAAACTCAATAAACGTACATAACGGTTTATAAGACAAGGATGTGTCGTCTCACTGGATTTATTCGACCTAGAGAGCGAGGCAAATCTAAGAGAATTACAAGTCCTATCATGATTTACTATTGACGACAACAACCTTAAGAACATAGGATATCCAGATGACACGGTGTTGATAACAGCCATCGAAGAACTACAGGGACTCTTACAGAAGGTAATGAAGGAAAGAGAGAAGAAAGTTTAGTTTAGTTTAGTTTAGTGTTTTACGGCATATCAACCTCAGTGGGTTATTTAATGCCGACAAGATTTTTATTACAGGTTTGGTTTGGTTTGTTTTGTTTTACGGCATATCAAATTCAATGGGTTATTTAATACCGACAAGATTTTTATTATTGGTTTGGTTTGGTTTGTTTTGTTTTACGGCATATCAAATTCAATGGGTTATTTAATGCCGAAAAGATTTTTATTACTGGTTTGGTTTGCTTTGTTTTCTTTTACGGCATATCAAATTCAATGGGTTATTTAATGCCGACAAGATTTTCATTGCTGGTTTGGTTTGGTTTGGTTTGTTTTACGGTATATCAACCTCAATGGGTTATTTAATGCCGACAAGATTTTTATTGCAGGTTTTGTTGGCTTTGTTTTGTTTTACGGCATATCAACCTCAATGGGTTATTTAATGCCGACACGATTTTCATTGCTGTTTTGGTTTGTTTTGTTTTACGGCATATCAACCTCAATGGGTTATTTAATGCCGACACGATTTTTATTGCAGGTTTTGTTGCCTTTTGTTTTGTTTTACGGCATATCAACCTCAATGGGTTTGTTTAATGCCGACAAGATTTTTCATTGCTGTTTTGGTTTTGTTTTGTTTTTTTACGGCATATCAACCTCAATGGGTTATTTAATGCCGACAAGATTATTATTGCAGGTTTTGTTGGCTTTGTTTTGTTTTACGGCATATCAACCTCAATGGGTTATTTAATGCCGACAAGATTTTTATTACTGGTTTGGTTTGGTTTGTTTTGTTTTACGGCATATCAACCTCAATGGGTTATTTAATGCCGACACGATTTTTATTGCAGGTTTTGTTGCCTTTGGTTTGTTTTACGGCATATCAACCTCAATGGGTTGTTTAATGCCGACAAGATTTTCATTGCTGTTTTGGTTTGTTTTGTTTTACGGCATATCAACCTCAATGGGTTATTTAATGCCGACAAGATTATTATTGCAGGTTTTGTTGGCTTTGTTTTGTTTTACGGCATATCAACCTCAATGTGTTATTTAATCCCGACAAGATTTTCATTGCTGGTTTGGTTTGGTTTGTTTTGTTTTACGGCATATCAACCTCAATGGGTTATTTAATGCCGACACGATTTTTATTGCAGGTTTTGTTGCCTTTGGTTTGTTTTACGGCATATCAACCTCAATGGGTTGTTTAATGCCGACAAGATTTTCATTGCTGTTTTGGTTTGTTTTGTTTTACGGCATATCAACCTCAATGGGTTATTTAATGCCGACAAGATTATTATTGCAGGTTTTGTTGGCTTTGTTTTGTTTTACGGCATATCAACCTCAATGGGTTATTTAATTTAAAATTTTTATTACTGGTTTAACTTTTGTTTTCGGCATATCAAATTCAATGGGTTATTTAATGCCGACAAGATTTTCATTGCTGGTTTGGTTTGGTTTGGTTTATTTTTTATCAACCTCAATGGGTTATTTAATTGACAAGATTTTTTTATTACTGGTTTGGTTGCCTTTGTTTTTTTTTACGGCATATCAAATTCAATGGGTTATTTAATGCCGACAAGATTTTTATTGCTGGTTTGGTTTTTTTGGTTTGTTTTACGGTATATCAACCTCAATGGGTTATTTAAAACCGCCAAGATTTTTATTGCTGCTTTGGTTTGGTTTGTTTTGGTTTTACGGCATATTCAATGGGTTATTTAATGCCGACAAGATTTTTATTGCTGGTTTGGTTTGGTATGTTTTGTTTTTACAGCAAATCAACCTCAATGTGTTAATCCCGACAAGATTTTCATTGCTGGTTTGGTTTGAATCTTTTGTTTTGGACGGCATATCAACCTCAATGGGTTATTTAATGCCGAAACGATTTTTATTAGGTTTTGTTGCCTTTGGTTTTTTTCGTTTTACGGCATATCAACCTCAATTTGTTTAATGCCGACAAGATTTTCATTGCTGTTTTGGTTTTTTTGTTTTACGGCATATCAACCTCAATGTGTTATTTAATGCCAACAAAGATTATTATTGCAGGTTTTGTTGGCTTTATTTTTGTTTTACAGGCATATCAACCCTCAATCAATTTAATGCCGAAAATATTTTCATTACTGGTTTGGTTTGCTTTGTTTTTTTTTTACGGCATATCAAATTCAATGGGTTATTTAATGACAAAGATTTTTCATTGCTGGTTTGGTTTGGTTTGGTTTTTTTTTTTGTTTTATCAACCTCAATGGGTTATTTAATGCCGACAAGATTTTTTTTTCTGGTTTGGTTTGGTTTGGTTTGTTTTACGGCATATCAACCTCAATATTTAATGCCGAAACATGATTTTTATTACTGGTTTGATTTGTTTTGTTTTTCTTTTTACGGCATATCAAATTCAATGGGTTATTTAATGCCGACAAGCTTTTTTATTGCTGGTTTGGTTTTGTTTAAATTTTACGGCATATCAACCTCAATGGGTTATTCAATGGACAAGATTTTTATTCTGGTTTGGTTTGGTATGTTTTGATGGCATATCAACCTCAATTGTTATTTAATCCTGACAAGATTTTTATTGCTGGTTTGGTTTGGTATGTTTTGTTTTACGGCATATCAACCTCAATGTGTTATTTAATCCCGACAAGATTTTCATTGCTGGTTTGGTTTGGTTTGTTTTGTTTTGGGGCATATCAACCTCAATGGGTTATTTAATGCCGATTTTTAAATTGCAGGTTTTGTTGCCTTTGGTTTTTTTTTACGGCATATCAACCTCAAAAATTTGTTTAATAATGACAAGATTTTCATTGCTGTTTTGGTTTGTTTTTATTTTACGGCATATCAACCTCAATGTGTTATTTAATGCCGACAAGATTATTGTGCAGGTTTTGTTGGCTTTGTTTTGTTTTAGCATATCAACCTCAATGGGTTATTTAAAAAAATTTTAATACTGTTTTGGTTTGCTTTGATTTTCTTTTACGGCATATCAAAATTCAATGGGTTTTTAATGCCGACAAGATTTTCATTGCTGGTTTGGTTTGGTTTGGTTTGTTTTACGGTATATCAACCTCAATGGGTTATTTAATGCCGACAAGATTTTTATTTCTGGTTTGGTTTGGTTTGGTTTGTTTTACGGCATATCAACCTCAATGGGTTATTTAATGCCGACATGATTTTTATTACTGGTTTGATTTGCTTTGTTTTCTTTTACGGCATATCAAATTCAATGGGTTATTTAATGCCGACAAGATTTTTATTGCTGGTTTGGTTTTGTTTGTTTTGTTTTACGGCATATCAACCTCAATGGGTTATTCAATGCCGACAAGATTTTTATTGCTGGTTTGGTTTGGTATGTTTTGTTTTACGGCATATCAACCTCAATGTGTTATTTAATCCCGACAAGATTTTTATTGCTGGTTTGGTTTGGTATGTTTTGTTTTACGGCATATCAACCTCAATGTGTTATTTAATCCCGACAAGATTTTCATTGCTGGTTTGGTTTGGTTTGTTTTGTTTTACGGCATATCAACCTCAATGGGTTATTTAATGACGACACGATTTTTTTGCAGGTTTTGTTGCCTTTGGTTTGTTTTTTTGTTTAATGCCGAAAGATTTTTATTGCTGGTTTGTTTATTTGGTTTTAACGGCATATCAACCTCAACTATTTAATGCCGACAAGATTTTTATTACTGGTTTGGTTTGTTTTGTTTTTCGGGCATATCAACCTCAATGGGTTATTTAATCTTAACAAGATTTTTATTACTGGTTTGGTTTGCTTTGTTTTTTTTACGGCATATCAACCTCAATGGGTTATTTAATGCCGACAAGATTTTTATTGCTGGTTTGGTTTTTTTGTTTTGTTTTATGCATATCAACCTCAATGGGTTATTTAATTCTGACAAGATTTTATTGCTGGTTTGGTTTAAAATTTTTTTTTACGGCATATCAACCTCAATGGGTTATTTAATGCCGACAAGATTTTTATTACTGGTTTGGTTTGCTTTGTTTTTTTTTTACGGCATATCAACCTCAATGGGTTATTTAATGCCGACAAGATTTTTATTGCTGGTTTGGTTTGCTTTGTTTTGTTTTACGGCATATCAACCTCAATGGGTTATTTAATGCCGACAAAATTTTTATTGCTCGTAATGTTTTTCTTCAAAAATCTATTTCTGGGAATATTTTTCCTTGAAGAAATCTATAGCTGGTCATATTTTTTCCAAAGAATGTATAGCTGTTTGTATTGCTGGTATTTTTTTAATTTATTGCTGATAACAATTTTTCCTTTAAAAATTATCCCTGTAATAATTTTTTTTATTACAAAGTATTTCTGGTATTATACCCTATTTTTACACAAGTTTGGGTATTAACTATTTGCCCATTGCTCGAATCCTAACAGGTGCTACCAACCCGGGTCAGGGTGGACCTGAGAACACCAGCAATTTCAAAACCGCCTGATCAGAGGTCTTGCTGCTGGACGTAGTTTATCGTCTTACCCAGGACGTTTATGTAGTTTATCGTCATACACCGGGAGGGAAACAGAGAAGAAAGGATTAATCATTGCTAGGAGACAGAATGCCCCGTTGGTAGCAAAACAAACATTCCAATAATCGAATTCAGCATCATCATTTCTTTGACTGTTTCAATGGTTGGGAAGACCTAAGTGCATAAGGAACAGTTAATTTCCTCTTTTGGCGTTACCATTTCAGGAGTTCCGTCAATGTCATATTTTTCACTCTGATGTTTTTTTAATCTTTTTTTTTTTTACGTCATATTAACATCAATGGGTCATTTAATGCCGACACCTGTTTGTTTTTGGTAATATTTTTGTTTTGTCAAAAATCTATTTCTGTTAATATTTTTTTCCTCAAAAATATATAGTTGGAAATAATATGGATGCCAGTTATTTGTAATCGCCTGTTAATTTCCCTCAAGTACACATGGCTCAGTGGATAAAGTCGTTAGTTAGTGTGTGATTTTCATACCGGCCTAAGGCAATGGAGAAATTTCAGAGGGAAATTAAGATGAGATAACTGATAACTGACATCCATTAAACATGACACGTGGAGCTAGAACAGTCTACACCAGCGAGGGAATAAAGGGTTCAGTTCGACATTCCAACCACCTGAAGAAGGCCGGAGCGTACAACGACCAAAACGTTGTAATAAATATGTCGACAAAGATGAGGACAATAGAATAATGTAAATAATGTACATATACCTCATCTCAGAAATATAGACAGATACAAATTCATAGAGATAGTTTGGTAAAAAAAAAAAAGGTGTGTATGTATACATATATATTTGAATCATTTTTTTATTACAAAGTATTTCTGGTAGTAAAACCTATTTTTACACAAGTAAATGTGTTAACTATTTGCCCATAGCTGGGACCCTAACAGGTGCTACCACCCCGGGTCAAGTTGGACCTAGGAAGACCAGCAATTAAGAGGTGATTCCACGCTCCTCAAAACCTCCTGATCAGAGGCCATGTTGTTGGAAGTAGTTTATCGTCTTACCCAAGAAGCGGATGTAGTTTATTATAATACCCAGGACGAAAATGTACTCCTGAGCTGAAGGATGCATAATGTCGAAAGTGTGCTATTTCTTTAAACAGAAAATATGGTTTGGTTTGTTTTGTTTTACGACATATCAACCTCAATGGGTTATTTAATGACGACAAGCTTTTTATTGCTGCTAATATTTTTCCCCCAAAATGTGTTGCTGTTAATTTCATTTTTTCTTGCAAAATGTACTGCTGGTAATATTTTTTCCCCGAAATGTGTTGCTGACAATATCTTTTTTTTTCTTAAAAAAAATTATTGCTAGTAATATTTTTTCCTTCAAAAATGTATTGCTAGTAATAAGTTTTCCCCTTTTTTCCCCTCAAATATATATAGCTAGTAATATTTTTTCTCTTCCAAAATGTATTGCTGTTATTAATAATTTACAAAATTGTATTTATGGTATTAAAATTTATTTTTACATTTTCATATTATTTTGGACCCAATTTGGGGGTTATCTAGTAGCTGGGACCCTAACAGTTGCTACCACCCGGTGTCAGGGTGGACCTGGGAAGACCAGCAATTAAGAGGTGATTCCACGCTCCTCAAAACCTCCTGATCAGAGGCCTTGCTATTGGACGTAGTTTATTTTCTTACCCTGGACGCGGATGTAGTTTACCGTCTTACCCTGGACGCGGACGTAGAGCTTGGAAAATATGATATTCACACGACAAATTGAAATCAAGATGGGACGAGAAAAACAAGGAAGAACCAAGCGAGGTTAAATACATTGACGGTAGAACGGGAATCATAAAAATGAATATATATATATATATATATATATATATATATATATATATATATATATATATATATATATAACATAAAAGGAGAAGAAATTGTGGAAAGACATGATCGCCAACATCCAGAAAGGACACGACAATAGAAGAATTCTGTGGACGCGATTTTTGAGGACTTGCAAGATTTCACAATAACTTAATGAAATAAGCGTTATTCGATTCAGCAGGAGTCCGATGTTTTATTTAAGAGATAAAATGATAGATTGAGTTGAAGTGACTTTATTTTTTTTTTGTATCCGGTATTTTATGAAAGGCTATTTTAATTCTTTGAGCGGTTATTGGTACCACTTCCGTTTTTAATCTTCTGAATTATTTTAGCTCTTAAGTGAAAGCGAATGGCTTCGTTCAGAAAAATTCCCATCACTCACAAAAGATTGAATCAGGTAGCCTCTCCGTAATCGTTTACCTATAACTTCCACACTTTCTCGGAACATTAATTGGATACAAATATATATATATTTCTATTTTACTCGTCAGGATGACCTAAAATTTATTTATTCAAATATAGCAGAATTGTCATTTACAAGATTACTTATATCGGAGAGAAAAAAAAAAAAATATTATTTTTCTTCTTTTATATGTAGCCTTTATAATTGATTTTTCGTCGTAGAAGAAAATAAGGAATAAAAAAATAACACTCATATATGCACACACTTACACAGACACAGGTACACATATAGACACACAAACATAACACACACACACACACACACACACACACACACACACACATATATATATATATATATATATATATATATATATAGGGATGGGTGAGAAAAAAAGATCGATTAGCAAATTTCGTGTTTGCATAAACATATGATCGAATTTTATTTGCTCTAAAGTATCGACATTTTTCTAACCATTAAAAAAAATCTTTTTGAACATGTGACTTGTATTTTCCTTCTTTTTTTTTTTCGTATGTCCGACTGCCATTGCCAACTCCTCTCCTGGTATCCATTAAACCAAATGAAATGCACGGCATGACGTTATGCAACGTGACTTCACGAGATTTTGCGTGACGCGGACAGATGTCTTTTCTTTGGTTATCATTCTTATTTTATTTTTTCTTTTGTGCATACATATTTACTTATATATATATATATATATATATATATATATATATATATATATATATATATATATATATATATATATATATATAAATATATATATATATATATATATATATAAGTGTGTGTGTGTATGCTTGTACGTGTGTCTTTTTGTATGTGTGTGTATGTGTGTGTTTTTCCCCAAATAGATGTTAGATCATTTAGTTAATGTTTTATGATTTCCGTTGGTTTCGTGTTTCTGTTTGATTTTTCCGTGTTTTAACAATTCATATTCATTTTACTGTCTTCGATTTTTGCTTTCATTTTATTTTCTATTTCTCTTTCTGAAAATATATCTTAATCTGTTCATATCTATCTATCTATCTATCTATCTATCTATGTTCATATCTATGCCAGACAGTTCATATCTATCTATCTATCTATCTATCTATCTATCTATCTATCTATCTATCTATCTATCTATCTATCACAGCCCTTGCTTCTATCTATCTATCTATCTATCTATCTATCTATCTATTCTCTTCATATATATATATATATATATATATATATATATATATATATATATATATATATATATATATATATCTGTCATATATGCATGAGAACTGTAAAGCTTGAATGCTGGTCTCGAGAGCCATCTTAAGTGACATGAAACGATTGGAACCGATTACAAGTGATACATAATGTAAGGAGGCTGCACCCATCTGAGTAAGATGTGGGAGTTGGCATATCTCTCGCTCTTTGTCGCTCTCTCTCTCTCTTTCTCTCCCTCTCTCTCTCCCTCTCTCCCTCTCTCTCTCTCTCTCTCTCAGTTTTTTTTTGCCTATTATAATGGACGGCAACACACTTTTTTAGAATGCAGTATATGATTTCATGTTTACTGGAATTGTTATTTTATACACACACACACACACACACACACACACATATATATATATATATATATATATATATATATATATATATATATATATATATATTTCCTTCTTAATTCTATGACGTTCTTTTTTCGTCTTTACTATGAAAATTAACTAATTTTGTATTATGACATTGTTATTTCTTTTACCAGATGTCGTACCATCTTCTCTGATTTTTTTTTCATTTTCGGTCCACTGGCCAGGAATCGTTAAAATATTCAGTCTTTAACTAAGTTAAAAATTAATTAGTCCAAATTAGATTTTTTTTAATATAAATAGGTAAACTTTCCTATGCTCAGGTCCATACACCTCCTTATCTTGGACAAGAATAGAGGCTCACCCCTTTTTCCTGTGTAAGAAGGGATTTCCGGTTTCATTCCTCTTCTCAGGACTTAATAGTGGTGCTGTCAAGAGTTTCTTGTGATGTGCGTGGTTGGTGACAATGTCTCGTCATACTGAGGCCACCGAGATGGCAGTTTTCTAGTTGATGTTCCCGACTGGTGGTTAGAAGTCCAGACTCTTGCATAGTGTCTTGAGAGGCTGTTGGTCAACAGCTGCTTAATATAAGGTTTTTTGCAGTTCTAGATATCTCCGGTGGGCAAACCCGAGCAATACTATGTTGCAGTATATGCCATTTCCCTTCTACATTTCAAATGACCGACTGCTAGTACTAATTTAGACCTTCTCCTTACCAATATAACACATCATGACTATAAACAACCAAACATATAAACCTAAACCAGGTCAACAAAAATCACCTAAACCCATTAACCTTTCGTTATCCAAATCTCGATGTATTCGTACCAAATTCTCCATTATAGAATCGTTCCTTTTTGAAAATCGTCAGGCATTCTGCTCTTTAACTCAACTCTTGTATCCCTTCCCGTGATTTCTCGCTTGCGAGTTACTTTCCTCTAATTAGAAAGGAATCTAAAGTCCACATTCGTTGCCTGGGTGTTTAAGTCTGCGAACATCTCTCACTGGCTAGGGAACCCACTCGTCTAACTTTAGGCCGGTCGTCCTTGTGTCCTGGTCTCTCTGTACTTACCTCAGTCAGCTATCTCTTCTTTCTCTACCGTTCCCCCTCCTCTCAAGACTGTTGCCTCCTAGATAGTATTTCCGATAAGATAGACAATTCCTTCTTCCTACACCCGTCTGCAAGCATATTCAAGGTTCGGAGACAACATAAAATGTGGCTTAAACACTCTGCCACTGACCTTGGTGGAATCCATACCATTAATTGATAAGATAGACAATTCCTTCTTCCTACACCCGTCTGCAAGCATATTCAAGGTTCGGAGACAACATACAAGGTGGCTTAAACACTCTGCCACTGACCTTGGTGGAATCCATACCATTAATTGATAAGATAGACAATTCCTTCTTCCTACACCCGTCTGCAAGCATATTCAAGGTTCGGAGACAACATACAAGGTGGCTTAAACACTCTGCCACTGACCTTGGTGGAATCCATACCATTAATTGATAAGATAGACAATTCCTTCTTCCTACACCCGTCTGCAAGCATATTCAAGGTTCGAGACAAGGTGGCTTAAACACCCGCCATACAATCCCATACCAAGATGGATTAAACACCCTGTCTGCCACTGACCTTGGTGGAATCCATACCATTAACTTCTGAATGGTTATTTCTGTCACGCAAGTGTTTGACTTCTCCATGCGTTTCCCCAGTAACCATTACGGTAAACGCCTCTCTTCCCGGCCTCTGTTTCCTCTCTATCTCTGACTCACCCCGTAGTACACAGCTTTGCTCTCTTGACAATTCTGATCAAGCTGTAGTAACTGTAAACATCTCTTTCTGCTCTTCCCACTGCCATGGCCCTCCTACCAACAGATTATCTTTCTGCTATCAACGATCAGATTAGGACTCAGTCCGCGATTTCCTGCGAGATGTCCCTTGGATTGTGTTTTTAATCACACCATTAAGAAATACGCGACTGGGGTCGCCTCCTGGCTGAGAGCTAGTGTTGATGTCTTCATTCCAGCTAGGAAATACCAAGTTTAACCGCGTTCATCGCTCTGATTCTCTCTCGCTTGCTCGCCTAGTATGGCCCACAGGTATCATTTCTTCCGACTGTACCAGACCGACATGTCCGATTGCAATAGACGTCCCTTGGGCACTCTTCGTAACGAATGCGAACGTGTCCTCAATGAAGCCAAATTACTGTCTGCTGACAAAATGAATCAGCGTATAGCATCTAACAAGTTCGGTTCAAGAGATTGTTGGCGTCTATGCAAGAGTGTGTTGAACAACAGAAAATCCTCAATCCCAAACAATTCGATGTCCTGACATCCAGAGCAGATAAGTTTGAAAGCTTTACTCGGAAATTCTAAACCAACTTAACACTTGATTAGTCTGGATGACCCATAACTGATTTCCCCCTCTCAAACTGATGCTCTACTGAGTGATAGGCACATAATCCCGTCGCTGGCCTTGAAAATCATTTCTAAATTAGACCCCCATGAGGCAAGTGGAGATGACAGAAGATCAACTATTGTCCTAAATAAATGTACTCCTGATTGTTTTTTTTTCTTTTTTTTACGACATATCAATATCAATGGGTTATTTAATGCCGATAAAATGTCTATTGCTGGTAATGTTTTTTCTTCAAAAATCTATTGCTGGGAATATATTTCCTTGAAGAAATCTATAGCTGGTCATATTTTTTTCCAAAGAATGTATAGCTGTTTGTATTGCTGGTATTTTTTTAAAGTATTACTGTTAATAATTTTTCCTTCAAAAATTATTGCTGGAAATAATTTTTTTTTATTACAAAGTATTTCTGGTATTAAAACCTATTTTATGCAAGTAAAAGTGTTAACTATTTGCCATTAGCTGTGACCCTAACAGGTGCTACAACCCCGGGCCATGGTGAACCTGGGAACACCAGCAATTGATAAGATAGACAAATCCTTCTTCCTACACCCGTCTGCAAACATATTCATGTTCGGAGACAACATAAATTCCACGCTCCTCAAAACCTCCTGATCAGAGGACATAGTTTATTGTCTTACCGTGGACACGGATGTAGTTTATCGTCATACCCAGACGAAAAGGTACTCCTGAGCTGGCTCTATTCTCCAAACTATGCAACTATAGTCTCGATGCTTCCTGCTTGTTTAAAGTCCCCGTCTGTAGTCCCTGATTTTAAGAACTCTGGACAACCATCTGGTCCCTCTAACTACCGCAAAATCAGTCTCCTACCGCTTTTCGGCAAAGTCTTCGAGGCTTTAATCAATACTGAAGTGGTTAAGATTCTTATCTTTCAAGACCTACTAGCTGACAAACAATATGGATTCCGCTTTGTCCGGTCTACCGCTAATGTGCTAATGGCCATAACTGAAGATATATAACAGGCTCTTGATAAGAACGGCGAAGCTTGAGGCGTAGCTCTTGATATCTCGAAGGCATTTGACAGGGTTTAACATGCTGGTCATCTACATACGCTTCAGGCCCATTGTATTACAGGAAAACTGTTTGATTTAATCTACTCAGTCCTTTCAAATCGTGAAATAAAGGTCGTCCTTATAAATGCGGGAATCAACCAAGCCTTTGAATTATCACATTAAAAATGAATTTTAAAAGATTTAAAAACATGTATTATTTAATCTAAAATTGTAAAAAAAATGAAAACAAATCTTGTAAAAATCCGTTTTTCGTCGATTTTTTTTCTTCAGACAATATTGTCTTTCATATATAGTAATCATAAAAGCAATTAAAAGTTTCTCTAATTAATTTTCTTAGTTTATTACGCTTTTTATTTTTCGATGCAGAACAGATTTTCGGTAAAACTGAGTCCGATGTTTGAAAAAAAAAAAAAAATCAGTGAAAGAATTCTGCTTTTAACTAATATAGTCACTAAAATTCTCTCGTTGAATTTCTCAAGGTTTCATAAAATTAATTAAGGGGCAGAAAAACAGAAAAACTTCCAAAAAATTACCAATATTTTCTAATAAAAAAACTGAGAAAGTAATTTAATTCATTTGTGAATAAATTCTGCTATTTTCATTAAAATCCGAAAATTATTTGATTTTTGCACGAATCTCCAAATTAATGTGTTTAGTCACCGAAAAAAATGAGGCCAAAATTTGCTATGCTAAAAATTAGTACAACCACTGACACAAGGAAAACAAGTTTTTAATCAAAATTTCTATTGTTCTAAAAAAGAGTAAAACAAAAAAATCATTATGTTATTATAAATCTGTAAGAAAAAGATCATCATGTTACAATTCAATCAGCCAGAAATTTGAAAACTGCATTGTGTACTGCTTGGCATTCGCACCGAAAGCTTCAATACGGAAATTTCAGAGTCTTGGGTATTAGCCTGAGAACAATGCAGAGGATTCGAAAAGAGTTTGATGTCTCTAATGGTGATTACGAAGGTACGGCACCTCGGAAAACTCACTGTGATTGTTTTGATAAGAAAAGAACTCCAGAATTTGTTGGTGAGGGCCTCACACTCAACACAGAGGCCTACATCATGTGCTTTGATTATTATGTTTGAGGCACATTTGAGAGAGAGACCAACAAAACTTCTTGTAACACCAAAAATGAACTGAAGGTAAGGATTATGGCATCATTCACCAATTTAAACAAGGAAACTTTGCTGCTAATAAAGTTTTCCTGGTAATATTGATTTTCTTCAGAAATGTATAACTTATTTGGATTCTACAAACCCTTATTTGGATTTTACAAACCCTTATTTGGATTTTACAAACCCTTATTTGGACTTTACTTAACGGCATTTGAATTTTACAAACACTTATTTGGATTTTACAAACGCTTATTTGGATTTTACAGACACTTATTTCGATATTGCAGACCCTTATTTGGATTTTAAAAAACACTTATTTGGATTTGGCAGACACATATTTAAATTTTACAGTACACTTATTTGGATTTTACAGACCCTTATTTGGATTTTGTGGCTCTGAAGCACTATACTGAATGAATATTAGTTTAAAAGAAAACTGCACCCTAAGAAAATGAAAATAAGAATATGTCACTGCTGATATGTAGGTACGAAGTTAGTTAAAACTTTCTGCTAGCATGAATGGAAAGATTATATTCAAACGACAGAAAAGATGACTGTCTCGTACTGGACCATCTTTCTCGCAAACAATCTCACATATTTATTAGTCGACCTTGCTGTGAATATTGCTGCCACATATTCGACCTTGCTGTGAATATTGCTGCCACATATGGCCTTGTGCGTCTGCCATGTATTTAGTGATTCTTGATAAAATCCAAAAAGTATCTGCAATGTTATTGGTCCTGACCTGTCATCTCAGCATTAGTATATTTCTCACCAGAATAGCGTAGCTTCCCTGTGCTTTTTTGATAAATTCTTTCACGCTATTTATTCGGATGGACTTTCCTTTATAGTACCTAGACTTTATGAATTTAAGCGCAGTACTAGATTGGCGGCAAGGTCTCGTCATCTTATAGTGGTAATGGCTAGATTTAACAATAGTGTCGCTGCTAACAATTTCTTCTATCGCACTTCTTGCTTGTGGAACTCTCTTCCCCTTCTTTGTTCCCAGTCAATTTTGCTATTCAAGAATTCATTGTCAATCTTTATCTTCTGAACCTTTGTTCTTTTATTGTCCTCTCTACTTAATAATATATTCCTTTCTCATAATTTATCTCACTAGTATCTCCTTGTGTCTTAGTGGCTTTATTTCCTTACTTTCAGGTGAAATTATTAAAAATATAATATTTATTGGTAAATGTATTTTTTCTTATAACAATATTTACGTCATAGATTTTTTACACGCCCTCCCTCCTGATAAAATATCTTCTCCCCAGAGAAATGTCATTTACTGTTTTTAAACTGTCATTAATTATTGAAACCTGTAATATTTCTTACAACCCTTGCTGCAAAATTCTAATGGAGACAGTCGGTTCATAATCGGATATAATTCGTTGTTAGCACATACGTCTCCATCATATTTGAATAACTAATAATGAACCACCGGCAGGCAATAGTTCAGTGGGGGAGCCCCGACAAATGTTGGAATTTTAACCTGTCCTCAAATTCTGACTGCAATTTGCTTATTGGCATCTTCTTTTGTCAGGTTAAATTAAAATCTCAACCTTACGACTTCGTGGTGGGAGATGGGAATTTATAATGTATGTCATAATTAGTTATTTCCATGTGTATGGGTAAATCTCGAGACAGTGAAAATTGAACATATTCCACCTCCCCCTCTCTCTCTCCTTCTCTGTCTCTCTCTCTTTCTCTTTCTCTCTTTTCATCGTCTGTTACTCTCTTTTCTACTACTTCCTTTTTCTCTCTCTCTTTTCCCCCTTTCTTTCATGGCTTTTTATTCTCCTTTCTACTACATCCTCTTTCTTTTTCTCTCATTCTCTCTTTTCCCCTTTCTCTCATGGTCTCTTACTCTCTTTTCTACTACTTCTTTTTTATCTCTCTCTTTCTCTCCCCCCCTTCTCATGGTCTTTCACTCTCTTTTCTACTACTTCCTCTTTATCTCTCTCTCTTTCTTTTCCCCCCTTTCTCTCATGGACTCTTACTCTCTTTTCTACTACTACTTTTTTATTTCTCTCTTTCTCTTCCCCGCTTTCTCATGGTCTCTTACTCTCTTTTCTACTACTTCCTCTTTATATATCTCTCTCTCTCTCTTTCTCTTTCCCCTTTCACTCGTGGTCTCTTACTCTCTTTTCTATAACTTCTTCTTTATCTCCCTCTCTCTTTCTCTTCCCCCTTTTCTCTCATTGTCATTTACTCTCTTTTCTACTTCTTCCTCTTTATATCTCTCTCTCTCTTTCTCTTTCCCCCTTTCTCTCATGGTCTCTTACTCTCTTTTCTACTACTTCCTTTTTATCTCTCTCTCTCTTTCTCTTTCCCCCTTTCTCTCATGATCTCTTACTCTCTTTTCTCTCTCCCTCTCTCTCTTTTCCCCTTTCTCTCTTCCTTATCTCTCTCTCTTTCTCTTTCTCTTTTCTTCCCCTTTCTCTCATGGTCTCTTTCTCTTTCTCTTTCTTTTACTACTTCCTTCCTCTCTCTCTCTTTCTCTTTCCCCCTTTCTCTCATGATCTCTTTCTCCCTCTCTTTTCTACTACTTCCTTTTTATCTCATTAGTCTCCCTCTTTCTCTTCTCTTTCTCTTTCCCCCTTTCTCTCATGATCTCTTACTCTCTTTTCTACTACTTCCTTATCTCTCTCTCTCTTTCTCTTTCCCCCTTTCTCTCATGGTCTCTTACTCTCTTTTCTACTACTTTTTTATCTCTCTTTCTCTCCCCCCCTTCTCATGGTCTTTCACTCTCTTTTCTACTACTTCCTCTTTATCTCTCTTTTATTTCTCTCTTTCCCCCCTTTCTCATGGTCTCTTACTCTCTTTTCTACTACTTCTTCTCTCTCTCTCTCTTTCCCCCTTTCACTCGTGGTCTCTTACTCACTCTCTTTTCTACTACTTCCTTTATCTCTCTCTCTCTTTCTTTTTCCCCCTTTCACTCATGGTCTCTTACTCTCTTTTCTACTACTTTCCCCCTTTCTCTCCTTTATCTCTCTCTCTCTCTCTCTCTTTCTCTTTCCCCCTTTCTCTCATGGTCTCTACTTACTCTCTCTTTTCTTTCCCCTTTCTCTCATGATCTCTTCCTCTTTTTCTCTCTCTTTCTCTTTTCCCCTTTCTTTCCCCCCTTTCATTCATGGTCTCTTACTCTCTTTTCTACTACGTCCTATCATGTTCTCTCTCTCTCTCTCTCTCTTTTTCTTCCCCCTTTCACTCATGGACTCTTACTCTCTTTTCTACTACTTCCTCTTTACTTCCTCTCTCTCTCTCTTCTCCCCCCCCTTTCACATGGTCTCTCTCTTTTCTTTTCTCTCCTCTCTTTTCTCTTCCCCTTTTCTCTCATTGTCATTTACTCTTTTTTACGTCCTATCTCTCTCTCTCTCTCTCTCTTTTTCTCCCCCCCTTTCTTTTTATCTCTCTCTCTCTCTTCTTTCCCCTTTTTCTCATGGTCTCTACTTCTTTTCTACTCTCTCTCTTTCTTTTCTTTCATTCATGGTCTTCCTCTCTTTTCTTTATTTCTCTCTCTCTTTTTTTCTTCCCCATTTCACTCTCTTTTCTACTACTTCTCTTTATCTCTCTCTCTCTCTTTCTTCCCCTTTCACTCATGGTCTCTTATTCTCTTTTCTCTTTCTTTATCTCTCTCTCTCTCTCTTCCCCTTTCCCTTTCACTCTCTTTTCTATGGTCTCTTTATCTCTCTCTCTCTTTTCTTTCCCTTTTATTCATGGTCTTTTTTCTACTCTATTTCTCTTTCCCCTTTTCTTTCATGGTTTGTCACTCTCTTTCCTACTACTTTCTCTTTCTCTCTCTCTTTCTATATTTTCCTCTTTCTTTTTCTCTCATATTTACTTCATGGACTCTCTCTCTCTCACTACCTTTCATTTCTACAGCTTTTTCTTTATCTCTCTCTCTCTCTATTTTACTCTTTCTTTTTCTTTCTCTTATATTTAATTCATAGTTTCTCTCTCTCCCCTGTAATTTCTACTACTACTTCTCACTCGCTCCCTCCTCTCTCTGTTTCTCTCTTTGCCCCCTTTTTTTTTCTCTCTCTCTCATATTTAATTCATGGACTCTCTCTTTGGTCTCATTTTTACTACTTTCACCTTCTCTAACTCTCTCTCTCTCTCTCTCTCTTTTCCACTTTCCTTTTCTCTTTTTTATATTTCATTCATGGGCTCTGTCCCCTCTTCTCATTTCTATTACCCCCCCTCTCTCCCTCTCTCTCATTTCTCGAATGGTCTTTCACGTCGAAGTACATTTTATCCATTATTTTCTCTTTTTACTTTATCTTCCTTTCTCCCTCTCAGGAATTCTCTAAATCTCTCAGATAATCGCTCTCTCTCTCTCTCATTCTCTCTTCATTCCACTCTTTCTATTTTCTTTATATCTCTATTTATATTTATTCCGAAGGATTGATCTTTCAGGGACCATTTACCTCTTCTTTTCTTTTCTCTTTCCCTCTCTGTTTACTTGTCTCTCTCCCTGTCTTTTCTCAGTAGCCTTCTTTCTTTCTTTCTTTCTTTCTTTCTTTCTTTCTTTTTCTTTCTTTCTCTCAGCGGCTTTCTATCTCCTTCTCTGGCTTATAATCTTTTTTTTCTCTTTCTTTCACTAGTTTTCTATTTGTCTTTCGCTCTCTTTGTTCCTCCTTTCTTTCCCTCTTTTTCGCTCTTTCCTTTCTGTGCTCTCGTAGCATTCTCTCTCTCTCTCTCTCTCTCACTCTATCTATCTATCTATCTATCTTTATCTATATCTGTCTTTACTCTTTCAATATTTAGCTTTTTCTCTTCTTTCTTTCTTTCATTTGTTTCCTTTTACTTTCACTTGTTTCTCCGCTTGATTCTTTCGCTCGCTGACTTCTTTATCAGAGGAGACTTTCTCACTTTTGTCTTCATCTCACTGGCTTTCTTTTCTTCTTTTGTTTTCTTTTTGTTTTCTCTTTCTTTCTCTGGTTTTCATTTTTTCCCCCTTTCCCTCACTGATTTTCTTTCTTTTTTATTTCGATCGACAGAATTCTCTTCTGACCCTGTTATGTCAAGTGGGTTGGTCTGAGTCGGCTGCCAGCAACATCAGTTCGTAGTACTGATATCAGACACGGAAAAGAAATGACAAAACCTCCTACAGAAGGTGGCGAACGAGAGCGAGAAGAAGGGGCTAAGCATATACAAAAACAAGAAGACATAATGCATGGTCATCAGTAAAAAGACGAGCCCGAAATGCGATTTGCAGGTCGGAGACACTAAAAACAGGCAGGTGCGGAAGTTTAAATATCTGGGAAGTGTTTTGACTGAGGACAGTAAATGCGACGCCGAGAACCGTAGACGTGTTGGGATGGTCAAAGACGCATTCCAAAAGCTGGGTAGAGTATTGCAAGAGAAGAGGATTTCTTTGGTAACAAAGGAAAGAATACTGAGCTGCTATGTGATACCTATCCTCCTTGCTGGACGGTATCCTCAAAGATGAAGAAGAAACTCGAGGCAAAGGAAGTATGGTTCTACAGAAGGATGCTAAGGATATCACGAACCGATTGTGTGAGCAACGATGAGGCTCTTGAGAGGATGCAAACAAGGAGGAGGCTTATACTTAACATCAGGAAGAGGCAGCTGAAGTTTCTGGGACACGTAATGAGAAAGGAGGGATTGGAGAATCTGATACTCACAGGTCGAATAGAGGGAAAGAGAGACAAGGGAAATCAACGCCTGACATACCTGGAGGCCTCAAGCAAGTGGATAACAGAACGTGGTCTGGTGGAGGTGGCAGAGGGACGAAACTTTTTGAGAGCTACAAGGGATAGGGTGAAGTGGAGAGCCATGATCGCTTATGTCCTGAGGGACACGGGACATAAAAGCAGGAAAGAAGTGTCGCTATGAGTAAAACTAAAGTCAGAAGTTATATTTCTCGTTTTTACAATTGTTTTCTTTTGAGTTGAAAATGAATGAAACTTCAGTATCTGTCTATATTTCTGAGATGAGGTATTATGTACACTATTTACATTATTCGGACTATTGTCCTCATCTTTGTCGCCATATTTATTACAACGTTTCGGCCGTTTAGTATCTGTCTATATTTCTGAGATGAGGTATTATGTACAATATTTACATTATTCGGACTATTGTCCTCATCTTTGTCGCCATATTTATTACAACGTTTCGGCCTTTCAGTATTTGTCTGAGATATATTTCTGAGATGAGGTATTTATGTACAACGTTTTGGCCTTTCTATTTGTCATTATTGAGATGACTATTGCCCATTATTCATGCCCTCATCTTTGTCGCCATATTTATTACAACGTTTCTGCATTTCAGTATCTGTCTATATTTCTGAGATGAGGTATTATGTACAATATTTACATTATTCGGACTATTGTCCTCATCTTTGTCGCCATATTTATTACAACGTTTCGGCCTTTCAGTATTTGTCTATATTTCTGAGATGAGGTATTATGTACACTATTTACATTATTCGGACTATTGTCCTCATCTTTGTCGCCATATATATTACAACGTTTCGGCCGCTGTAAGATTCGGCCTTCTTCAGGTAGTTGGAATGTCGAACTGAACCCTTTATTTCAAGGACACATGGCACAGTGGATAAAGGCGTTGGTTAGATCCAGTGACAGGCCCCAAAGAGTGTGAGTTCAATGCCCGGCTCAGGCGGAGAACTTGGAGAGGGGAATTACCAGGAGATAACTTATAACTAACATCCATTAAACATGTCACGTGGAACTAGAGCGAAATAAAGAGCTTAGTTCGACATTCCAACCACCTGAAGAAGGCTGGAGCGTACAACAGCCGAAACGTTGTAATAAATATGGCGACAAAGATGATGACAATAGTTCGAATAATGGAAATAGTGAATGAAATTTGCAAGGATGTGCGAGCCTGACAATGAGAAAAGATAATAATAATAATAATAATAATAATAATAATAATAGTAATAATAATAATAATAATAGCTGAAAACAAACCTTTTAATATCTCTGGACAAGACAAATTCTTGCAAACGAGAAATTATGTACGGTCGAATTCCAGTCGGATCCATTACATTCACTTAGGTTTTAATACCCTTGGGAAAGGTGTGAATCTTCTTCTTCTCTCAGCTATGGTAAATAGCAGGGCAGACTGGGTTCTATAGCCTTGGATGGCAACCGATCTAAAAGAAAAAGTAACTCCAAGTTCAAAACTGTATGTAGCTCCGGCGTAGCACATGCTATACAACTAAAGATGCGATCTCTCGCATTGGCTCCATGATACCGACTACGGTCGAATAATGATGAGGATTCTTGGGGATCAGTTTATTAATAACGAAATAAAAACTATCCTTTTTAATACAGCTGACTGCTGAAAGAGTGCTGAAAAGTTACCGGCCTTAACCTCATTCCCACATCAGAATGCCATCATGACATAATAATAATAATAATAATAATAATACACTGCTAATGAGAAACAAGCCGATGTAGAAAACCTCCATACAAATTTATAGTTGCCTAGTGCCCGGTGAAAGGCCGAAACTTGAGATTTTGACTAATGCTTGATAACTAGAAATTATTAAGCAGACATAATTGAAATGTTTGTTGAATCCAAATGCAGATTCTGTGATGAATATCCAGAAACAACTGATCATCTCGTATGAGGTTTCACGGTAATAGCATCCACCGAGTATGAAAAAATTGGACAGGATGTTTCTGGAAGAAAATACAAGAAATCTATATGGACATCACTAAGATCCGATTACGGGACATGTAACAATTTTATGAGATATTACAATGAACAAAGGCAGAGCAATGAAAGCTCATCGTCCAGACAAAGTTATCAAAGACCACACAAAACAAAATGCACTTTCTTATTGCCATGTACTTTCTTGCAGATTGTAATGTATCTTAGAAGATCTTTAAAAAACTACCAGATTCCAAAGATCGTGAAGAGGAAATCTATAAAAATAAAAAATGGGTCATGAAGACATCAATAATTCCAGTTGTAATTGGGGTGCCGGGTTTGATTGGAAAATGTTCTAATAAACCCATTGAAGTGGTCCTTGTTACCCCAGGCCTTAAACAAAGACAAAATTTTTTTCTCACGAGTATATCTTGCGCCTTACGAAGGACTTTATTTATAGTAAATGTGCCTGATTTAAGCTTGTTTATTTTATTTTATTTTTTGCAAAAATGTTCAATGGAAAATGTTATGATGATATTATTTACCTTAGGTACGACTCGGAAGTAAAGGAGTAAACAAAAGAATTTAAAGGAAAATAATAATAATAATAATAATAATAATAATAAGAAGAAGAAGAAGAAGAAGAAGAAGAAGAAGAAGAATCAAATAAAATCGGCCAGACATTGTTATTAGAGACCACAAACAAAAACGTGCCTCCTTATTGATATGGCAGTCCCTACAGACTGCAATGAATTTTTGAAGTTCTTCTAAAAGCTGTCAAAATACAAGAATCTTGAATTCGAAATCGCAAAAATGTGGCTTATGGAAACTTCAACAATCCCTGTTGTAGTCGGATCTCTAAGATTGGTTGGAAAACATTCCAGTACACTAACTGAAGGGATTCCTGGAAGCCGTTGACCAAGATATACAAAAAGTTGTTCTCACGTGTACAGCTCACTCTTTACGAAGGGTTTTATCTATGTAAAATATGTGTTTTTTTTTCTTGTATTTGCTCAGTGGAAAATGTCATGTTGCCATTTCTAATCTTAGGTCACTGGGCGGGACCCGGAACGAAATGTGTAAACGCCAGAAACCAATTGATATGGCAGTCCCTGCGGACTGCAATGTATCTTTTGAGATTTTCAAAAACCTATCAAAATACAAGGACCTTGAAATCGAAATCTAAAAAATGTGGCACATGGGAACATCAACAATCCCTGTTATAGTTGGAGCCCTCCGGTTGGTTGAAAATATTCAAGTAGAATAATTGAAGGGATTCCTGGAATCCTATGACTTAAAGAAATACAAAAATTGCTCTCACGAATACAGCCTACACCTTACTAAGGGCTTTTATCTTATATATATATATATATATATATATATATATATATATATATATATATATAGATAGATAGATAGATAGATAGATAGATAGATAGATAAACCTAGTGAACTCTTTTGTTAGTTGTTTACTCGTGTCGGGGTTTTTTTCTTTGGGCTTTAAATCTGTATCAAAGGATTTTTTTCAGACAGACTTTCATGTTTCTAGCTCTTTCTTTTTTTAAACCTTTTGTTTTCGTGATTGATTTGATTATTGGCAGATCAAAAATTGAAGGTTTTTCGAAACGAGAATAGTTACCTATATTTGTATTTATATATATATATATATATATATATATATATATATATATATATATATGATCGAAATAAAAGTATAAAATTTAATATTACAAAACATATTAAAACAATATTAAATAATTAAAAAAAAAAATATATATATATATATAATTTTTTTTTTTTCCACCTATTCACATTGTACATTTCTCTGTTTTAATATTGAATCTCCTGTGGAAGCCTGACGAGCGGGAGCCGAACCGGTTGCTCCCCCCCCCCTTGTTGTTGAGGGTTTTTTTTGGTTTTTTTATTATTTAATATTGTTTTAATATGTCTTGTAATATTAAATTTTATACTTTTATTTGGATCATTAAATTTTGTACCTACAAAAAATATCTTTAAATATATATATATATATATATATATATATATATATATATTAGTGTAAAATATCATGATGCCATTTCTGACCCGGAACTAAATGTGTACACACCATAAATCAAAGAAAATAAAATAACAATAATAATAATAATAATAATAGAATGAAAAATATAACCAAGACTAATGTTAGGGAAGCTCTAGCAAAATTCTAAAAAATGGAAACCCCTAGGAAATGACAAGGTATCCAACTTTTGGCTCTATCATCTGTCTTTGATCCCTAAAACTCTTGCGCAAAAATGAGCAATGCCAATTAATAACCCCATTGAACTTTAGAATGAATCACTGAAAGCATTATATATCTGCAACCAAAAAGAGGCAAAACAGATGATACAAAAAAATATAGGCCAATAACATGTCTACCACATGTAAATTGATAACATCTGTCCTAACGAACTGTACTCACTCTTTTCTCGATGAAAACAACATTCTTCCACTAGAACAGAAGGGATGTGGAAGAGGGTCATAAGGTTGCAAAGATCGGCTACTAATAAATAAACTTATCCTAAAAATTACAGGAAAAAAAGGTAGAAATCTCAGCCCAGCTTAGATAGATTACAGTATAGCCTTTGATAGTGTGCCATACTGTTGGATCTATGAGCCTTTGGAAATTTAAAGTCTTCTCAATGATTATAAGTTTCTTTAAATATATCATAGAACTGTGGAAAACTACATTATACCTAAATCACACCATAGGTACTGACATTTTCAATTGTTTAAATATCCGACAAGGAATCTTTCAAGGAGACGCCATGTTGCTCTTTCTTTTCTGTCTGTCTTTAACCCCCGCCTTTCGCATGAACTAAGCAGAAATGATTATGGTTGTAAAGTAAAAAAGTAAGACATAAAAGTGTTTACTTACCTTTTCTACATGGATGATCTCAAACACTTTGCCAAAAGACGGCAATGGGTTGAAGGATATCCTCAACATTGTAAAATGTTTCAGTGACAACATAGGTATGGATTTCGGATTAGATAAATGTGCTAAATTAAAATTCAAGAAAACAGAATTACAGAAACACATTCAATAGATCTAGATTTTGTCACAAAGATGAATGAACTTGAACAGGAAGAAGTCTTATTATTACTTAAAATCGCCAAGAACAAGACGAATTGAAAAGCGTTGGAGCTTCTATCGTTAAGATAACTCACCATCGATTGAAAAATTTCAAAGATGTTGGGAGAATATTTGGAGAAACACAAAGGAACACAATCTCAATGTAGAGTGGAGCAAACAAGAAAGAATGAAGGATAAACCTATGCGAAAATAAAAAACAAAAAATATAACTCAGAATAATGTTAGTCAAACTCTGAGAAAATCAGAAAAAATAAAAATCTCCAGGAAATGAAAAAGTAGCCAATTTTGGGCTCATCAATACATAAAATCATTGCGCAAATTATAACCCCAACAGAATTCCAGAATATATTACTGAAGATATTACATATCTCCTAACAAAAACGGTTGAAACAGATGATCCAGAAATTATAGACCAATAACCCGTCTGTCCACCATATATAAATTGAACACGTTTGTCCTGACGAACTGTACTTACTGTTTTTCGATGAAAATAACATTCTTCCCCTGAAACAGAAGAGATGTCGAAGAGGTTAATATGGTTACAAAGATCAACTACTAATAAATAAAATGATAGTGGAAAATTGGGGGAAAAGGTAGAAATCTGAGCACATAGAAAAAGCTTTTGGTAGTGTGCCAAACTCTTGAATTCTTAAGGCTTTGGAAATGTACAAAGTCTACTCGGCGATAGTAAATATAACATGGAACTGTGGACAACTACATTATGCCTAAATCACACCAAATGTACTGCCACTTCCATATCCGGCAAGGAAACTTTCAGGGAGACACCCTGTTGCTCTTTTTTCTTTCTGTATGTCCTTAATCCCTCTTTCGTATGAACTAAACAGTAATAACTATGGATGTAAAGTAAAAAAGAAAAAAAGAAATTGTTTAATTATTGTTGTACATGGATGATATCAAACTCTTTGCCAAAAGAACAAGGAGTTGAAGGCTCTCTTAAATAACGTAAAATGTTTTACTGATGATATCGGTATGGTTTTCGGATGAGATGAATGTGCAAAAATAACATTCAAGAACGGGAGAATAACAGAAACACACTCAATAGATCTAGATTTTGTCAGAAAAAAACTGGCAGGAGAAGAAACATATAAATACCTCAGAATTAGCGAAGGAGATGGAATACAACATTCCCATAATAAAGGAGAAATAAGAAAAGACACGAAGGGTATGTGTGTCTGTTGTTAAATACCGAACTGAATATCAGCTAAAATACTTTAGATACCCCTGTGGTGCAATAACGTTTCGATATACTTAAGGGAACCATACTGTGATATTAAGCAAAAATATGTCAAAACGAGAAAACTTTTAACTTAGCACCGCATGCATCATACTGAGGCTGATGTTGATCGTCTGTATGTTCCCAGATCTGAAGGAGGCAGAGGATTAGTTCAAATAGAACTGCCTTACAAAAACCACAGCAGTCGGTCTTCAAAGATAACTTGAAACGACAGAAGACTGGATGATTTAGAACTAATAAATTTTATTCTGTAATAAAGGAAGCCAACAAATTCAAAACGGAATGTCAAGTGGGTGAAGAAGTGCAGATAAACCATAAGTCGTCTTCTGTAGCGACAAAGAACCTTAAAATGTAATGTATCAAAAGCAGGAACAATGGCTAAAATCGACTCCAAACTGATGCAGACAAACGCAGTACCCACCAGTTCTTGTGTAGTGAATGGTTAAAAGCAGAAACCGATGGTTATATTTTTCTATTCTAGATCAATGGTTACTAACTAAAAATTACCAAGCACAGACACTGAAGAATTGTGTTGACCTGATATGCAGATTATGCGATAAATATCCAGAAACAATTGACCATCTTGTATCAGATTGCACAGTGTCAGCACCCACTGAACGGAAAATTCGGCATGAGAGAATGGACCAAAATTTGACGTGGAAAATATGCAACTTTTACAGGAAATAAACTGAAAAAAAAGGATACGAATATCACCCAGAATCCGTTACAGACATAGGAACTGTAAGAATTTTATGGTAATTTACAAGAGACACGGACAGAACAATTAATCATAATGAAATCGGCTACATTACATACCGAAAATACAGAAAAGAAAGAAAATATAAATTTAAAATAACCACCATGTTTCGTTGGTGCAAATGTGTAGTCACACCAACATAAACAAAATTATTCTGATGAAGTCCTAAAGGATGAAACGCGTCACGCGAAAACATCTTTTTACATTTTGCCATACATCTATCTCTCTCTCTCTCTCTCTCTCTCTCTATATATATATATATATATATATATATATATATATATATATATATATATATACAAAGTGAACATTGAAGCCTGAAGATTGCATCTAGCATGAAACAACCTGTCGCTGCTGAGTGTTGATTCAATGTTCACTTTATATTTATATTTACATTGGATCTATCTCTGATATTGAGCAATTTATGCCATAAATATAGCACACCTTAAAACTATATATATATATATATATATATATATATATATATATATATATATATATATATTCCAAAGGGTAAGTTTAAATTCATTTTTTTCATCCTTGAAGTGGGGTATGATGATCCAGAGGAAAAGAAACTCTCTGGTGAAATAAATTCTAACACTGGAACCTCAAGTGGCCTGTTTTTCTTTAAATTAAATTAAATATATATATATATATATATATATATATATATATATATATATATATATACAACAAAATTATCTCATCTGTTTCAACCAACGTGAAGTACGTCCGTCTTATTCAAGTCCTGTGTATGAACTATTTTCGTGTCATCAATCAAAAAATTGATACCGAACCTAACCATTTCGACGGCTCACCCTGACGAAAGGCCCGTGTTGGTTGTGAGGGGATGGCGGACGGTGTCAGTCTTAAAGCGATGACGCTCCGCCAAATCAACCCGGATATTAACCGTATGAAACCTAAAGTATGAGGTGTTCATTTGAAACTATGAAAGGGTCGAGAAGGGAGTTTTATATCCCCCATAAAATTTTAATTATATCAGATAGGAGTGATAGAAGAAAGGATGAGGAGAAGGATAGTGGATAGATGAAGGCAACTGGAGATGTCGATTGACATTACATTTGAATAGCTGGGGATTATAGCTCTCAGGGAAACTGGAATAGGGTAGGGAGTTCCACAGGCGAGAGGTGCGAGACATGAAGCTATTGGAGTAGAAGTGACGGCTACATTTAGGTGTTTCGGCAGTGAAGGGGTGAGAGCGGGATGCCAGCCTCGTAGGGCTCTTGAACTCATGAAGTCTGGGAACCAGCGAATGCAGCTCCTCGGAGCAATTACCATGAAAGTATTTGTAAAACAGACAGAGAGAGGCGAAGGACGTCTGTGAGAAAGTGACTGTAGACGAGATGCCAGAGCAGGGTCAATTATATTGCATATCCGCTTCTGGAGCCTATCAAGAACTCCGAGGCAAACAGAAGGGGCTCCAGACCATATATGGCAGCAATACTCAATGCAAGGGCGAATTGTTGATATATATATATATATATATATATATATATATATATATATATATATCAACAATTCGCCCTTGCATTGTATAAGATCGCTGAATGGATTAATCGAATAAAATGGAGTATGTAGCCTATTACACTATCCAAGATCTATAAAGCCCTCTTTCTTCGTATTTCTCCGCAGTGAACCAAGCATATCTAGTATTTTATAGACCTTTTAATCCTCGCGCCTAAATATATTTAAGCCAATTAAGGGCTGGCAGTTGATTCGATTGGAAACCTTTTCTTCATTCTCGATTTCTCCTCTTATTTCATGAAGACTCCAGCATCGATTAAACGTAATCGACGAATAGAAGATATTCTTGCTGACACTGTCCCATTGCATTATACCTCAAAGGATAACGTTGAAATTAAATGCGACATAAATTAGCCTCTAATTGTATTCTGTTGAATAAGGTGTTCAATAAGTCGTAACGAGGTTTTCAAACCTCATCATGTTTCAGCTTCTGGTAATCACGTTGTCAATTTTTAATGGCATTTTCAGTAGTAACATAAATGCTTTTACTTCTCCCACAAAAAAAAACAACAAAAAAACAAACCTTACCGTAAATGGCTGACGTTTTGAGACCTATCATAAATTACAACGATTAGCACAAGACTACGACGTTTAAATACGTGACTCAAATTTGTGATAAATACCAAATGGGTTCGTACAATAGAGTCAAGCAGGTATTTGCATTTTATTCAGCACTCTGGATGATTTTAGGCCCAATTATGAAATTAAAGCGAAACGATTCCCCTCAGTTACTGTGTGTTTATCGAAAAATAAATACCCTAAAATTCACCTTCGACCGTACCGTGCGCCGACGGCGTAATGGTAGAATCTCCGACTGACGCCAATTCAGCTAGGATTTCGATCCTAGCTAGAAGCAACCGGATGTCTATCCACACTGAAAAGCTGTGATACAGCGAAACATATATATATATATATATATATATATATATATATATATATATACTCTTGTGTAAAATAATTGAAAGAAAACATTTTCATTTACTTTTTATCATATTTTCTCCAAGGAAACATGACCCAACGTACATGTTAATACATCATATGTCCATTTCACGAATTCGTTCCTTGCAGATTGATCACAGATTTTCGATTGGATTTAAATCAAGAGAGTTTCCGTGCCAGACCAAATCTTACAAATTACACGGAGTTCAATTTATTCAGACACAACAAAAAAAGAAAAAAAAAGGAGGGAGAGAAAATAGAGAAACAGTAATAATTTTGATGTTAAAAGGGTAAAGAAAAAAAGGGAGAAAGAGATTTCAACATAAGGTTTTGATTTGCTCACCGGTAAGGTTCGCCAGTGTGTTCATGCTGCGTTACAATTTTCGTACGATTTATTGGAGTAACGTCCATCGCAGACAATGGTCGTATGAGAACTAATCGACAGTTGAGACAATAGTGTTCGATCGTGATAAAAATCTGATGCAATCACGGAAGACGCAATATTTTTCAAGGCCAAACAAATTTCATCATACACCTGGAAAATAGATTCATATTACTGCACACCACTGCAAATGTCCTAATCTGGGGAAAAAAAAAAAAAAAAAAGAAATAGATTACACTCTGTCACTCCAGTAGGTCTCAAACTGACCGTATGGTGAAAGGAAGGAAGCTAAAGTGGTTGTTTCAATTAATTTGCACAAACTTGCCACTTTCATGTTTGCAATACCTTGCAGGCAAGGGTTTATATGACAACAATCTGTCCAAGTTTGCCACTTTATTGTAACAAAAAAATACATCTTGCAGGCGTATTAGGGTCGATTTCATCAAGAGTTTGCAGATAAATTCTGTGACAACGATTGATGCATATTTAGCTGCCTCCACCACGAGGGTACATTTGAAGTTTAACGTGGAATTGCCAAAAACCAAGTATATTCGGGACATATAACCGAACCTCTGCCCTTCAAAAAGTTCCTCTCTACATCTTCTGAGTCTATAGTATTATTCTTATTTGTTGTGACACACTGTCGGTTAATGGTTAAAAAATTCTTAGAAACATAAAAACAAGAGTTTGTCCAGATAAATGACAGTAATAAACAGTAACTCTTATATTTAACGCCCCTCCCATGAGATATATATGGGCACAAGGCCGATGAACAGTCGGCACTGTTCCCCAGACGTTCAGTCTACTAATTATATATTTAGCAATAGCCTCCACCACGAGGGTACATGTGGTTGGCACAAGGCGTCGTGATGTACATTAAAATTGACTGATGGAGTTTTTCCATCACCTGCCCAGTAGGCTCTTTAAAGAATAGTTGATAAGCCATAAAAATACAAAACAATGCCTATTTCTATGGTTTATCCTCTAGTACAACTCTTATATACTTACGATGAAGTACTTCATATGATAAAACATCTTTAGTCACATATATTTTTTATTATTATATATTCTGTTGAATAAGGTGTTCAATAAGTCGTAACGAGGTTTTCAAACCTCATCATGTTTCAGCTTCCGTTGTCAATTTTAATGGCATTTCAGTAGTAACATAAACCACAAAAAAAAAAACCTTACCGTAAATGGCTTACCGTAAATGGATTATTTTTAATCGGAATATCGACCTATTTTCAAATCTACAGACCAACGATTTAACCTTGTGGCTATGAGCCTGTGAGCATTCTCAGTTAAATTAAAGTCTTACATTCAATGGATAAAAAAGAGTAAGTTATATCCATGTAAGAATAGACTTGAGTAGCAAAATGAGAAGAAACGAGTCCCGTAGATGAAATAAAGCATTCAGTTAAATTTAACGTTACCCCCAGGGGGCTGAGAACACAATGGCCGAAAGGGATGATAATAACAAAAATAAAAAGCTGTGAACAATATTGCTGCGACATTTGGCCCAGTGCTTGATTCTTGATAAGACACAAAGAAAAATCTGCGAATATTTAAACTGCTCTCTTTAATTAACGTATAAAATTATTTTAACTTCCATCAATATGGCGGATGCTACGCCCCCACTATAAAAAGTGCATAAACGGGTTCAGGGCTTGAGAATTTTTTTCGCCAGAATCTATCTTAAATATTTATAAGTCTACCATTCCCCGGACGAAGCCCATATCGGGTCTTGCACCAGTTATAAATTTGGTGAATCTTGTCAAAAGAAAATTCATCGATGTCCAGGTAATCCTCCTCTGCTATATATATATATATATATATATATATATATATATATATAGAGTTCATTGACAGCTCGAAGTTTTATGCCAATTTTCAGTCTGAATTATAATATTTATTTTATATGTCTTAAACCAAAAAAAATAATTTAACGCAGATCCCCCCTTATAGTAAAAAATGAAAGGGATGAATAGAATATGGGAATACTGCAGTAATGTTCTGAAATGCTTGAAGGAACGAGTTTTTGAACAGTTTGCGAGCATCAGACATTATAACATAGAGGAAAAATACAATAATGGATAATTTTTCACATTCTAACGAACGCTCGGCACATTGTCAACCGTTTTGCATCTAAAGATATAATGAAAAATTAAGGTAATGGATAGCAACGCACAGCTTTGTATAAATGATTGTACCCCTGAATAACATAAGAAGAATATGTTCTTGTAAGAAGATCGAAAGTACTTGGGAAATGAAATATTAGTCTTGTCTGCTCCCTTCTGCTGAAAGGGTGAAAATCGACCCCACCGAGCTCATTTTTACGCAGGACAATGCTCCCTGTCTCAAATCAAAATTGATGAAGGAATACTTTGATGAGAAGCAGGTGAGTGTTATGACATGGGCGCCCCAATCTCCTGACCTCAACCTCATAGAAAACTTATGGAGCATGTTGCTCAACTGCTTTCTCGAGAGCCTGTACTTTATAATGCAACAACTGTATTTCTATGGACAAATCGCAATTTGGATCGCTAGATTGATAATATCAATAGGCACAAACTCAATATGAACTAAGAAATCAGGAATAATTGCTGCCTGTATACAGTATATATATATATATATATATATATATATATATATATATATATATATATATAATGGTGATGTAATGGGCAGCGGCTCGGAATTATAGAATAAGAAAAATGAGTACGAATTACCGTTGTGTTTGTTAAATTAATTATGTGTAAAATATCCTAAGGAAAATTACGCATTCATGTACACACACACACAAAAAACACACACACACACGTATATATATATATATATATATATATATATATATATATATATATATATACCGCAAGGAAAGTTTTTTCTCCCCGGAATCGATACTTCAGATCTACAAATCAACAATTCCTCCTTGCATGGAGTATTGCTGGTGCCCCTTCTGCTTGCCTCGGGGTTCTTGATAAGCTCCAGAGGCGGATATGCAATATAATTGGCCCTGTTCTGGCATCTCGTCTACAGTCACTCTCTCACAGACGTGCCATCGCCTCCCTCTGTCTTTTTTACAAATACTCTCATGGTAACTGCTCCGATGAGCTGCTTTCGCTGGTTCCAAGACTTTATGAATTCAAGCGCCCTACGAGGCTGGCATCCCGCTCTCACCCTTTCACTGTCGAAACTCCTAAATGTAGCCGTCTCTTCTACTCCAATAGCTTCACATCTCGCACCTCTCGCTTGTGGAACTACCTTCCCTATTCCAGTTTCCCTGAGAGCTATAATCTCCAGGTATTCAAATGTAATGTCAGTCGACATCTCCAGTTGCCTTGATCTATCCACTATCCTTCTCATCCTTTCCAGAAAAAAAAGGCTTAGACATAAGTGTCTATCTTTATGAATTTGGATTTTTAATATAACTATAACAACAGAAACATTTCAATTTCATTTTTGCCTTGAAAAAGTCGGAAGACGATACGCGTCGGTAAAATGTAAGTTTTTTTTTCCAATTGTCATTTGATACCACACACACACATGTGCTAACTGTTTCGACTTGAAGAATTCAAGATCGTGAGTGGGAAAACAACATTCTTGGATTTTCACTGGAGGAATGGGAATGAGATGAGGGGAAAAGAGGATTAACAACAGTAAAAAAAAACAAAACAAGATTTCGGAAGACAGAAGATGGTGATGGTCGCTGTATTAAAATTCTTGAAGTTTGTAGATTGTAAAAAATCGAAGAATTCTTAAGGATTTTTCCCAAGTGAGAAGTGAGTGAGAAGGAACTATTAGAATAGAATTTACGGTTGCATCTAGCTAATTGAATATTACAAAAAATATTACCCTATTACTTCTATGTTATAAAAGTTATATTTATCGCGCACACCTATTTCTTTTTGCTTTTTTTATTTATTAAGCAGTCATAAACGCTTATTAAACAGTGAAATCGATGTTAAACAACTATGGCTCTTATTTGAACACTCTGAGAGGAATCGAACATTCATTTTTTTCCATCCTGTACGCACTTCTGATTTCGTGTAAACATTGACTTCCTACGAACATATCCAATCTACTGAATCTCATTTGCAAAGACGCGGTATGGTGATCAGGCACTTTCCAAAGGTTCCTCGGGGATTACCGATAACATTACGAAGTCACTTCCCTGAGAAATCAACCATGGTTACATTTAAACCGAGTTGTCATGGTCTTAACGCAAAAGTTCTAATCCCACGGGCATGCGCCCATACATATAAATATGGCTGCATGCTTTTTTAAAAATAATTTCGCCTCGATCAAGGCAATAAAACCACTAAAAGGCAAGAGGATTCTGAGTGTTTGAGATTGTGAGAAAAACTACAATGAAAGGAAAAGAGGACAATAACATGGCAATATATTAGAGGACAGAAGAATTAAGGGATTGTATTTTTGTGCCTTCTAAAGAATTGTATTGATGTACCTTCTAAACTATTCTATTGCTGGGCCCTTCTAAAGAATTGTATTTATGTACATTATAAGGAATTGTATTGCTGGGCCTTGTAAAGAATTGTATTGATGTAGTTTCTAAAGAATTGTATTGATGTGTCTTCTAAAGAATTGTATTGCTATGCCTTCTAAAGAATTGTAGTGAGGTACCTACTAATGGATTGTATTTCTGTGCCTTGTAAAGAATTGTACTGATGTACCATCTAAGGGATTTTATTGCTGTGCCTTTTAAAGAATTGTATTGATATAGGTCCTAAGGAAGTGTATTGCAGTTCTTTCTAAAGAATTGTATTGATATATTTTCTAAGGAATTGTATTGCTGTGCCTTCTAAAGTATGGTATTGATATACTTTCTAAAGAATTGTATTGCTCTGATTTCTAAAGAATTGTATTGATGAACCTTTTAAGGAATTGGATTGACGTATCTTCTAAAGAATTGTATTGATGCCCCTTCTAAGAAATTGTATTAATGTGCTTTCTAAAGAATTGTATTGATGTAACTTCTAAGGAAGTGTATTGTTCGGCCTTTTAAAGAAGTGCATTGACGTACATACTAAGGAATTTTATTACTGTGCCTTGTAAAAATTGTGTTGATGTACCTTCTAAAGAGTTGCACTAATGTACCATCTAAGGAATTGTACGGCTGTGCCTTCTAAATAATTGTATTGATATACGTTCTAAAGTATTGTATTGCTATGCCTTGTAAATAATTGTATTGATGTAGGTTCGAAGGAATTATATTGATGTGTCTTCTAAAGAATTGTATTGATGTACCTTCTAAGGAATTGTGTTGCTATGACGCCCAAAGAATTGTATTGTTGTAGGTTCTAAGGAATTGTATTGCTATGTCTTCTAAAGAATTGTGTTGATGTACCTTATAAAGAATTATATTGCTGGGCTTTCTAGAGAATTGTGTTGATGTACGTTCTGAATATTTTTATGATCCTAAATTTAACGTTTGTTTTTCAATGATCCTTCATTTAAATTTTTTCAATGGTTATCTTGCCTTGATAATAATAAGGCGCACAAAAGTTTTATTTGTACATTTTGTATTCCGTTTGTTAAAATCTTGTTAATAAATGTAAATTTCGTTCAAGCTTCACTTAGAGTTTCGAATCTTATTTATACTTTGGACCTTATGTATAACCGGCTAAAAGTGTTGTTATTCTCTCTTTGCCACACCTTACCTAATCAAAAATTGTTTCAATGACAAAAAGCTTTGCCAACTTGTATTATTTATTTTTGAAAACTAAAGCTAAAATAAAGATAATTAGTTAGAATTTAGAAGCCGAAGTGAGAACAAGAAAAGTAATATAGCGCTGAAAACAATTAACGTTGCGTTTTTAAGAAATTGATTTAATCATTTCACCCCACGCAAGGCAATAAAGCCACTAAAACGCAAGGGCTTACTGAGTGTTAGAGAACATGACAAAAACATACTATTAAGGAGAGAAGACAATAAATGATCAATAATTAAGAAGACAGGAGATAAAGATTGACATTGCATTTACATTTTTGAAGATCAATGTTGACTAAGAAGCAAGAGGCCGGAAGAGAGTTCCCTAAGCAAAAAGTGCGATAGAAGAAACTGTTAACATAGAACTTACGGTTACATTGAGCCATTTCTATTGTAACATGATGAGACCTTGCCGCCAATCTAGTACTGAGCTTAAATTAATGAAGTCTAGGTACCAAAGAGAAGAATTCATCCGAACAATTACCGGGAAAGTATTTATAGATTAGACACAAGGAAGCTACGTTACGGCGCTGTAAAATTTACTGAAGCCGAGTTGCCAAGTCAGGAAGAATAACATTGCAGAGTCTTCTTTGGATTTTATTAAGAATCTCTAAATACATAACAGGAGCGTCTATTCGTATGTCTGTGTTATGGTCGAGCAATGATTAGCGGCTTGGTTTGAGGAACTGACGAGCCGAGTTCGAATTTCGTCCAAGTTTGTTGATTTCACTTATGTCTGTATGTCCTATTCACCTCCAGCTATGGTGTTCTACAAGGGGGACAAATTGCTATAGTTATTCTGAATTACGCTTTGCGTAATTCTCTTGACAACATGAAAGTAAAAAAAGGACTACTTTTGAAACCTCGCCAGAGTATCGGTACCCTAACCAATACCTGAATGAATTTGACGATGATTTTGCATTAATTCCTCAATGTAACCAGGATGTAGAAGCCTTGCTGCAGCTACATGAGCAACTAGAGAACCAGTTAGGTCTCTTCTGGAATGTGACTTACACAGAATATATCACAACCTCCCCTGAACCATCCGATTTGAAATCACTAAATAATAAACCGGTGAAAAGAGTTGAAGACTTCAAATATATTGGATCTCAGATAACAGATTCTCAAAAAAGACTTCAATATCTGCAAAGCACTTGCACGGGTGCGTGTAACAAAATTCACAAGATTTGGCGCTCGAACCTTCCATCCTCTTTAAAAGTTCAAACCATTCGAATACTGATTGAATCAGTCCTATTGTATGGATAAGAAACTTGGACATTATTTCTTCGTATTTAAAGACGACTGGATGGAATGAATCTAGTTTGAAAAATCCAGAACATTAATTGGAGATCCCATGCAACATTTAACACAATTTACGGAGGACTGAGGCCAATATTTCTTAACCTGAAACATAAAAGATTACAGTTTGTCAGCCACTGCCACCGAACGGAGAGGAAAATCGTCTCATGCTTACTTCTGGAGGTGTATTCTCACAAAAATTGATTTTCCCAGACACTGATAGTTCGGGACACAGGGTTAGACATTGGGGATTTGTGGACAGCAATACAGAACCGAACACCTTGGAAAGGGATTGTCAATGAAGTTCCGAACAACCATAGGAAAGTCAAAGAATGATGATGATGATGATGATGATGATGATGATGATGATGATGATGATGTGTAAATAGCAGGGCAAACTGGGTTCTAAAGACTTGGATAGCAACCTATCTATGAGTTGGACAACTTTGACTTCAAAACCTGAGGAGAGTGGTTTGTGAAACTTGTAGCACGCCATGTGCGCCAGTTCTCTGTATATAGTATTTTCCTAAAAAGTTTGGTTGTCGCTATACATTCCTTAACCAGTAAAATAAAATGATATGTGTGGATGATACTGGCTGTCCATTTATAATAACTGAGAGTTGCTTTTCCGTCGTAAGTCCAAAACGACGGGAGAGACCAGTGTTAATATGAGTTTAGTTCCGGTGCAAAGTTATACGTTCAGAGACTTCATTGAGGATAGAACCCACTGTTCAACACTGCCGGACGGTTGTTAAATATTACCTTAGGTGATATAGATATTCACAACGATAGAGAGAGAGAGGTCGAATGAAGATTTGTGAAGCAGAGAGAGAAAGAGATGAGAAAATCTTATGGCATGAGAGCAATACTTCTAAGTGTTGATAGCTAAATTACGTAAAACTTTGAATTCTAGTCCATTCCGAATCTTTGGGGAATGGCACTGCCATTATCTACATGATAAGTGTATTAGCCTTCCATTTTATAATGGACTTTTCAGTCGGCTGTGAAAATTGCCAATGACATTTTCGAAATTCGCTTTTTGAAATACAGCCATAAATAGCTTCTACCACACTCCATCTATTCCTCTCAGTTCACGACTTTATCTTTATTCTTCTTTCCCGGTCTCTCACTCTCTCTTTCTCTTTCTCTCTTTCTTTCTCTCTCTCTTTCTCACTCCCTCTCTGTCTCTTTCTCTCTCCTTCTCTCTCACTTTTACTCGTTCTCTTTTCCTCTTTTTAATTTTTTTTTTTTACTTGCAAGGTGACAGAAATTTATTTTTAGGAATCCTAAAAGCATATTGGTTGAAAAAAAATTCATGGAAGTCAATTTTAGATTATCGAAGAATTCCGTGGAGAAGTAATATAAAAATGGAAACGGACTCTAGAAAAAAAGGAAATTAAAAGCGAAAAACACTTTTCAAGAGGTTAAAGACATTGAACAAACATTGAAAAGAGAGAATAATTGATTCGTGAAAAATGAAATGAAAGAAAAGGCAGAAAGCAAAGAAAGAAAAAGAAAGAAAGAAAAGAAAACTAGAAAGAAAAAGAAAGAGAAAAACAAGAAAATGGAAAAGAAAATAATAAAAAGAAAGAAAGAAAAGAAAAAAGAAAGAAAAAGGTTAAAAGAAACTTACGAAATAAAGAATTAAAACGATAGAAAAGAAAAGAAAGAAGCAAAACAAGAAAAGACAAGAAAGAAAGAGAAGAAATGATGGAAAAGAAAGAAAGAAAGAAAGAAAGAAAGAAAGAAAGAAAAGAAAAATGATAGAAAAACAAAAAAGAAAGCAAAGGAATAAAAACAAGAAAGAAAGATAAAAAAATGATGGAAAAGAAAAGAAAGGTAGAAGAAATCTATAGAAGAGTAAAAAAGCAAAGGAAGAAAACAAGAAAGAAAGAAATAAAATGATATAAAAGAAAAGAAAGAAAGCAAAAGAAGAAGAGACAAGAAAGCACGGAAATAATGGAAGAGAAAAGAAAGAAAATGAAAAGGAAGACAAGTCACGAAAAGAAAGAAAGAAAGAAAGAAAGAAAGAAAGAAAATGATAGAAAAGAAAAGAAAGAAAGCATATGAAGAAAACCATGAACGAAAAAAAGAAAGAAACAAAACAAAATGGGAAAAAATAAGAGAAAAATGAAGAGAAAGCAGAAGAAATAGCGGGAAATACAAGTGGCTCAGAGAGAACGAAAAAAACTAAAAAAAAAATTAGAAATTAACAACAAAATTGTAAGACTCTTTTTATTATTACATTGGTCAATTGCAAGAATAATATTATATTTAAAGATTATAAAATATGATAAAGAAATGCAATATTTTAAAGAAATAATAATAAAATCAATTTATTGTATTCACATATCTATAAAAATGTCTGTGAACCAGAGAACAATATATTAAAATGCAAATATAACGACGAGTAACTTTTAAAACAAGAAAATTACCTAGAGTGTCTATTTAAGAGCAGAATAAAGAGATAAAACTGCCCTTTTGTCATACCATTATTTTGCGGGTATATTGTTAAGCTTTGGGTTGGATAGCAGCTTAGATTGAGGAATCGGAGAGCCGAGTTCGAATTCCAGTCGAATCCATTGCATTCACTTACGTTAGGTACCTCCACGAAATCGCTAAAAAAAGAGCATAGCTTGATGAAAAGGACGCCAACCGTGCCGAAAACAAAATTTTATTGTCTAAATGCTTATATTATTATTAAGAGGAAAGACCAAAGTTTTTTTTTTAATTATTTTAAAAAAAATTTCCTTCTTTTAGAACATTCTAAATTTTCATTAAAAAAACTTTTTCTATTTGTATCAGCGGAACTAGTAAATAACATGGACAATTTTAGCACGTTTTTTGGTATGACACACATTAATTTGAAAATCGTGCAAAAATAGAAATAATTATCGGATGTTAATGAAACTTTCAGGAACTATTCACAGATGATCGAAATTATTATAATATGTTTTTTTTATGAAAGTCATGGCAGAAATATTTTTTAAAAATATTTATTACCCCCCACCTAACTAATTTTATGAAAACGCTAGAAATTGATCGCATCGGTTTTAGTGATTACAATAATTAAAAGCACAGGGCTTAGAGGAATGCAAATCATGTTTTTTTTTTTTTTGTTTTTAATTGGATAGGCAGTACCTGAAAATCAGCTCTGAATTGTAACATACAAAACTCAATAAAACAAAGATATTATTTAATTTCAAATGCTTTTATTTGCTTTTAGTTGTTTTTATGAATATGGACAATATTTTCTGAAAGCAAAAATTTTTTTTCGATGAAAATGAATTTTTAATACAATTATTTGTTATTTCATTAATTATGATAGATTTTACATTTAAGTTGTTAAAATATTATAAAATTAGTTAAAAGCCGCATCGGCTTTCATAAGTGTCCTTATGAGATAGATCTTTTTTTAGCGCGTTGTAAATTGTATCATTTTGACTAATCAGAAGATACCCAGTAATTAAGAAATGTAATTTTGTGCTTATAATCGAGCTGTAATTATAAAATACGGAAGACCAACAGAATATAATTAAGTTGCGTTATTTGAGTTAAGCATTGTTCTCCGCTGTTAAGGCCTTTACTTTTTTGCGAAACACGTGTGGAGAAGTTAATTTGATTTTTCAATTTCAACTGAGAAGGGTACCTACAAGTATCAGTATCATCTTATGAAATTTATATGATCTTATTTTTATATTAATCTCAGTTTCGACATTTTTCCATAAATGAAATATCAAACTTAATAATAAAATGAATGCAAATACAAATAACAGTAGAATGTAATAAATGTACATAAAATTATAGTATTTTATGTACAATTCTGATAAAATTTCATAAGAAAGGTACCTATAAATTAATTAGATACCTTTCTTAAGAAATATGAAATTTAATGTCACTCTTAACAGTTTTATTTTAATTTCTTTACAATATATTTCCCATAAAGCATGATAAACGTAAAGGTGAAAGCTAAGTACAAAAAAAAAAAAATTAGAAAAGTTTTCGTTAAAAATAACAGGGTAAATAATTTGTTCACGTAAATGTAAATTATTTCACTTTTCTCCTTCCGTAGAACAAATTAGCCTCATGGAATTCGTAAATATATCATTCATCACAGTTTATGACCTGCTTTGTTTTATTTTAAATTACATCTTTTTGGCACAAAAGCTAAGTTAAGTTTGGTTCAAAATATTTTAAATAAACATTATAATTTCTGATTTTCTTAAAATAAGTTTTGAAAAAATGATAATTGATATTTAAAAAAATTTCAAAGTCAGATTTCCAGTTTTTTTTTTAAAATGGAAAAAAAATGGTCAATTTTGCTGACTCAAAAAAACTAGATTTTTAACGAAAATTTCGGACGTGCTAGGAACGATTAAAAATGGAAAAAATACCCAAAAAATACTTTGACCTTTCCTCTTAATAATAACAAACATTTAGACGATAAAATTTTGTTTTCGTCAAGTTTGGCGTCTTTTTCATCATGCTATGCTCTTTTTTTAGCGATCTCGTGGAGGTACCTAACTTACGTAGTAATACCCTTGGGAAAGGCATGAATCCTCTTCTCCCCCACAATTATGGGCGAATAGCAGGACAGACTGGGTTCTACAGCCTTGGATATAGAACCAAGTCTATCCTATCGCAGAAAGAAATGACAACCTACTGCGGGAAAAAATCTGCCTCGTCAGTCATGTATCGAAAGATACATGATCAACTAAGCGTGTATCACGCATGGTACATAACACTCATGCAATATACACTTGTTAACAAAAATTATATATAATTTTTGACAGCACTTATATAAAACAAACACTTTCTCAAAACATATATACATCAAGATCTTTTCAAAGCATTTATATAAAACTTACCATTTTACAACCATTAGTTATTTACCGCATATATATTTTCAAAAAACTTACATGGAAATATATATATATATATATATATATATATATATATATATATATATATATATACACACAGTGTAACCCGGATATAAGAGACCCTGATATAAGAGAAACCCTGATATAAGAGATATTTCTCTGGTCCCAAATTAGAGCCCATACTTACCTAAACAAAATAGACCAAACCTGGATATAAGAGAAACCCGGATATAAGATACTTTTTTCTCCGGTCCCGACAACTCTCTTATATCCGGATTATTATATATTATATATATATATATATATATATATATATATATATATATATATATATATGAGTAAATGAGTAAATAGCAGGGCAGACCGGCCTCTATAGCCGTGGATGGCAACTGGTCTACTGCAGAAATAGATGGCAATCTACTGCGGGAAAAATCTGCCTCGTCAGTCATGTATCGAAGGATGGAAGATCGCCTAAGTGTGTATTACGCATGGCCCATAACTGACAGACTGACTGAACCTTGGGAAAGGTATGAATCCTCTTCTTTTCCCCCACCTATAGGTAAATAGCAGGACAGGCTTACGTCTATAGCCTTGGATGGCAACTGGTCTACCGTTGAAAGAAATAACAACCTACTGCGGGGAAAAAATCTGCCTCGTCAGTGATGTATCGAGTGATAAATGATCGCTTAAACGTTTATCATGCAAAGCACATAACTGACTACCTGACTGACCCTTGGGAAATGTATGAATTCTCTTCTTCTCCCCCAACCCAACTATGGGTAAATAGCAGGACAAACCAGGTTCTATAGCCTTGGATGACAACTGGTCTACTGCAGAAAGAAATGGCAACCTACTGCGAGGAAAAAAATCTTCTTCGTCAGTCATGTATCAAAAGATACATGATTGCCTAAGCGTGCATCACGCATGGCACAGAACTGACTGACTAGCTGAACCTAGGGAAAGACATGAATTTTCTTCTTCTCCTCCACCTATGGGTAAATAGCAAGACAAGCTGGCTTCTGTAACCTTGGATGGCAACTGGCTTACCGCAGAAAGAAGTGGCAACTTACTGCTGGAAAAATATCTGCCTCGTCAGTCATGTATCGAATGATTGAGGATTGAATTACTGAATATTGCTGATAAAATTCAAAGAAGCAGTTTCTAGGTCTAGATGTTAGAACATGACATTTTTTGTTTTTGTATTAAATTTCGAATTACGACAAAGCACTTGGAAATGGTTTAACATAGAAGGAAAAATCCGAAAACACATTGGGATTTCGAAGGAAGCCATCTAAAAGCTAAACAATGTATTAAGGCTCTGGAATATGTCGTTAGAACCAAAAAAAAAAAAGAGATGTCAATTGTTACATAATATCAATCCTTCTATATGGCAGTAAATACTGGACAATTTCCTCACAGATAAAGATGAGACTTAAAGCAACAGAAATGTACTTCTACAGAAGAATGCTATGACTGCCATGGGCTGAAGATGTGAGTATCGCCGAAGTTTTATAGAAAATGGAAACAAAACGGATACTTAAATTTAACATCAGGAAGAGACAACTGTAATTTCTATGGCACTTAAGGAGGAAGGAGGGTAAGGAAATTCGATACTCACGAGAGATATTTATCGTTAGATGGACAGAGGAAATCAAATCATCACTTTCCTAGATAGTTTGTGCAAAGGTTTTGGAGATTATCTCTCCAAAATTAATAAAGCAAAAAATATTAATATATAGACGAGTGTCTTAAAACGTTAACATTTTTTATTAAACATATATATATATATATATATACCACTCTTGTATATTTCATTTATTATATCTGTCAGTGCCGAAATAATCTAAAAATGACAGCATCTCTATTACAATTCGACCTGGTCTCGTTGCTTTGTTCTTGTTCAATTTGGACAGTGCTTATTTTACTTCAGATTTGAATATTTTAGTCCTTCGATATTACTGTGATTTGACGGACTGTGATCTTTCATCGTGGAAACGTTGTACCATATATTAGTTTCATCTCATGCATAAGAGAACTAACAGGACATAAGATATACTCATCAACAGTATGCATGCAACCCAAGGAAAAGAAATATATATATATATATATATATATATATATATATATATATATATATATATAATATATATATATATATGTTTAATAAAAAAATGTTAACGTTTTGAGACACTGGTTTTTATATTAATATTTTTTGCTTTGTTATTTCAGTTATGTTCTTCGACTAGTTTCGGCCAGTATGGCCATCATCAGGAGGGAAAAAGTCCATGCTTTTTAGTAGCTGTGAAGAAAATGAACTTTATCTGTATTTTTCATTTTGTGGTTTTTTGTTTTTTTATCGTTAATTTGGTCAGTACCCGTGTTGACCAAACGGCCACTTTTAAGTTATTTTTTAAATATATATTTTGATATATATTTTTTACATATATAATATATATTATATATATATATATATATATATATATATATATATATATATATATATATATATATATATATATATATAATTGGACAAACTCCGACAATTTATTAAAGACATTTTTATATTTAACATTCTTTTTATAGATATAAGTATTTAAGTAAATGCTCTGTTTATAATAAACAGTATAAAATAACATTTACCGGCCTGAATGTCCCAGAAATTTTCATAGAAAATATTCGTCCTTTGACAAATTCGAACCTGCATTCGGTTAAACCTCAGCGTAAATGACGGTTTTAGTCGGTGGTTCGAATCTTGTCAAAGGACGAATATTTTCTATGAAATTTTCGGACATTCAGGATGGTAAATGTTATTTAATACTGTTTTTATAAACAGAGCATTTACTTAAATATTTGTATCTATAAAAGAATGTTAAAATATAAAATGTCTTTTATATATATATATATATATATATATATATATATATATATGTGTGTCTAATGATTTTAATTTTTTATTTTCTTATTGTTCAAAATATATATATATATATATATATATATATATATATATATATATATATATATATATATATATATATATATAATATAAAATAAAAAATTAAACACTAATATGACCATGGAATATTAGTGTTTAAGCCTTTTTATTATATCCTTACTCTGTCCTAGTCATTGAGTTCTACCTGGATTCTTCCTCTTGGAATTTTTTTTAAAATATACATGTATGGATATTTATATATTTTGCATATGTATGTATATTTTCATCTAATATTATATATATATATATATATATATATATATATATATATATATATATAAGCTTTTTTATTCCAAGTAAAGCGGGATGACACTAGCACGCAAGCAGTTACAGAGAGTGGGAACGAGAGTAAAGAGGCGTGATAGAAAAAGAATAAAAGAGAAAATCAGGGAACATATCAAGGCATCTGGAGATATCGATTGACATTACATTTGAATAGTTTGAGATTATTACTATTAGGGAAACAAGTAATAGGAAGGGAATTACACAGACGGGAGGTGGGAGACATTTAAGCAGTTGGAGTAGAAAAGAACAGTGAAAATGGTGGATGGAGATGCCAGCCTATTAGCACGTTTAAATTCATGCAGTCTTGGATCTAGCGAAAGTAGCTCCTCGGAGGAGTTACCGTGAAACCATTTGTAGAAAAGCAAAGGGAGGCGACGGCACGTCTGTGAGAGAGTGACTGTAATCGAGATGCCAGTTCAGGGCCGATCACACTGCATATTCGTCTGTGGATTTTGTCGAGGACCTTAAGGCGAACAGCGGTGGCACCGGACCATATATAGCAGCATTGTTCCATGCAAGGGCAAAGGCTTGATTTATAGATTTGAAGGATGGACTCGGTCGAGAAAAACTTTCTTGCACGGCACAGGGTGCCAACTTTCCTAGCGGTGGATGAAGCTATTGATTCAATGTATTTGTTCCATCTCAGGTCAGCGGACAGTGTGAGACCAAGCAGTCGCAAATAGGTGCTCTCGTGCAGTTGAGCATCAGACATTCTAATGGCAGGCAGGGAAGGTTCTCTGGGGTGAGTAATAGAGAGCAGTTTGAGGCATTAAAGTTAACCAGCACATTGCTGCCCCAGTCTACAACCAATCGGAATTCCATTTCGAGACTAACGGTCCGGTTAATTTTGTCAGCGATACCAGATTTGCTTTTGAGGCAGCAGTAAATAGTAATGTAAATAGTAGTGTCGTCTGCATAGATGCCTACTTGGGAACTGATGACATCAGAAAGATCGTTAATGAAGATAAGGAACAGAGTAGGGCCCAGGATAGAGCCTCGGGGAACAACTGCGTTCGTTGGAAAGAAACTAGAGGAGAATCCGTTAAGGACAACCTTCATTACGCGATTTGACATGAATGGTCGTATTAAGTCAAATAATCGACCTGAAATACCGATTCCCTGAAGCTTACGAAGGAGGCCGGCATACCAAACACTATCATTTTTTTTTTTGCTTTTTATTTTTTTCTAAAAAACAGTGCTCCATACAGAAGTAGAGCTTAAATTATGATTATTTTAAAAATTATAATTGAAGTAAATAATAAATAATTATATTGGAAATATTGGTTTTGTAACGCGTTTCAGTCGTTAGGATTTCATCGGTATGAATATATATATATATATATATATATATATATATATATATATATATATATATATGCGCATGCATGTATGTATATATATGACGTGTATATATATATATATATATATATATATATATATATATATATATATATATATGTGTGTGTGTGTGTGCATGCATGTATGTATATATGACGTATATATATATATATATATATATATATATATATATATGTGTGTGTGCATGCATGTATGTATATATGACGTGTATATATATATATATATATATGATGTTACCTATTGTTTTAATATATCTTCTTTATCTTTATTAATCATCCTTTCTAATTTTGCACACTTTTACCTTCCAGTATTTGTTATTAACATATATATATATATATATATATATATATATATATATATATATATATATATGTATGTATATATATATATATATATATATATATATATATATATATATATGTATGTATGCATGTATGTATATATGATGTATATATATATATATATATATATATATATATATATCTGAGTGTATGCATGTATATATATATATATATATATATATATATTACGTTACCTATTCTTTTAATATATCTATTGTTCCTAATTTCCATGCACAATATCTGATATATCCTGTGCTATACCTTGCTCAATACTTATCATCGTATAGAGAATTTAATCTCTTCCTCTTTCCTTATATGTGTATATTTCTGAGATGAAGCATTTACTCTATTTACATTGTTCGGACTGTTGTACTCATCCTTATTGCCATATTCACCGCGTTTCGGCGGTTGGACGCTTCGGCCTTCTTCAGGATCTGTCTATATTTCAGAGATGAGGTATTGTCATATTCACCTCCTTTAGGATCTCTCTATATTTCTGAATATTCACACTATTTACATTTTTCGAACTGTTTTTTCCTAATATTCGTTGGCATATTCCCGACGTTTCAGCCGTTGTACGCTCCAGCCTTCTTCAGGATTCGGTCTATATCTCTAAAATGAGGTATTGTCACAATTTACACTATTTACATTGTTCGGACTGTTGCTCTCATTTTTAGCGTCATACTCCCGACGTTTCGGCCTTCTTCAGGTGATATACGCTGGAATTTAGAATCGAACCCTTTATTTGCTCCACTGGGTGCAGAGTTGTTCTAGTTCCACATGCCATGCTTCTTCCAGATTTCTCAGTTCTCAGTTATTTCCTTTCGGTAACTCAATTCTCCAGAGTTTTGTTCACCTCTGCTGTAGCCAGGTATCGAACTCAAAGCCTTTTGGTTCAAGACACTAGATTAGCTCAGCCCACGCTGGTATCCACTATGCCGTGTTTCCTTTCTTCGTTGTTTAGTTTTCTTTGCGGTGATCTCATTCCTGTTGTTACAAGTCGTCGTGGCCGATGATGTGAACGTATTTGTTGCAACTGCTGTTCACACTAGGAGAAACTGTAACTAAAATCGGCTCGGCATAGTTGAGGTCTGTGGGTGATGAATAGATCTAAATGTGCCTGAGTATGCGCCTGCTACGGGGAATAGAAAAAAAAACAACTCTTAGCTCGGATACTAGGATATCATGCCTCGATATGCAATATATGATGTTAAGTTTCAACTATCTCCACGTGTTGATGCTTATGTTCTGAACAAATGAAAAAAAAAAATGAAAATCAAGGGAGGTAACTGTCTGTATATGTCGTTTATGGTAAGGAGAATTTGGTAGAATCTATTTATGCAATTAATTAAGTATGGTTTTGAACTTGTTGATTTTTTTTTCATTATAAATCCGCCTTTGTACAGTGGTTCTATAGTCGCACTGGTAATATGGAAAGATATAAAATTTGGCAGATTTTGTCCTCCGCATTTCTCTATATGAGACGGCCAAAGATTTTGTTTCCTTAACAAAGACAGGCTTTTTCGCTAAAAAGGAAGCAGATAGTAATTTCTTGAAATTTGGAATGCAGTAACTGAATTCCTCGATGAGTTAAAACTATGTTTATCATTTTTTTTTTTTTGTAGCTGCATACCGTAATGTCCTCAGGAATTCTATATTTTTTCTATGCCTTTCTCTCTATTTTTTTACATTCACATCGATGTAATATTTGACGTGTTTTCCCTATAATATAATCATTTGGAGAAATACGGTCAATCGTCACTAGCTGACTGATAAAACCAAAAAAATAAAAATAGTAAGAAAATTGCAGATAGAAAATAAATATGCGTGGTTGCAATTGGAAAATCGATAAAAGCAGATATCGCCTGTCTTTGGGGAAATCACGTACAAGCGACAGCAGATTGGCTCGGGCTATTGGCATTTCACGGAATTGTGTTCTAAGTTTGGTAAAATTTGCTTGACAATTACAAGAAGGCACAAATTGATACCAAATGAGAAAAAAGCAGATGTAAGAACCGGTGAATACGGACAGAGGAAAGCGGGAATAAACAACAAAACCCTCAACGGAAACACAGCTGCCATTCTAACTTAAGAATGCTCCTGATTCTCCCTAATAATAAATTCAAATTACGTAATCTTCTATGTACTAGTTTCCCGTCTGGACGTTAGCGATCATGGCTCTCCACAATTTCCTGTCCTGTGCCGTTCTTACTCACGGGACATATTGAAAGCAAGAGGGACAGATAAAAACAGCACATAAACTCCCTAACGAGCTACTGAAAATGGATTGCACAACAGGGGTTAGGTGAGATTGCAAAAAAACAAAATTTAGTTTCTAAGCATTCTTTCCTCTGTATGCGCCTTATAACTTCAACTGTCTCTGTGCGATGTTAACTATAAGCGTCTTTATGCTTCCATTTTATCTAAAACTTCGTGGTTGCATACATGTTCTGTCCTTAATATTCTCAGCATCCTTCTGTAGAACCACATACCTGTTGCTTCAAGATCCTTCTTCATCTATGATAAGATTATCCAGCATTCACAGCCTTATAGAAAGAATGATATTACATAAAATTTCAGTCCTCTTTGTTTCTAATAAATTTTCCCTGTTTCTTAATACTTTGCTTAGCTTTTGGAAAGCATATTTCGCTATCCCAATTCGCTTCCGGACTTCAGTGAATTTCATTCTGTCCTCTGTTGAAACTGTTAAAATACAGGTTGACTGAAATGTAAATCCCTATTTGATGTATGATGGACTCTTGCGTCTAACTATAATTTTTATAAGGCGAAAGAGTCCATCATATGTAAAATAAGAAGTTATTTTTCAATCACCCTGTATATTTATATTTTTGTACTTGATTGATATTGAAATCACCAATTTGTAATTTACATGTTGGGATCTTCTATTTGGAGACAGGGATATATTCTGTCATCATGCAGTTGATACGAATGTTTTCCTTTCGCTTTCCTTCACTATATTGCGTGGGATTTCTTGTTGATTCCTTTCTGTCTGCTATCAATACTGTGTCATCTGCATATTTTATGTTGTTAAGATTCTGGTCGCCAATAATGAATCCTGGTAGGACTTCTACTTCTCTCAGAATTGCCTCACTGTTTAAGCTGAATAAACATAATCACGTCTTTTTTTTCTAATTTCTATATATTTACTTAATCCATTTTCTATTTGGATGCAGACAGCTTTTGTCTTAATATATGTCCCACATTATTCTAATATCCCTTCCAAATATATCAAGGTTACCTAAAAGTTCCAGCAGTTCGTCTGACGTAATTTTGCATCTATATATAAAATTTCTGTGACTTGCGTTAGCCTGTGCGTCATACCCTCTAAAACAGCCATAAATCGACCGATTGAAACCTAATTTGGGAGAGAAGTTAAGAGGGTACAAATTACAGTTGGTTTAACAAAGGAACGCAGCTTAGCGCAATAAATTTTCATTAAGTTTTATTATTTAACATACAAAGCACTCTTACTATTTTGAAAACAATTTATTGATTAAAATAACAAATACTTATACTTTAAAATACTTATACTTTAAAAATGCAATATTGATTTTTGCATATTTTTCTTTAAGTTCTTATAAACCCTTGTGCAAATTAATTGAAACACCTGCTTTAGTTTCCTTTCTTTCACCATACGTTCAGTTTTATACCCCCTGGAGATACAATGTGTAATCGATTTCTATTTTTTTCTTCGGATTAGGTGATTTTCTGTGGTGTGCAGAAATATGATTCTGTTTTCGGGGTGTATGATGAATTTGTTTGGCTTTGAATAATATTGCATCATTCGAGATTGCATCAGATTTTCTTCACGCTCAGACACTATTGTCTCGACTGTCGATTAGTTGTCCTACGACCATTGTATGTGATGGACGTTACTCTAAGACAGCGTACGAAAATCGTAACGCTGCACAGACAGACAGGCAAGCCTTACTAGTGAGCATATCAAAGTACTGAATATTGGCCCGGAAAATCTCCTGATTTAAATCCAATCGACTATCTGCGGTTAATCTAGAATGGGCATACGAAGTACTAACAAGTGAACTGTATTATGTTCATTAGAAAAATACGAAACAAATGTAAATAATAACGGAATTATTCGTTTTGCATCAATTAATTTGCACAAGGATATTTATATAATTGTAAATATACAGGGTGTTCCAAAAAATTTGATATCACAGAAAGTACATGATTAAGGCAAATGAAATTAAAAAGTATTAATGTTGAAGATCATAAGATTTATTCTTCCAAATCTGAATGAGAAATTCAAAAGCATGTGGATTATGTGAACGATTTCACAAATGTTCAATATGCGCACCGCCTGAGACACGGCATACGTCAAGTCGGTAATCCAGCTCCTGCCAAACACGCTGAAGCATATCTTGGGTAACAGTCTCTAGTGCTCTATTGATTCTCTGCTTGAGTTCTTCTATGTTTGCAGGAAGAGGGGGGAACATACACCATTCCCTTCACGTAGCCCCAGAGGAAAAAGTCACAAGGTGTTAAATCAGGTGAACGGGGCGGCCATTTCAGCAACACGCTGTCTTTAACACCAGCACGCCCGATCCATAAAGACATAAAAACATAAAACAAACATTAAACATAAAGATGCTATTAAAATTTGAAGTCATTTGAAGGAGATCTAACAAAGTTATTAGATTGCGAAATGATATCAAATTTTTGGAAACACCCTGTATAATTAAATAAAATGTAATATTATTTTCTTTTTTGAAGAATAAAGGTGATAAAAAAAAGAAATTACTTATAACTCAACTTAATATATGCGTAAGTCTGTGTTTTACTTGAGTGACTTACTTATGCCGTTTAATGTAGCTCACCATTTCTATTCTATCCTCTATTACTATCATTCAGTTACTTATGTGCCATGCGTGATACACGTTTAAGCGACCATGTATCTTTCGATACATGACTGACGAGGCACAAGATATACAATTTGACTAAGTTCGAAATAAGGCATTAAAATGATAAATTCTTCCATCAATCATTCTTTGGAACTGCTACATTAATCTGGGTAATGATCTCAGAATGTTGAAGACAAAAACAAAATATTTTTTAAACCTTAAAAGAACCAGATCCTGAGAAAAATTCATTGAAATTTTCTTGAATTGGATAATAATTTTTTTAAATTTTTTATAAATATTTCTAGGCTTGTTATCGAAAAACAAAACGAAGCAAAAAATATATGCGCAGAAATACACGTAGATACAAAGAGGAAGTGAATGAAACTTAAACGGACATCGTCGAATGGACATACGAAGGACTAACATGTACACTGGGTCATGTTTTATTGGGAAAAGACAAAACTAATGTAAATAATAACGGAAGTATTCGTTTTGCATCAATTAATTTGTACAAAGATATATATATTTAATTCTTGTAAAATAGAATATACAGTTCTAGCACAGTAAGTACAAACACAGCCGGGGGAGTAGAGTTTGTAAATTACAACAAAAAAACTATTAGCGATAACTTCAGCAATATTAAATACTGTAACGACTTCAATACGTTGTGATAAATATGGCGACAAAGATGAGGACAATAGTTGGAATAATGTAAATAGTTTACATAATACCTCATCTCAGAAATATAGATAGATACTGAAAGGCCGAAACGTTGTAATAAATTATGGCGACAAAGATGAGGAGAATAGTCCAAATAATGTAAATAGTTTACATAATACCTCATCTCAGAAATATAGACAGATACTGAAAGGCCGAAACGTTATAATAAATATGGCGACAAAGATGAGGACAATAGTCCAAATAATATAAATAGTTTACATAATACCTCATCTCAGAAATATAGACAGATACTGAAAGGCCGAAACGTTGTAATAAATATTGCGACAAACATGAAGAAAATAGTCCGAATAATGTAAATAGAGTACATAATACCTCATCTCAGAAATATAGACAGATACTGAAAGGCCGAAACGTTGTAATAAATATGGCGACAAAGATGAGGACAATAGTCCAAATAATGTAAATAGTATATATAATACCTCATCTTAGAAATATAGATAGATAGTGAAAGGCCGAAACGTTGTAATAAATATGGTGACAAAGATGAGGACAATAGTCCAAATAATGTAAATAGTATATATAATACCTCATCTTAGAAATATAGATAGATAGTGAAAGGCCGAAACGTTGTAATAAATATGGCGACAAAGATGAGGACAATAGTCCAAATAATGTAAATAGTATATATAATACCTCATCTTAGAAATATAGATAGATAGTGAAAGGCCGAAACGTTGTAATAAATATGGTGACAAAGATAAAGAGAATAGTCTGAATAATGTAATTAGTGTACATAATACCCCATCTTAGAAATATAGACAGATACCAAAAGAATTATTTCCTTAAAAAAAAAAAATATTGAAATTTCCAGGATTGTAAAATACATGAATTATTTAATTTTTCTTGTTTAATTTTTAGCAATATTTCTAGGTTTGACATCGAATAAAAACAAAACAAAACATATGCATCCAAATAAACTTAGATACAATGAGTAACTGAATGAAACTGAAACTGACATCGTTGAATGGACATCAGAAGTACGAACATATGCACTGGGTCATGTTTTATTGGAAAAAGACAAATCAAATGTAAATTATAACTGGATTATCCGTTTTCTTTCAATAATTTGTAAAAGGTGTGTATATATTTGATTCTGGTAAAATAGAAGGCACTGTTCCAGCAATACAAATATGAATACAGGAGTGGGTGTAGAGGTTGTAAATCACGACAACAAACAATATCTAGACAATAAAGAGTTGATATGCCGTTAAACAAACCAAACCATACCAAGCAATACTAAATACTATAAGGATTTCAACACGTACTAGCGTGTCCCTAAAAAAAAATTCTAGTAACATATAAGCCCAGGTATACCGGATGTGAGAACAAAATTGTCCAAAAGTTGCTAGCTTTGAAACTCTGTATCTTAAAAGTGATTAAAAATATCTTACTGGAATTCTCCTCGGTTTTTATAACACTATTGGACTCTACTTTAAGCGATAAGAATGTATAATTAGTGTTTAATAATCGTGATCCAATCGATCATAAGCGAAAATGACATATTCATCATTAATTAATCATAACTAAGCATCGGAACCTCCTGAAGGGTTGAAATAAAGTTCAAATCGTATATATATATATATATATATATATATATGTGTGTGTGTGTGTGTGTGTGTGTGTGTGCGCGTGTGTGTGTGTGTGTGTGTGTGTGTGTGTGTGTGTGTGTGTGTGAAAAGTGTGTGTATATAAATAAATATATATATATATATATATATATATATATATATATATACATATAATTATTCTGACGATCGCAAAAGCGTGAAACCCAGTGTCACAAACTCACATCTATCCAACTAAATTTTTATATATATATATATATATATATATATATATATATATATATATATTATTCCAGGACCATTTTCCAATTTATTCAATATGGTCTTCGCCCTCTCTAATCTTCTAACTTTCTGTCCTGGAGTAACAATTTGCGTCAACCGTTTCACGTACGACTTCATTTTCAAGTTTTTTTCCTTCACTGCTCTTTGGACTGTCATGACTGAAACTCCTCGCTCGCTTGCCAAACCTCTTATAGATTGAGTTGGATTTTTTTCTAATTGATTTCTTTAATTCTAAGTTGAAATGACGCCTCCTCTATTCTCTATCTTATTCACTATTTCTCTATACTGATCACTATATGGATTGCTATTCCGTGGTTACTTTTCGAGCGAGTATTAGTGCGAGTGTTATTCCAAAGTATCTGACACCAGTAATATACAACGGTGTTACTAATGCTGTATCTGCAATTACAAAGCCTCTACTACAACGAGCATTTCAAAAGTGACGCCGAGTATTTGCTGACATTACAAAAGTGGCAACGAGTGTTTGCTGACATAACAAAACTTGTCATGTATTTTTTTACTTTATGTAGTATCTGTGCCATGTTGAATTTCCTGTATAACTATTGCTTTTTCTATTTTGATTGTACTTTTTAAATTGTATGTATGTTTTTGGAGAGTACGTTTCCATTCCTGATATTTCTTTCACCACCTCGTTTTACGTCTCCTATGTGTATGCTGTATGCTTCACTATGTTTGAAGGCTAATCATTTTAGAGGCGGGTAATTTTTCCAGTGCTTCCATTTTGAATAGCGGGCATGGACCGAATCGTACTGAAAAAATGGTATTTTTTTTAATTTTCAATAATCTAAAAGTCAGAATAGATTATGTCATGTAACAAGACAGTTAACACTCAAGTTAAAAAAAAATTACAGATTACTTATGCAGAATATCTGGGTAATGCAAAAGTTTTCAAACGTGACCTTCATTTTTAAGATATTTATGGTGAATTTCTTTGCGCAGCAAAGATGTGGCAGAAAGCCGAAAGAATTTGGCATCCAGTGAAGATCGAACTCACTACTCATTCATAACTGACCTAGCGACACGAGCTCGTTAACCATTACACCAAGTCAAAGTATCTTAAGGCAAGGTTTTTATGAGTTTCTGTCGTTATTCTTATTTAAATGAATTAAAAAAAAAACATTATTTCTTGCATGCGATGATATACAAAATTACGTGACTACGGTCAGTTTGTGGTAATACGGGAAATATATATATATATATATATATATATATATATATATATACTAATAGTAATACTCGTTTGGAGAAAAGCTCGGACAAGACAATGTGTATATATGTCAAAACAAATCGCTACACGAGAAAAAGATCGGGAAAAAAGAAAGAAGCAAAACAGATCAGTTCCTCAAGTTTTTGATCCAAAGAAAAAACCAACGCGAGTTGTAAGACGAAAACGTAGAGTGTTCAATACGCTAAGCAGTGCGGGAATAATTAAAATAGATCGAAAAGTGCCAGGAAAACCTACCTAGGTTTCCCCTAATCGGATCTTCAGAGGAGATATTTATAACATAATTAACTATATTCAATTCAACATGAAAAGACGATGGACATAAAAGTCAGACGAATCAAAACAGATAACTGAATATTTTTTTTACTCTTATGTCCATCGTCTTTTCATGTTGAATTGAACATAGTCTAATATTAACTATGTTATAAATATGTCCTGAAGAAGGTCTACTAGATCGAAAGGTCCGACGTTGATATATTAACATTAAAACAGCATAATTGCATATTAGGATTTTAGTTTCTTTTTACGTATATTTTTCTTCATACTGTCGGATCTATATCCATATATTTGCTTACATACATACATATATATATACACACGTGGTAACAAACACAAACCAACACACACACACATGTGTATATATATATATATATATATATATATATATATATATATATATATATATAATAAATAAATATACATACATATACATATTTATGATAACAAGTACACATACACATACATATAAACATATATACACATATATATATACACATATTTATGCACACATACTCACATATATATACATATATACACACAATTACATAAACATAAACATATATACACACATAGACTAACTCATGTGGCCGTAATGACAAAACCAAAGTTTTCATACCTACACATACACACATATATCATAGGTATCAACACACACTTATACATCCACAAACATATATATATATATATATATATATATATATATATATATATATATATATATAATATAAATATATACATAAATATACCTATCTATAATAACAAGTACACGTATATACGTACATACACATAAATACAATGGCATTCAACCAAATACATATATAAACGTACATACATCTGCATACATAAACATACATCCATATACATAAACACAGTAATATACATGTACCGTAACCTACATATATAAAAACATTCATACAAACAAAATATATGTAAATATAAATTTAGATATATAATATATAACAGACACACACACACACACACACACACACACACACACACACACACACATATATATATATATATATATATAATATATATATATATATACACAAATAAACATCACATAAACATCAATTTTTAACCTCTTCTCTTCTTCTCCTCCTTTTACTTTCTTACTTTTATATATATATATATATATATATATATATATATATATATATATATACATGTATATACATATATATACAAAACCTACCAACATATAAATACACTTATATACAAACATACACATTCCACAGTACAAACACACATACCTACACACAAATAAATATATACACACATAAACAAATACGAATAACACTATGTAGGTATAGAATACACATTCATTTCGTCAGGATGACCATCGGGCAATAAAAGTAATAATCTTATATATATATATATATATATATATATATATATATATATATATATATATATATATGTGTGTGTGTGTGTGTGTGTGTGTGTGTGTGTAGACAGAGAGAGATCATGAGATTCTGCCGTATTCACGTGACAGGTCAGTAGCTTAGCAGCGCTGAATACCAATCACTCTCTTGTCTTGCCCTTCCTGATCTACACATCGGCGAACATGATCTTATATGGAAATGTGAAGTTCTATGAAACTGGAAAATTTCATTCTGAAAGAGTACTGATATCCGTACTTTTGTATGATGCTGTTCCATCTCCTCAGCAGCGGATAAGATGAACGTGAATAAGAAGTGCATACTATTAATAACTGATCATGATTTAGTTAAAACAGGAACACTATATATATATATATATATATATATATATATATATATATATATATATATATATATATATAAACATACTTGCATTAAAGATCAAATGCAGATCAAATATGGATTGGAATCCGACAGGATGATGAGATAAAAACAAATTGGAAAAGTATGTCAAACTGACATGTCTCACTTTTAATAACTCTTTGTCAGACATTGAGAAAATGTAGGCAAACAGATAGAACTTTGGTATTTCCAATCCATTCTTAAAAAAAAAAAACTAACCTATATCTAATACAAAAATAACAGTCTCACTATAATTGGAATGAAACCCCACTACCATTTGAAAGAATTATCTACGTTTTTAATACACGTGATACCTGACAGACCAATGACAATTGACCGAAACAAAATTGAAAATACCAAAGTTCTGTCTTTTGGTCTACAATCTCACAATCTCTGACGACGCTTTAATGAAACGCTTTAATAGATTAGACTGATATACGCTTCCTATTTGTTCTTTATCTTACAACACATACATACATACATACATACACAAACAAATATATATATATATATATATATATATATATATATATATATATATGTATGAGAGAGAGAGTTATGTACACTGTTTAAAAATAAAACAGGGGAGGCACCTACTTCAAATACATGAATCCGCTACTAATAACGTTTGAAATAATACAAATGTTGTATTAAAAATAAATTCGTTATATATATATATATATATATATATGTGTGTGTGTGTGTGTGTGTGTGTTTTTGTATACGAATTTATTATTAATACAACATTTGTATTTGAAATATTTTTAAACACTGTACATATCTATCTATTATCTATCTATCTATCTATATATATCTATATATATATATATATATATATATATATATATATATAGAGAGAGAGAGAGAGAGAGAGATAGATGGATGGATGGATAGATAGATAGATAAAGAGAGCAGAAGACAAAGAGAAATAAACCGAATGAGATAGATAGATAGATAGATAGATAGATAGATAGATAGATAGATAGATAGATAGATTGAACTGAATCAGATAAATACGAATGTAATGAGATAGATAGATAGATAGATAGATAGATAGATAGATAGATAGATAGATAGATAGATAGATAGATAGATTCAAAGGAAACAGTCCAAACAAAAGCCGGTTTTCCTCTCCAGAAAAATTGCAGGCACATGACTCGAGGCGGGAATTAATATCTCGTCTCTGAGCCAACGACATGACGCCACCAACCGACCACATTTGGCATGAACATTTTAATAAATGAAGGGTAAGTGTAGTGTAAGTAATCGGAAGACGGTTTGATTGTGGCTCTCTCATTTAGTCAGTGATAATTGCTTTACTTAACCTTCGTCGTCTGTCTTCCTTGGGATTCGTTTTGCGAAACCTGGGAACGGTGTCTGTGCATAAATAGTAAATGAAGTTGATCACTCCTTAGCTTGCTTGGCGCACTCCTGCCTTTGTTCGCCATGAAAATAAACAATCTCATGATTTAGACAGGGAAAGGGAAGAGATATGGATAAGATGTTATCATGAGTAGAGAGTAATGAAATATTGATTGATTGATTCCCTTTCGCAGTTTATCAACCCTTTTCGGGTTGATCCTGAGCCAGATAATATTTTTAGCTTGTAAAACATATTTTGCGATAATGGTTACTAAGCGATACAAGTCCAAATATTTAAGTCATGCTGGCCGCAAGGAAATTTGCGCGTAACTCAATATGAAGAACGGAACTGGAATTTAAAAATTAAAATTTCGAAGCCATTATCCATTACACCACCCGCACATTAAAACTTGAGCAGCTGGTTTTGCCAAGGGATCACCCATTTAGCCAATGACCTGGTTCGACGTTGCTTATCTTGATCATACAGAAACCGGTGTTTCAACGTGATATGGTCGTAAGTAATATATGTGCAAGATTTTGAATAAATATTCCAAACAATTGTCTTTTATTTGTTAGTAAAATAATATTGCTAACAAGAGTTAAATAATAATGTTTAAAATAATACATAAATTCTAATAATGTTGATATATGCTAATAATGTTGATAAATATTAATAATTTTGATATATGCTAATAATGTTCATAGATTCTATTATTGTTGATATATGCTAATAATGTTCATAAATGCTAATAATATTGGTATATGTTAATAATGTATATATATATATATATATATATATATATATATATATATAATATTATATATATATATATTGTATATATATATATTAATATTAATAATATATATATATATATGTGCTAATAATGGGGTCACCCCGAGGCGGTGTAATGGTTAGCAAGCTTGTCTCGCTAACACAATTACGAATTAGTAGTGAATTCGGTCCTCACTGGGTGACCCATACTTTCGGACTTGTGCCACATCTCAGCTACTCTTGGAAAATCACTATATATACTAATAATGTTGGTAAATGATAATAATGTTCATATAAGCTAATAATGTTGATATATGCTAATAATGCTGATAAATGATAATAATGTTGATAAATACTATTTTGTCATTGATAAAATGCCAATAATGAGGATAAAAATACAAAATGCGATGTCTTATTCTAAAACAATATTATTACAAGCAACAGAGCAAATTTGATAAAATCTATAAACACATAGATCTTATTGAGTCATTGCACTATACCTATCTACAGTTGCACACAGAGCCATGCCTGGAATGTTAAGGTTTCTAGGTCGCATTAAGTGTGCATGGATATGGTCGTAAGTAATATATGTGAAAGATTTTGAATAAATATTCCAAGCAATGGTCTTTTATTTGTTAGTAAAAGAGTATTGCCGACAAGATTTAAATAATAATGTTTAAAATAATACATAAATTCTAATAATGTTGATATATGCTAATAATGTTGATAATTATTAATGGATTAATGGATCTTCAAGATGCTCATTAGTTTAGATGGTCATTAGTTTATAATGCCCGCATTGGCAGTTGGGATCAACACTGGTAACTATTCCCATTTCTGAAGGTTGGCGCTACAGCGATAAACAACTGTTCGGCGGCAATTTCGGCAGGACCAGAATGGCCATTCATCACTGGGGTCATGAAGAATTCTATAGAGCTGAAAGAGTGGCTATGTTCCATGTTAAGGTGGCAGCACACCAGGGACAGACGCTAACTTGGAACTTGTTTTGGAGTTTTTCAGTGGTTTATCTGATTGTAATCTGCTGGGTCTTGGCTTGGACCTCTTTGTCATTGGTTCGCAGTCTTGGAGTGGATGACGAGTGTCATTTTCCTGTTTCAACTTCTCGAGTGAGGAATGGTCTATCCTTCTTATGTAAAGGAGAACAATGTCACTAAGTAAGTAGAGGTTGTTGTGAACCGCAGGTATTTACGTGTGAGTTTGTATTAGAAAAACGTTTTTAACTCCGGTAGAATATTAGAAGGTTCAAATACAAGAAAATGGCCGCAATTGAATTAAGTCCAACTGAAGATAAAGAAGACAAACAAGACCGATATATATATATATATATATATATATATATATATATATAATGAAATTATATATATATATATATATATATATATATATATATATATATATATATATATATATATATATATATATATATATATATATATATATGAAAGTTTCTCCGATTTAACCAGTAGAGAAAACAATATTTATGAATAAAAATGACAATAGGAAAACTGGTCATTGCTGACGCGTTTCGTCCAATGTGGACATATCAAAGCACAATATGAAAATTGCGTTTCTCTACATTCCAATTGCTAGGTACATTCTGTTTTTGTTTTTATTAGTTACTTTATTCAATTAATTTCATTTTCGTATTTTGCTTTGATAAAGTCCACATTGGACGAAATGCGGCAGCAATTACCAGTTTTCCTATTGTCATTTTTATTCATATATATATATATATATATATATATATATATATAAATAAATATATGTATTATATGTAAAACAAAACAATTTTACAATGGGCATAGAGAATAGCATTTGTATATGTGCGTGAATATTTGTGTTTGTTCTTTGGTGAATGTTCGTATTTTGGTGAATATTCGTTCGTTCGTGTATGTGTGTATAATGTTCATGGCGTCTTCCACAAATGGGAAGACGCGGATCTTCTAAGAGAGCTTACACTGTAGTCACTGAAATGAAAGAGAGGATTTACCTCACATCCACGCGAGGTGGGATGCGGCACGAGGCCTGAAGGAAAGATAGAACGAGACCAAGTATTTATAGTATAGGGAGAATGATCCCTAGTGAAAATTTGGGAATTAAGGAGGAGCTAACTCCGACAATGTCATTGACTTTGGTTGACTTAAGACAGTGATTGACCTGCAAAAGATGTTTATGGTAGGGTCGATTTTCTTTGCGGGTGAGGATCTGCTCCACACTAATGAGGCATAGTCTGCTGTATAGTAGTAAAGGGCTTGTATTATGGTTTGGATTTTAACCAACTTCTTTAGTATGTTTTAGTATAGCGTGGGGGGGGAAGCATTGGCAAATGAGAGAACTCATCTGACAAGGGCCGCGACACTTCTTCCGTGGAACCCAACCCATAAGTAATATAGGTGTGTGTGTGTGTGTGTGTGTGTGTGTGTGTGTGTGTGTGTGTGTGTGTGTGTGTGTGTGTGTGTGTGCAAATATAAAAAAATAGAACACGTTAGGTAAATAATCTGGAGTTCATTAGTATTTTTATTTAAGAAAAAAAAACAGTGCTCGATACAGAAGTAAAGCTTAAATTATAATTATTTTTAAAATTATAATTATTTTTAAAAAATAATATATATATATATATATATATATATATATATATATATATATATAAAGTCAACACTTAGAGGCGACATTCTGTTTCATGCTATATGCAATCGTCAGGCCTGACGATTGCATATAGCATGAAACAAACTGTCGCCTCTAAGTGTTGACTATGTTCACTTTTATATTTACATGCTCTATCTCTGATATTGAGAACTTTATTCCATAAATATAGCAAAAACTATATTTCTTTAAGACTATATTTATATATATATATATATATATATATATATATATATATATTGGAAATAAAGGTTATAGGAAAAGGTAAAGAACTAGAAAATACACGGTGCACCAAATTGTGGCCAGCAAAGGTTGGGAGGGGGTGACGAAATGGTTGCCCCGAGCAGAATTCTCAGGAAGGGGAGAACATTAGATTCAGTATATTATTCTTGTTGCAAGAAAGGCAGCTTTAAGGAAGAAGAAATGTAACTATTTGTTTTTATTTCGCAAATAAACCTAAAATTAGATATTAAAAATAAATAAAATAGTTTGTTTTGTTTTTTAGTTTTTTTTTATTTTAGTTTTAAAACGTCTATATTTGTCTGCTGGTACCTACTTAAATCCAAAGGTTTTTCACGCCCCTGTGAGAAGTCCAAGACTTGAGCGCCAGTTCATTCGTTTTGATATTTCATGTCTGTGAATTGGTAGCGAAAAGAAAGTTCAAAAGACATAAAGCGTGTGTGCGGACGTAGAATGCCATAAAATCAAAGACTACTTTGAAAATATTTTGATTGTTATTAAAACAGTTAGTTACACTTTCATTTTCGTAGAGTCAACTTCTTTCAGACTAAAAATAAAAAAAAAAAAAAAAAAAATTTGACATCAAAATAAATGGGAGAAATATTTCTGGGGCCATCAGAAATACGTCTCACATTTTAAATTGTCACCCGGATGGTGTTATTAATGTATCTAAAGTCATATCATTTGTTTGTTTGTTTTTTGTTTTTTTTTACGTACTATCAGTTACATTATGGCTTGTGTTGAGGCCTTGTTAGGGCCAGAAATAAAGCCATCAGAGAGGAATTAAATTAAATATATTAAGCGAAACAGTAATACAAACGAGAGTGTTGCAGAAAGAATATTCTGTTCGACAGAGCTGACTGCTGGAAACTTCTCTCTCCAAAAGGCAGTACCTGCTCCTATTTATAGCTGAGAAAGTCCGTGCATGCTTGGGTAAATTACCATAACTGCTTGGACCTGTGCACACCGTGAATTTGCGGTTGAAACGTTATTTTTAAGACTGGTGAATCTCTAGTTGGAACACAAACAGTTTTCGGGATCATTTCAAGTCGGAATGATGATTTTCCAGGTACAAAACAGATACTGCTATGCGTTTACTGAGCAACATGCAAGTAGCTCGAAAATACAGGGTGCACCAAAAATACGTCTCACATTTTAAATAGTCAACTAGTCAAGCGATTTGCTGGTTATGGATCCGACAACTCCTGCATCGAATGTGGATGTTCTTTAGTCTGGTGAAATTCACCAGCACGTAATGTGAATTTGAAATGTAGCGTTCCACAGAAATTCCAGGATGCAGCCAAACCTGACATCATTTAGTTCTTGATAATGACCGTCATAGTCGAAGCTACTCAAAGAATAAAAGAGGAAATTTGGACATATCATCCAGATTTTTTATTTGGATTTAAAACAAATTAAAAAAAAAAAAAAACAAATAATGAAAAACAGACTAAAATGCAGTTGTGCTGCAGAAATACCCCAGCAATTTTAAGATGTCATTTGTGTGTTGTAAGTGAACATAGTTACGTGTCGATGGTGTCTTCTCCTCACTAATGTTATATAATATTTTCAGTGACCATCAGTTAATATCATGGCTTGGACCGGTGTAAACGTTGCGTTTGCTGTTGAAACTTTTTTTTAAAGACTGGTGAATCTGTAATTGCAACAAAACGTGCTTTTCGGGCTCATTTCATCTTACATCGGAATGATGCTGGTCCGGATAGAAAATCGATACAGTTATATGATGGCAAATTTCAGGTCGACAGATTCAGTGCTTAAATGGAAACCACCTTGAAGACCTCGAAGCACTCGAACTTCCGGATGATGGGAAAATTTAAGAAATCCTCCCCAAAAGTGTATGGCGAATAGAGGTCACCATTTAGAGGATGTCATTTTTAAAAGCAAAAGGAATAAAAACTGTACCCTTCTGTTTAAGCAACAGTGAAATATATATTTTTTAAATAGCAGTTACTTTATGTCAAACCGTTTTGGTGACCTATCTACATAAGAATGAACTTTATAAATACTAACCTGCGAGACTTCCCAAAGATTTGCATAGAGCCACTCTCCAGGAGGTTAGCATCACCCACGCTTATTGAAGTTAAAAAAAAACTATAATATTATATGGTATTGTTACCATAACTTGGATAGAGCTACCTAATCGTTTCAGCTGTTTTATTGTGATCTATCTACATTAGAATGAACACTTCCTCCGTCATAAATACTAACCTTCGAGACTTCCTAAGCAGGCAGTCGGAACGCAGTGTAACCTGATAGTTCGGACGGACAATTCTATCTTTCCGTGTCTTTCTTTCTGGCCCTAACATCCCACAACACAAATTTTAAAAATTTGGAATACATTTCTGCTGTACCCAGTATTAAACTTTTTCATTTATTTGACGGATATTTAGACTTTTAACCAGATATTGAACTCACACTCTTTGAGTCCTGTCACTGGATGTAACTGAAGCCTTTATCCACTGTGCCATGTGTCCTTGAGGGAAAGTTTTGATAAATATGGCGACAAAGATGAGAACAATAATCCGAATAATGTAAATAGTGTACATAATAACTCATCTCAGAAATATAGATAGATATTAAAGAGCCGAAACATTGTAAAAAATATGGTAACAAAGATGAGGACAATAGTCCGAATAATATAAATAGTGCACATAATACCACATCTCAGAAATATAGACAGATACTGAAAGGTCGAAACGTGAAAGAACAAAGATGAGGAAACGTCCGTAATAGTGTACATAAACCTCATCTCAGAAATAAAGACAGGTACTGAATGGCCTAAACGTTTTGATGAATATGGCAACAAAGATGAGGACAATAGTCCGAATAATGTAAATAGTGTATATAATACCTCATCTCAGAAAAACAGATTTTGAAAGAAAGATAAACTGAAAGGCCGAAACGTTGTAAATAATTATGGTAACCTCTGAGATGAAAGGGACAATGAGATCGAATAATGTAAATAGTGTACATAATAGCTCTTCTTAGAAATATAGAGTGATACTGAGTTATTTCTGTCCGCTTGGTATCTTGGGTTCTATGACATGGGATGATATCCTAGTGGAAGAACCCGTCGTTTTGTGAGTACACATAATCAATGAATGGGGAGGACTCTTTTCGAAGTAGTACGACGAGGCCTCCTGGTAGGAAATTTTGTTCACAATAGTGTTAGACAGTATTCCTTGCCAGAATCTACATTACACATTTATAATCGACCTTTCGTCTGTGCATTGCTGTCACATCTATCTGGATCTTGAGAACGTGACGGCGAGTCCCGCACGTGCGTCACTACACACCTGTAGAGACATCCAAGGTTGGTTGTATGTGTATATACAACCGGCTTGCTATGTTCACATGTTTGTCTCTTTGACCGTAATCGAATTCAACAAAGAATAATGACAAATACAAGCCACTCTGATTGGGAAATAGCAAACAATACTATTTCTCACTTCTGCGTCGTATTGTCTTCCTTCGGCTTCGAGAAAGTGAATTGCTATCTTGCTAACTTACGTCGCCGAAAAGGATCCTTACATTCACTGACCGTCCAAAATCTTGAAATCGTCTACAAAATTTAATGTCAAATAAACACCACTCTGTGGAGGATTTCATTTTTAAAACCAAATGATTAAAAACTGTAGCCATTTGTTTAAACAACAGTGAAATATATTTATTTTAATAGCTGTTACCTTGGTCATTTTCCCAGCGTTTAAAATGGCGGAAGTCCTTTTGTCGCCCCCTCTATCTATATACATGAAACAAATACACGAAAACTTCCATTCAGCGATATGTTTAAACATTGTAAATAGTATAAATTACAATGTGTAGTGTTTTCAGGCTCATTTGATATCACGTCGAAATAATGCTGTTCAGAATAGAAAATCGATACTGCTATGGGTTAAACATTTCAGGGCCAGAGGTTCAGCTCTTAAAATAAAGCCACATGGAAGACCTCAAAGCGATGAAACTTTCGAGCGATCTAAAAATATAGAAATAGTCTACAAAATTTATGGCGATTAGAGGCTATAATTTCGAAGATGTCATTTTTAAAACAAAAGAATAAAAACTTTGTTTAAACAACGTCGAGAGATTTGTCTTAATAACAGTTAATTTGTTTTTTTCTTTATTTTTTTTGTCAACGTTTAAAATGTGAGAGGTATTTCTGCCACATACTGTAAGGAACATTTCAATTGTTGAAATTCTGTTCAATTTTACATCTAAAGACAATTGTGATACTATTTAGCTATGATAACTGGCTAACTAATTAAGCATGGAAATTAAAAACGAGAAATACTTAATGTGAGAAAGAGCTATAACGAAAGACATACCGAGCGACATTATTTGTTTTTAACAAAAGAAAAATGGGTTAAAGATTTTATTTTCATTTACGAAAAAAGATATTTTTTTTGCAGAAGACAGAAAATTCGTAAGAGAAGCAGGTTTCGGATTCTATCAGAATTAATTAATGTCATGACGTGACAAGGAAAACAGAATTCTAAGAGATAAACAAAACTGGTCCAAGCATGCGACCGAGAGGGAATTTCAGTGAGACCATCCTGAAAGAATAGCCACTAATTATCTTTCAGAGATATCATTTGGTTTTGGTTCTTGTGTCCAGCGAGGAGACCCATATAATGTATCTCCGGATCTTGACATGAGGAGAGAGGGTCGAGAGGAAGGAATCATTGTTACTACTTGTTCAAACTTTTAACGACAGTCTTTCTGTCACCGAGAACGGGTATCTGGAAATGCGATAATATTGAGACGAGAAAGACAAAGAAATTTAGTCTCCAAATGGAGACGACCTACCCAGTTGATATTTGACTAGAGGTAGTTAATGGGCAGGCGAAAATTTCGCTAATGAATTTCAGGCGATTCCAGATGAAGATAAGAATTTATTGGCCGCAATATATGATTCATGAGAATTCTGGCCGATATAAAAGAAAGAAAGAAAGAAAAGGGAAGATAATTTTCACTGGGCGATAATGTAAACTAATGCTAGTCTAACCACACCCACACTGCCGAGTGTTCATTGGCTGAGTGGTGGCGTGAGTAATGGGCGAAGGTGAACATGTGAGAAAGAAGGGAATCTTGTTGAAGCCCACTGAAAGGATTGGTATGAGATACCAATGTTAGAAAGGAAGAGTTTAGGAGGATAATTCTCCTCCGACCTCTTCTCACAGAAGGGGGAGAACCCATCTAAAACAGAAAGTAATTGACTTCCAAAAATGGGAAGTGATAAATTTTCCTGACGATGAGAATCCATATTGGAGATTTGGAATTATCAAAGAACCCAAGCTACTACAGACCCCAACCCGAGAAAAGGACGCAAAACAACGACGCAGAATACGAGAAAAAGATGCAGAAAAAATGGAAAACAATGCAGAATAAAGCGAAATCGTGGCAGAAGAAAATGAAAAAGATGCAGGAAAAAGCGAAAATGATGTAGAAAAGTAGAAAAGATGGAGAAGAAATAGAAAATGATGCGAACAATAGAGAAAAACGATGCAGATAAAGAGAAAAAGATGCGGTTGAAAGAGAACAAGATGCAGAAAAGAGAGAAAAAATCCAGAAAAAGCGAATAAAGACACGGAAAAAAGAGAAAAAGTTGCAGAAAAAAGAGAAAAAGATGAACCAGAAAAACAGAATAGTTTAAAAAAAAATGGAAGAAAAAAGAAGAAAATAAAATTTGAAAAGAAATCCAAATAAACAAGAATATACAGTAGAGAAATAAAAGAATAGTGACAAGTAAAAAAAAAAAAAACAAATATAAAAAAGAAAGGAAAAGAGAGAGAGAAATAAGCAGGAAAGAGAAAGAAGAAAAAAAATCAAAATCAGGCCGAGACAACGATGAACAAAGCAAAGGAAGAAGGAAGGAGAATGTCAATAGAGAAGAAAAAGATGACAAAAATGAAAATAAAGAAAAAACAGTTAAAGAACTAAAAAGAAAAAAAAAATAAGCGAATAAAAGCGTTAAAGAAAACAGAAAAAAAAGACGAAAAAGGACAGGAAATATTTGCGCGTGTAGCTAACGATTTCATTGGATAAAGGATCAAAACAGTAAACAAATTCAAAAGACGACGTTTTCTGAATGTCATGAAATCAAAATTACAAAACCATAAAGAAATACACGGGGGGAAATGTTTTCATTCGCTGATAATATTCCATCAGACTTGATTAAATATATAAATCCTATTTTTTTTAAATCAGTGAACAGGAAGATATTTTCCCGCCTTCCGATCGACCCAGACAAAGAAATCTACCACCCAACTCTCCAAACATCAAAATAAAATACACTTTTTATTTAGTTTTCAGCGTCTAAGGATGATATATTTTAATACAAATGTTTATTTTAAAAATGGTTATTTTCTTACCCAATATCTATAGTGCAGTTTTTTTTTTAAATCAACAATCAATATCCACAAAGTATGATGCGATAACATCGAAATCTCTAATTAGAGAAAAAAATATTGCGTTTTTCGAAATTACTACCATTAAATGATTGATTTGCAAAAAATACTTGTCACCGTTTTAAATATAGAGGCATAAAGGTGTTTGAATGATAATACATATACTCGGGGATGATTATTTACAAAGTGTTATGGTCCGGTTCCTTGTACCACGTTGATAGTCCAAGGTAGAACCAATAAAGAAGAACTCGAATACGGATATGGAATAACACAAATATATTACAAACAGGAATATATACAAAGAAATAGAAAGTGTTAGTACAAACAATCAGGTTTAGTAGTAATTGTCTGAACACGACTCTGTTTCGGACTGCCCCTGATTCGCTCGCTCTGACTGACTGACTGACAGACTCCTGACGGACTTTACTCCAGACTTCAGACGGCACTCCCTGCTTCCTCTTGAGGCGGGCGCAGTATTTATTATGTATGGAATAGTCCATTATGTTATTATGGGTAAGGTCCCGTAACGTAAAGGAAATGCTTTCTCTCTGTCTGTCTGTCCTCTCTCACTCTCTCGCTATATATATATATATATATATATATATATATATATATATATATATATATATATATATATATATGGTAAAAGACGATAAGCTGTATTATTAGCCGACGTGTTTCGTCCAATATGGCCTTTTTCAAGGCATAAACGAAATGAATTTATTGAAAACAAAGTAACTACCAACAAAATGTCCTTAGCAACTAGAAGAATTTAGAAAACGCTTTTGTATTCAAATTATCAATTGAAATTTACGTGGGGAAATTTTTTTTTGTGTTGAAGGATTCTACCATTTTCTTTTGATTTCTTCATATAGTTGTGTACGTTGACTTAGGCCAGATGCAATTCTGTTAGGAAAGGTGATACTACGGAAAAAACCTGGGCGTAGATAAATATTTGGATAATATTCAATGGCGGCACTCTCGAGGATTTTCCTTCTGAGTGAGTTATTTTCTTTTTTTGTGTGTAGAATTTTAAAATCAAAATTGTGGTTTAATTTATTTCTATGTATCACAATAACTTGCCTTGAAAGTGTCCATATTGGACGAAACACGTCGGCTAATAATACAGTTTATTATTATCTTTTACTATTTATACATATAGTCTTTCTCTACAGGCTAACTCTGATATATTTTTTCATATACATCGCACGAACCGAAACATATATTCAACTGTCAATAAATAGCATAATTTAAAAAAAAGCATTTTTCGGTCTTCATATATTTCGTCTTAGTGTTTGCATATGTATAGGAAAATTGCGCCCTGATGATGACAATTTGAAATTGTTGAAAGAACATGACAACAACTCGAATATAAGGTTCTTATTATTCAAGGAATTGATAGTAAGTTTATGTCCTGTTTATTTGTATAAATTGTTTTTTTTATGATATATATATATATATATATATATATATATATATATATATATATATATATATATATATTATAAATATGTATTTAAGCACTCCCCATTGGTTCTTTCGAATTAAATGACAGATTCTCCGGCAAAGGTGAACACTGATTCGATTTTTTTGATTTTTTTTCGTAATCTGTCTCGAATGTTCAGGCCGGTAGACGAAATAAAATAATAAAAAAAAACTTCAAAAATTAAAGGAGCGTTTTCTCACATATGAGTATCAAATAAAAATTACAATTTAATTAACACCCCCCTATATATATAGCAGAAGTAGCATGTGATGAATTGATAGAGGAGTGAAGTCTTTTGATTCACAAAATGAAAAGTGCTCTTATATATATTTATGAAGTCGTCAAAAAACAAACGTTACGACAGTTTTTTATATGCACAAATCCCTTTCATAAAAAAATAAAATAAAAATAAATAAATCTCCATAGACATGCAAACTAGACGAGGGTTAATACATCTTCCGTTTAAAATTTAGGATTTCCATCTGGTAATGGCAAGGAAACTTTTCGTTCCTTAACTTTCCCCCCCCCTGACTTGACATCTATGAAAGTAACTCTATACTGATACTTATTATTAATACCCAACACTCGCCTACCCAATTTAAACAATTCGCCCTAGCTGTTACCATGGAGATTTTGATTTCAATTTTTAAAACACGTAAATTTCAGATATACGTTATTCCAAAAAAATTTCGCTTGAAGATAGAAACAGAGCTTTTTTTTTTAACTCAATTTAATTTAAATAATTATTTTGAAGTTTTCGGCTCTTGTTTTGAAACATGAGACTTCTTATGTAGCGCTTTGGAATCATATTTTTAAATAAATAATTATAAATATATATATATATGTGTGTGTGTGTGTGTGTGTGTGTGTGTGTGTGTGTGTGTATTGCAAAATTGAAATTAACAGTTCATCTTATATAGGTACTGTTTTATTTCATTTTTCTTGCGCTTTTACAATTTTTTCTTTGATTTATAAAAATGAGTTACTTCACAAACATGGTCATCAAGTAGTGGCCGTGTTCATAGTTGATATTACTGAGTACAAATATTATAAATATAATACCACATTGACATCTATAAAAAAAGTATAAAAAATAAAGGAAGTATTAATAATAAAAGCAGTAAAAGCCGACACACAATAACATCAACTAGGAACATGGCCACAATGTGATGACCGAGTTTTAAAATAAAATATTCCTATATCTCTAGACACATACGTTAAAAAATCCATACATCCACTGAAAAGTGAAATTAAAATAATCCATGATAATGTCTAAAATTATAGCCGAAAACACTCGGACATACAAAATATAGAATCGTCGGAGACTTTCTACATAATTTATTTGCAGAAAACAAAAAAATATAAGAAGACTCGAAAAATTAAATAAAATACTTAACCGAAGAACATTGTCTGTTAAATTGTTGCCCAAATATAAAATTATTATATATAATTTTGGAACACCGTAGATTACCGAAGTTAAGCTACGTCGAACCTGGCCTGCACCAAGATGGGTGACCGCTTAGGAATAATGGGTGCTGTAAGATTGGATGTATGGTGGGGTTGTAATGAATAATGGCTTGAAATTATTAAACGGGTGACCGGATTCTAATTTCCGTTGGGTTCGTTACATTCACTTACGCGCAAATACTCTTGGGAAAGGCATGAACCCACCTTTTCTCACCCTGGCTATGGTTTAATGAATAAGACTTTGAGTATCGCTAAATCATTATTATTGCAAGGTAAAATTAAAAAGAAAAAATTCTTAGGATCTAAAAATATTTTCTGGCTTTAAATAACGTGCCTCAATTTAATAACACTCCGAGAACTGCCATTTAAATCCTCCCCCACCCTGATAATCTTAAGAGGGGCTTCTTTAAGGCCAAGGTAGAATCTGTCTTGCTCTACGGCTCAACAACATGGACACTGTCGAAACACCCAGAAGAATCACGACGGAACATACACAAGGATGTTACAAGTTGAATTGGACATCAGCTGGAAGAAACACCCAACAAAGAAACGCCTGTATGGACACTTTCCTCCTATCTCAGTTTCGCTGAGAGAGAGAGAAGGCTTCGGCTAGCTGGTGACTCCTGGAGAAGTCAGAACTTGTGAGTGACACCTTCCTATGGAACCTATTGCGCGGTTGGAAGACCTCATCACTCCTACATTGACTAACTGGATGTCATCTAGAGGACCTGACGACTGCGATGTCTGACTGAGATTGTTGGAGGTAGCGAACTAGGAGAATCTTAGAAGAATTCTCGCTCTGATGATGATGATGATGATCCGATAACTTTCAAATGAAAATCAGAATGTGCACTTAACAGAGAAAACATATACTTGTGGTAGATCTATGCTTACTGCCAGTATTATTATTGGGAACTAATAGTTATAGTTACAGGCAAACCTGCATGTAAGTGTAACTATCGTCCCGGTAGTAATAACATTAACACATTTGTCTATATTGGCATTACACACTCACTACAACAAATTCTAAGATTATTTGGCACAGATCTAAGAAGTGAGGTCTCTCATAATATCAGTTGCTTTCTCAAGTTTGCTTCCTTTAGACTGTTTGATGAGTTCCGTATATCTGCCAGCTATTGAAAAAATTGAAAACCGGAAATGCTGATCTACAGTCTTTGATTCAAAGACACAGGCCAACATATTCAAGGGAGACAACACTTACATCCATTTTAGATGGCTTCATATCCGGTTTGGGCAACCATCTGTAAACATCGCTCGCATTTCAGACAAAGGGCGGGGTTTGTAAGGCGCCATATCTTCTTTTATCTAATATTGACGCCTTAGTCGAAAATTCTTAATATCGGGTTTATGGGAAATGACTTAAGAAAAAAAAAATGTCTCGAACAAAATGAATAAATAAGTAGACAAACCAACAAACAAAATTAAGAAGATGCAAGATGAGAGGAAATAGGAAAACGTTATAACTATCTACCTAGTTACGTTTTATATATATATATATATATATATATATATATATATATATATATATATATATATATATATATATATATATATTCTCATTATATATATATATATATATATATATATATATATGTGTGTGTGTCTTTGTGTGTGTGTCTTTGTGTGTGTGTATTTTGCATTAGCATTTCATATTTCATATAAGTTTCATTAAAAACGGCTGACAAAGTACTGCGTTTAAGATTTTTATACTTTCCTTGTTAACTGCCATGTTACGTAATTCATAATTGTGTATTTGGGCAGCATGTATGTTTGCGTTAGCATGAGTGACATCATGACGACGATTTTTCCTCCCCCACCCGTAATAACACCAATACACGCAACCTACATAAATCCAAATTTTTTAAAAATTAATCAGTTTGTCTGACGATCGCAAAAGCGTGAAACCCAGGGTCACAAACTCACATCAATCCAACCAAATATGTTAGCTCTGTCTCTGATTGAGCGCTTTCTAATATAATATATAAATAATAGTATATATAATATATTACACACACACACACACACACACACACATATATATATATATATATATATATATATATTAAGAAATGGACAAAGTCCGACAATTTATTTATTAAAGACATGTCTTTACTAAATAAATTGTCGGACATAATTTTTTGTCCATTTCGGACTTTTTAATATATGACGTCATTTGTTTACATTTGATACGCCAGAGCAGTTATGAATGTACGAGATTCATGAAAGATTGAAGTTTATAAGCAGTAAATTCGACCTTGCCAGCCGAACGATCCGTTGTGGCCGAGTCGGTTAAGGCACGTCAGCGTATAGGATGCAGGTTCAAATCCTGTCAAAGAACGAATATTTCTATGAAAATTTCTCGGACATTCAGGCCGGTAAATGTTATTTAATACTGTTTATTATAAACAGAGCATTTACTTAAATACTTGTATCTATAAAAAAGAACGTTAAACATAAAAATGTATTTAATATATATATATATATATATATATATATATATATATATATATATATATAGTGGTAATCGCTTTGAAAAGTCTATTGTATATCGGCTTGTACTAGAACAAACTAGTGCCCCTGGGAGAAAGAGGAATAAAAAAAAGAAAGAACTAAGAACATTAAATTGAGGCGAAAACAATCGTCCCGAGTTCAAGCTCAGAGTACAAAGAAAAAAAAACTCTAAAACGAGTAAAAGTAACTACAGTGTAACCCGGATATAAGAGACCCAAATATAAGAGAAACCCGGATATAAGAGAGATTATCTCTGGTCCCAAATTAGAACCTGTGTTAATCTATATATAATAGACCAAACCCGGATATAAGAGAAACCCGGATATAAGAGACTTCTTCTCCGGTCCTGACAACTCTCTTATATCCAGGTTACACTCTACGTAAAGTGCTCAATACACGAAGTAGAGCAAACCTAATAGAAACCTAAAGAGCCAGGTAAACCTACTTGGGTTTCACCTAAACGGATCGTCAGGTTTTACCCTGACGATCCGTTTAGGTGAATCCTAAATAGGTTTACCTAACTCTCTAAGGTTTACATATATATATATATATATATATATATATATATATATAGGTTGAGTGTCTTTTATCCGAAATTCTAAAATCCTTAAAACTCCAATATCCGAAAGACTTTCAAGTGCTGACATGACTTGCCAAAAATTGAAAGGTTCAGAAAGCAACATGGCTACCCTTAGCATGATCATTGCACTGCAGTGTTAAAATTAAAATGCTGACTTTTTTACGGTCTTTGATCACATTTAACTGTCATCAGAATACATGTTTTGTTTTTATACAAATATTGTACCTGGATGAATTATAACATTTTAATCAAAACTCGCCATCTTTCGTCGAGGCTGATATGTTATAGAATTTCTTTTCTCACACTAACAGCGATGTTTCCGGTTTTTCACACACGATGTAGAAGTAGTCTACATGTCGCATTTATATATTTTTGAAGTCGCATTTTGTTGAAACTTGACTAATGCATGGAATAATAATGAAACACAAAATGTACTTAGAACAAAATGTATTGAAACAAGAAAGTGTACACAATATTTACATATAGTCTTTTGTATATTCCTGGTAAGACCGTTCCTGGACAATGTGTTGACTGAGTCGCAGTCGGGCAGAGTGTCTGGTTGAATCTCTTGATTCCTGTATTTATCTATCCACCCACGAGGATAAAATGTGGCACAAGGCTGGTTTAATGTGGGCATCTCCGAGCCCGTAGGCTCGGCCAAAAATATGGCCTTTCTGAACCCGCCTAGACGGGTTCAAGGCCTGTCTACCACCCCGGACGAAACCCTGCCTCTCGGCAAAGCCTCGTCCGGGTCCCTCACTGCAAAATGCAGAGAGTTCGACTGAGAGTGAATCTCTTGATTCCTCCCTCTCTCTTCCCGGTACCAACCATATTTATATGGTCGGTACTCCACTATGCAAATTAGGTGGATCCTACCACAACACATATATTTTTGTAAGTAGTGATCATGTTTTATTGTAAATGTACAGAAAGTCCAAAACATTATTTTCATGTGACATCTTAATTTCACCACGTAATAATCCGTGTAAGTATTACAGAACCAGCTTCATTACCTGTACTGAATTTAGAAAACAATTATTAAATTTTAGACAAAACTACTTTCATTGATTATGTTATTTATATAAATCTACCTTTAGGGTATATATATAAGCAGCAAGGAAGAAAAATATACAGAAAAAACAAACAAAAATCTTAATATGCAATTATGCTGTATTAATATTAATATAATGTCAACGTCGGACGTTTCGGTCTATTTTAGACCATCATCAGGACATATTCATAAAACATAATTAACATCAGACTATATTCAAATTCAACATGAAAAAGACGATGGACATAAGAGCAAGACTAACCCAAACAGATAACTGATTTTTGTTTGTTTTTTCTGTATATTTTTCTTCATACTGTCGGATCTATAGCCATATATTTGCTTACATAAGCAGTAATATAATTTGTAAAGGGGTAACGCGTTTATGCTTGAGTTAGATTCCCAAACAACCCCGTTTTATATATCGCACAGGCAGCCAAGCGTCCCGACATTGTGTTGTGGAAGAGAACAGGGTGGAGGCGTACGAACTAAAGAAAAACCGGTACGAGTCACTGCGTGCCGAATGTATGGAAAATGGTTGGACGTGTAACGTGATGCCTATTGAGATTGGGTGTCGTGGGTTTCTGGGACATTCGGTCATTTCCTTCCTTTCAAAAATAGGCATCACTGGGCCATTGGTTGAAAAGCGTTTCGCATCGCATTAAAAAAAACTGTTCAACCCGCGTCAAGATGGATTTGGTCGAGATCAAAACAAGCAAATAAAATGCGCGCAACATCACCACCTAACATGCGCAAGTGAAATATTTGTGTGGTCGTCTATAACTATTTTTACGAGCGCGTCAATAACGGCAAACGCGTTCATGAAAATTTCATTACGGATAGAATTTACTTAAAGGAACGAGCAATTAGCTTATCTTCATACCCTGCCTGGTGGCAAACACTGCTGATGGCACCAGGGGTGGCGGTCCCGCCATAGCCACCGAAACCGTTATATCACTCCTGGTCGGCGGCAGATGAAGACAGGGTATCGCACGTGCTAACACACGTTGTATGTTAAAAAAAATTGATTACCAAGACTCTTTGGAATGCAAGATGACTCTTCGGAAAGACGAAGTGACCCTCTAGAAAGGTGGAGTGACATCTTGGAAAGACAAGGTTTTACATTAACGCATGAAGAATACAAGAGACGCAGAATACCCTCTGGGTGACTGTAGCGGGGAGGGAGAATATATCACCCATCAGACTGATTTTAATGGAAACAACCATGATGTGGACCCGGCTACAACGTATGATTGCGGCAGAAGATTCAACGGTTTACGCGGTTTACGTATCCATAAGGCCCGCTGGTGCAAACAACGTAATTCTCCTATTGGAGAATGTAAATCGAGTGATGGGATTATGAATCTGGACTACACCCACAGCGTTCAGGATTCCATCGTTGAGCGACAGTGCCCTGGAGAAATCCTAAGTAAACCAAGAATCCAGTGACCCAAAGCTAACCAGAAGACTGTTTGGACAAATCTTGACAAAGAGCTTTCTTTTATCCTTAATAACAATCTTAAGGGTCCGATAGGGCAACATATCAGTTCCTTTTGTAGAATAATATACGACGTTTGCTTTGAGCGGTTTGAACCAATAGTGGAAAAGAAAGATAAAAAAGAGGAAAAACGACCGAATCGACGACAAATCCAGAATGGAAAGTTACGATCAGAACAAAAATTACTGAAGCGTCGTTTTAAAGAAGCTCCAATTCATGAGAGGGCAGGCCTTCAAGAACTCATGAACGATATCAGAAGGAAGATTCTAGTGATATCCAGAGCTGAAAATCAAAGGAAGCATCGGAAGAAAAAGCGGCTGTCTCGGAGATCTTTCTTGATAAATCCGCATGCATTTGCTTAAAAACTTTTCGTGGAAGCAAAGAGCGGTAAGCTTGATATTGCACAGGAGAAGTTGTAGAATCACTTGAGGATGACGTATTCAGATAATATGCGAGATATACCAATCCCTCTTATAAAAGATTTACCAAGACCTCAATATCCGACAGTTATGTTTGATGCTGGTGGGATAAAATTAAGTCTAGTCTGAGATTTTGTCCGAGAGGCACGCGCTGGTAGTGGCCCTGGAATGAATGGGATATCATATAAATTATATAAAAACTGCCCATGCGTTCTTAGGAAACTTACTATTCTCCTTCAACGGTTTTGGAAGCAGAATATTGTAAAACAAGAATGGTGTTTAGCTGATGGTATTTGGATACCTAAAGAGATGGATTCAAAATGAATTTCTAATTGTCGCCCCATATCCCTCCTTAATGTAGGAGGAAAAATATTTTTTGGAGTTCTCGCTCGTCGTATGACAGATTTTCTTATAGAAAAACGATTACATAAACACATTTGTCCAGAAGGCTGGGATACCTGGCTTCCCTGGTTGTCTGGAGCATGCACAAATGATATGGAACTCCATACTATCAGCCAAAAGAAATTAAACCGAACTCCATGTAGTATGACTTGATCTTGCCAATGCATATGGGTCAGTCCCACATCAGTTAATAGGAATGGCTCTTGACATTTTCAATTTCCCTGGCAAGATTAGGGAAATCATAATGAAGTATTTTGACTCAGCTTTCATGAAATTCACCGTTAAGAATTATACTACCAAGTGGCAACCGCTTGAGATCGATATCACGATGGGCTGTGTGATTTCCCCGCTTCTTTTCGTTGTGGCCATGGAATTGATTTTACGAGGCGCATCAACCACAACCAAAGGAGTGATGACTGAAGAACAGATAGTCCTTCTTCCTTCTAGGGCTTTTATGGATGATATCACAATTCTCGTCTCTTCTAAAATCGATGCCAATAACCTGGTAGAAAAGTATCACGATCTTTTCATATGGGCGAAAATGAAGGTAAAGCCCAAGAAAAGTCGAAGCCTGTCATTAATCAGAGGATCAGTTAAGGAAATTCTCTTCAAAATTGATAATGACACGATACCAACAGTTAAGCAAATGCCAGTAAAGAGCCTCGGACGGCTGTATACAATCCCACTGACTGATCGACATCGTGGTACAGAGTTTCATAAATCAGCTCTAAAGGGTCTAATTTCGATCGATAGAACCTATCTGCCTAGCAAAATGAAGGCGTGGTGCTATCAACATGGTCTATTACCCCGCCTTTTGTGGCCTCTGCAAATGTATGAAATTGCATTATCTCGTATTGAGCGCATTGAGCAAGTGATCAATAAGTACTTGCGTAAGTGGCTTGGAGTTCCACCTTGTTTTTCGAAAGTGGGCCTATATACCAACTCCGGACATCTGCAGCTCCCTATACATTCATTGGTGGAGGAATTCAAGGTTGGGAAGGTGCGCCTTCATATGATGATGGGAGACTCAGCTGATGATTGCATACGGAAAGCGCATCCAAAGATTAAATCTGGTACAAAGTGGTCAGCTGCAGAGGCCACACAAGAAGCAGAAACCAGCCTGCGAATCAGAGATATCATGGGCGTGATTCAGAATAATCGGGCTGGGTTGGGAAACATGACACACAAATACTTCTCCAAGGAGAATGCAAAGGGGGAAAAAGGCGTATGGTAGTTGAAGAAATCAAAATGTTCGAAGAGGAGCATAGAATAGCCACTGCTATTACTCAAGCAAAACTGTGTAAGTGGACAACATGGAATGATATCGAGCCCATTAAACTTTCGTGGAATTCATTAATTGCGATGGAACCATTGGCAATATCTTTCCTTCTTCGATCTACATACGATCTTCTCCCAAATGAAACAAACCTTAAAATGTGGGGATACACAGATACAGATCTCTGTTTTTCGTGTCAAAAAGACAGAGGTACCTTTTCTACTTTCTGCTTGTCCACAATAGCTCCAGATGTACACGTGGCGTCACAACAAGGTATTAGAAATGATAAGGGATCTAATATGAACACAATGTCAGACAGCAAATCAACAACTTGTGGCAACCAAGGAAACTAAAATCAAATTCGATAAGAAAGGGGAATGCCCTGCAAAGAAAAAAACAAACACCCCCAATATAAAGCTGCTGAGTGGTGCCAGTGATTGGAAGGTTTCAGTGGATCTAATGACATCCTTAAAATTTCCAATACACATCGCACAGACAGACAAGCGTCCCGATATTGTGTTGTGGTCCGACTCAAAAAAGACTGTCTTCCTAATAGAGTTAACAGTCCCTTGGGAAGAGAAAAGGGTGGAGGCCTACGAACTAAAGAAAAACCGGTACGAATCACTGCGTGCCGAATGTATGGAAAATGGTTGGACGTGTCACGTGATGCCTATTGAGATTGGGTGTCGTGGGTTTCTGGGACATTCGGGCATTTCCTTCCTTTCAAAAATAGGCATCACTGGCCGTTGGTTGAAAAGTGTTTCGCATCGCATTAAAAAAAATTGTTCAACCCGCGTCAAGTTGGATTTGGTCGAGATCAAAACAAGCAAATAAAATGCGCGCCACATCACCACCTAACACGCGCAAGTGAAATATTTGTGTGGTCGTCTATAACGATTTTTACGAGCGAGTCAATAACGGCAAACGCGTTCAGGAAACTTTCATTAAGGACAGAATTTACAAAACGGAACGATCAATTAGCTTATCTTCATACCCTGCCTGGTGGCAAACGTTGCTGGTGGAGCCAGAGGTGGCGGTTCCGCCATAGCCACCAAAACCGTGACATCACCCCTGGTCGACGGCTAATGAATGTTGTATGTTAAAAAAAATTGTTATATACAAATTAAATAACCTGTATTCCAAAATTCGTGAGGATACAAAAATTGAAGGACTTTTGGTCCAAATAATTTTGGATAAAAGATTCACAACCTGTATATAAGCAGCAAAGGTTTCTTTAAGGCAAATATTAAAAATGACAGACATTTTGTGCCAATTTATTTTAATGATGGACTCTTCCAAACTACGAATAATCTTTCAAATGAAATTTAGACAATTTCTGACGGATAGTCATTCTAGTCTGAGTAGGCTTATGCGTAATTTGCAAAAAAATGATCTTTAAATTAATCGACACAAAATCTTTCTTTCTCTCTCTCTCTCTCTCTCTCTCTGTACATATATATATATATATATATATATATATATATATATATATAAAAGTGAACATTGAAGTCAACACTGAGAGGCGACAGTCTGTTCCATGCTAGACGCAATCGTCAGGCACCTAGCGCTGTTATTTTTCTCGGCTATTTATATATACGGGTCTATTTTGGCGGTTTTTTTTACCGGAAGTCTTTTATTTGTTTATTTAATTATTTGGGTTAAATTATTTTGTTTGTCATTATTTTTATTTTTTATTTGTATTTCTTGTCTTTTTATGTTTTTATTAAAGTAGGAAAAATTTGTTTATATCGCTTACCTAATAGTTTTGTTTTGGTTTGGGAAGATAATTGAAGTTATTTCTTCAATTTTGGGGTTGATTGTTGTAGTTTATTCTAACTATTATTTTGGCGGGAGCAGTTTTTAATTTGTTTATTACGTCATGTATTTATTTGGATTGAGTATCTTTACTTGTTTTTTCTAACGGTTAATTTATCAGGATCGGTTTGTTAGTTTGTTTATCTATTTATTTATTTACAGCTTCCCTAATAGTCATTTTTCTTGATTTCACACAGTGACACCATAGCATACAATTCTATAGTACCCTTCTAATTTTAAAAAAGGAGCATTAATCCTATACTATTCATTAGATGTTCGTAATTTCTTAATTTTCAGGAATAGTGTAGTAGTGTATAAAAATTCATTCAAACAACGGTAGGATCAATACCACAGACAGATTCTACATGAACCATTCAAAGTATCGATTTACTTATTTTGCATTTCACACTGACGCCTGATTTGGCGAATGGGATGGCCACCCCTTTCATTAGAATTCTCTAGAGTACGTCTCAATCAAATCCTGGTCAATTTGGGTGCACTGTCCTTTTAGAATAAAATATCGTTTTGGGTGTAGATTTCTAAAATAGCCGCAAATTATCACAAAACAACATTTTATTCGTCATTGGTCAATGATGCGTGTAAAAGATTCAGCAGATCAAACGCTTCCCATGTGCAACACGATTTGCCTGCACAATGTCTTGTTGACAGGTGGGACCCATGGGGGTCTGCAACATAACTAAACCTTATCATTCAATTTACTCGAAATTTCGGCAGTTCTTCTTCGGTAAAATTGCTTCTTTTTTTTTTTCTCTTTACGTATTGTTCAATATTCTGAAAACCTTGAGCTATCTCTAAAATTGTTTTTGCATTACAGCCACATCAGGTTGTCACACCGTTTATCATACGATCTCCAAATTTAAGCAACGTCTTGTCTGGTCAGTAGCTAAATGTATGAGCGTTTCCAAATACTAGGTGCTGGAAGATTAAGTTTGTTGAGTAGTGGATAACGGCTCTGAATTGTTAATCAGAGGGCCGAGTTTCAATTCCAGTTAGGTTCGTTATATTCACCTACGTGCACCCCCCACCCCGAGAAAGGTATGAAACCACCACTTCCAGTCCTAGATATACGTTAATTATTAAGACTTGTATCTCGAAACCATTATTATCGCAAAAGAAAATTCTTAGAATCTAAATTTTTTTTCTGACTTTAAATAGCCTCCTACGGGTTGATAAGCCGTAAAAAAATGAATCAATAATTCAATAAAACATTTTTGATAATTCCAAATTATTTCATTTTTTTATTTATTATTTATTCCAATTGCCGATGTCCAAAATGACCTCAAGTCTGTTGTTAACTGGGGCAAAGGATGGCTTGTTAATTTTAAAGCGTCCAGAACTAAACTTCTCTCTGTTAATCCTCTGTGAAACATTTTGCTGGCTTCCATCAGTATGGCTGATGCTAACCTCCAGGAAAATGACTCGTTGCGCCTTCCCGGACTCACGTTCTCGGCTGATATGGAGTCAACAGACTATATTGAATTCATTGCTAGGTCAGCTGCTAAGAAAGCTTGTTCATTATGTCGACAAGGCAATTTTTCTCTACAGAATCTACCTTATATATCTATAAGTCTACCATTCGTCCATGCTTAAAATATTGCTGCCACATACGGTTCGGTGCCTCTGTTATTTACCTTGAGCTACTTGATTAGATCCAAAGAAGAATCAGCAATATTATTGGTCCTGATCTGGCAGCTCGTCTTCAGTCATTTTCCCTCCTCAGTAAGGTTGCCTCTCTGTGTTTTTTCTATAAATACTTTCATGGTAGTTATTCGGATGAGCTCTTCACTATGGTACCTAGACTTCATGAATTTAAGCGCAGTACTAGATCGGCGGAAAGGTCTCAGCTGGCTAGATGTAACCGTAAATTCTATCCTAACAGTTTCTTCTCTCGCACTTCTTGCTTGTGGAAATCTCTTCCGGCTGCATACTTTCTGGCCTCATTTAACCTGCAAAAATGTATATGCAATGAAATTTGCTATCTACTGTCCACTTGTTTACTCTTCTCTTTCTGCTTATCATTAATGTTTATGTTCCTAATTCTTCTACACCCAGTAACCCATTGTGTCTTAGTGGCTTTATTGCCTTGTTTGGTGTGATACCGATTAAAAACAATAATCCTTCTGTCATATTTCTTTTTTAGGGAACATTCTGAGGTTGGTTTGATTTATTTGACAATCGCACGAATGGCGAACCTCTATATATAGACTTCTAATAAAAACCGTTTTTCTTGAAGGAATTTGCACTAAATTAATTTTAAGTTTTCCGTGCACCACCTGGAATGGCTTATTTGCGCGAAGCTGTGAAAAACGAACCGAAGGTTTTGTTCATATTTAAACTGCAGAATAAACTTAGATTTGAATTTTTATTTTTTATTTTGTAAATGAATGTCATTTTTTTTTTAAATGTCTTCAGTTTGCATTTGCCCAAGTCTTGAAAAGAATATATCAGATCTGGTGCTCCTGCTATATATTTAGATATTCTTGTTTAAATCCAAAGAGGTATCGGCCATATTATCGACCCTGATTTGATATCTCGGCTACAGATTAAATCAATATAATCGCACTCGTGTTTCGCAATCAGCACATGAATCTCCGATTGGACAACACATATTAGAGAATGAACTGTACTCATCACATTTTTCTACAGATTTATTCTCTAATTTGCATATGGCTCGATCCAAACACCATTTGCAAGTGTTAGAAGCTGTTTGTATTAAAGTACAGCAGCCGTACCATGTGTAACAGAAGGAGAACATTCTTCGATCTCTCCAGTTATTTGGGGAATCGTGGGTATCTATATTTTCTTGTTTTACCCTCACGTTGTAGTATTTATATCTTTTCTGATATTTACATATATTTTAATCGTGAATTTATATTTTAGACGTGGTCCAAATTTACATCCATTTTTATACTTTCTCATGCCAATTTAGACAGGTTGTTTCATGCTGGACGATTGCATCCAGTATGAAACAGCCTGTTGTTTCTAAGTATTGACTTCAATGTTAGAGTTTTCATTCAAATGTAGTGTCAAGCGCTGTGAAAGCAAGTTTGTGGAGTGATGACGACACTTGACACTACATTTAAATGATAATTCTAACCTTTTTAGGCATTTAAAACAACATGCCTGGCCGCATACACAATTCCGGAAAAATCCTTGTTGAAAACACAACTATACTTAAACATGAAAACAATAAACAAAAACTAAATATTCTTGAAGCTATATACATAAAACAGTTGAAACCTAACCCCATACAAAATCAACTATGGAATCTCTACAAATATTCTTAAATGCCTATAATTGGTAACAAAAGCCATTGGTTTATACCAACGGTTTCCCATACTTAATACTTCTCGAATTCACTCTCGCGTGGTCATGTGTGACGTCATGAGCTGCGGTGAGATTTTTGATTCCAGCGTCTTATACGCACGTGTTTATCATTGCTTGGAAATCATCCATGTAAACAGAAACACACTATCATCACATTCTTGTCCGTGTATTGCTTAATATATTGTACAGTAATTGTCATCTTTGAGAATGGCTTATGTAAGCCGAAAGCTTAGATTGGATTAAAAAATATGGATCAATATTGTGATTTTCTTTCTTCGTTTAATGATAATGTTATTAAGCTTATCAGATGTCATGAAAAGAATTTGCATAAAATAAAAACACAACACTTGTTTATAATATTTAATGAAATATGTATGAATGAAAAAATACTGTCTAAATACACACAATATATATATATATGAATATATGTGTGTATATATATATATATATATATATATATATATATATATATATATATATATATATATATTAAGAAATGGACAAAGTCCGACAATTTATTTTATTAAAGACATTTTTATGTTTAACGTTCTTTTTATAGATACAAGTATTTAATTAAATGCTCTGTTTATAATAAACAGTATTAAATAATTATGAAAATTTCTCGGACATTCAGGCCGGTAAATGTTATTTAATACTGTTTATTATACACAGAGCTTTTACTTAAATACTTGTATCTATAAAAAGAACGTTCAACATAAAAATGTCTTTAATATATATATATATATATGTATGTATAATTAGAATATTTCGGTAGTAACCATCCTTTTAAACATCTTTCGTTAAATATGGTACACAAGGAAAATATAATTAATTTCCTTTATTACAATCAAACGGAAAAATTAGAACGACGAAATGATAAAAAGATAATGAAAAATTGCTAAATTAATGTCCATCATGGATGAAGGAAAACAGTGGATTGTATTCGATGATTACAGGTTATTTATCTTGGAATTATATCATGTAAGTGACAATAGAATTATTTTACGAGTATGCCAGTCTCTAAAAGCTAGCTAACCCTTATCACAGGCGCCTACTCAGACGCGTTTGTATTTCTTAAATACTCAAAGCGACAATATGTTGCTTATACTGAAAAAAGAACGCATAATCGGGCGTACTAACAGTTCGACAAAGCCAATACGCTCAAACGCTCGGCCACGATAACTTGTGACTTCAAGCTACCGACGGATTCTGAACATTCTCATTTACCCATTATCACTCATCAGGTGTGGATCAGCCTGTAGCATGTCTTTTTTTTTTTATAAAATCCCCAACGTTGCCTCACTCTGGGATTCTCTTACCAGGCGGATATTATAAATACTGAGAATTCGACCATGATGTGATTCGAACCTGGATCTCATCGTCCCAACCCTAACGATTATGATATTTTCTGTGATTATTAAAGACCTACTATAGTGGCTGTATATGAAGTAGAGCGAAGTTTAATAACTTCAGACCGTGGGCGATCGTGGCTCTCTACAACTTCCTGTCATTTGTAGCTTGTATTTTCACGTTCCTACCGAACATCTACACAGTCTAATTAGATATTTTATTCGCTGCTTTCCTATATTCCTCTTGCTTGAACATATCCTGTGAGTGTCCCATTCTCCAGCCCTTCTTTCCTTATTATGAACCCAAGAGATTTCAGATGTCTCTTGCTGATTCTGAACATTTTCATTACGCGACCAGCGACCCGTTCATGTTATTATTTGATTTGTTTGGTTACCGGTATATCAACTCTCTATGGGTCATTCAGTGCTGAAATTTAATTTTCTTGGGGCGTTTGAAATACAAATTAAGAATAAACGGGTTCGTTGTTTAGCGGCATATCAACCTCTATGTGTTATTTAATGCCGAAATCTAAATATTTTGAACGAAAATTTATGGCTCCAACTAAATTATTTTGAAACAGTTGTATTTTTCATTTCACCCCAAGCAAAGGGAAGCCACTAGGGCAAGGGTTTGTTAAAATTTGATTTGATAGAAGAAAGGATGAGGAGAAGGGTAGTGGATAGATCAAGGCGACTGGAGATGTCGATTGACTTTTACACTTGAATAGCTGAGATTATAGCTCAGGGAAACTGGAATAGGGAAGGGAGTTCCACAGGCGAGAGGTGCGAGACATTATTAAGAGAAGAGACGGGGAGTTGGGAGATATCTTTCAATAAGATTTAGAAGCAGGAGATAGAAGGGCTAAAAACAATTCCAATTTCAGACAATATATCAAGCAAAAAGATATCACAACATCGTTAGAATTCAAGACACCATTCTAGTCAAAGATATTTAATTTTCCATTTTTCCCGTTTTTCTTTTTTTTTTCGAACCGGGATTTTTACTATGCCTTCGACTTCAGCTGAAATGCATTATTGTTAATTTTACTATATGTTAAATAATATTTTTAGCGGACTATTAACTTTATGGAGAAGTCTATCACTGCTCTGACTTCTTCAGGTTGATCTTAGGGGTCAGATACAAGACAAAATAAAGGAAGTCGATTCTGATTGGCTGAACTAGCGTGGGAATGATAGATAGTGAAAGATTTTTCAAGGAGTCGAGTCTTACCTCTGAAACAACGTTGACATGTTTCTTTCGTAACTGAAACGTCTCCCCAGTTGAAGGAGAACAACTACACTGACTAGTTAGAAAATATATTCGTCATCGTGTTGAAGTTTTTTCCATCTTGAATCAAAACAACTATAGATCACCAGCAGGGAGAAGACTAGCACGAAAAAAGGCAACTTTATTATCGAAAAGAGCCCGTTGACCAAGATTTTTCCTGCATGAGAAAGAAGAATATCACATATAAATTTTCTTTTGTTGTTAATTTTTTAGTGTACGATGTATTGTTAGTATTTTTACTATAATAATATATTTTTATAATTTCATAGTGTTTTTTTTTTATTTTATTTTTTGAAGGTTCACTATTTGCTTATAGATGGTACCTTAACAGGTACTACCACTCCGATTCAGGAAGAACCTGGGAACAACAGCAATTAAGAGATGGTTCCGGTTCCTGAGAGACTTCCAATCTCCTGATCAGAGGTTTCACTGCCGGATGTAGTTGATCATCATACCCAGGACTAAGTGTCCTTTGTATTATCAGCATCCTTCTGTAGATCCTAATTCCTACTGCCTCAAATCTCTTTTAAGTCTGTGGCGATATTGTTCGTCAGCGGGGCCGGTATTCCATAACAGTTTGAATCTAGGAGATAGCGCATAATCTGGCTGAATCAGCAGTTTAAGCAAATACGCTCGGCCAAGATGACTTCCAACTTTGTGCTATCGACGGTTTCTGAACATTTTCGACTACCAAGTTTCACTCTTGAGGTGTCGGTAAATTCACAATTATCAGTATGTGAAATTCGTAAATATCTCGGGCCCTGAGACAGAAAAGGTTTAGTCGTATTTTTAAAACGTTTATTGACTATATCAGTTGTGAAATCTATTCTACAGCAGTTTTGTTACATGCAAAGAAATTGTGGCACAGAAATCCAAAGTCGCATAGAAATAACGAAAGATTATTTCTCGAAACTAAGCAAAAAATTAAGACAACCGAAAATATCGTCACAGCATAAAGAAAAGCTCTCTTAACATCGATGTAATATATATCTTCTTATATGGCAGTGAATGAAAAACGAAAGATTAAACTTGAAGGGCAGAGATGTGGTTCTACCGACAAATGCTATGAATACTATAGACAGTTCACCATAGAGAAACTGGTTGATGCTAGGCTTCTGGAGAGCAACACATTGCGCCATCTTGGCTTCACGTTCACAACTCACTTGAAGTGAAACGACTACACCGAATCAATAGCTGCATCTACTGCAAGGAAAGTTAGGTTACTGTGCCGTGCCAGAAGTTTTTTCTAGTCAGAGTCTATCTTGCAAAATTTACAATTCTACCATTCCTCCGTGCATTGAATACAGTTGACATATCTAGTCTGGTGCTCCTGTTATTCATCTCGAGGTTCTTGACAAAATCTAAAAAAGGTCTGCAATTTAATCGATCCTGTCCAGGTATCTTGACATGAGTCACCTTCTCAACGAAGAGACTTCCTTCGGTCTTTTCAACAAATATTTTCATGGCAACTGCTCTGACAAGCTTTTTTTTCCTGGTTCACCAACTATATGATTTTAAGCCTGCTACTAAATTGACATCTCGTACCTACCCTTTTACTGTTGAAATAGTTAAATGAAACCAACACTTTTCTAAAAGATTAAGTTCTCGTACTTCCCGCCTGATAATTATAATCTTCAAATATTTAAATACAACGTCAATCGCTACCTTCTATCATCTTTTCTCCTTTCTTCGGTACCCGTATACCCTGTCTCTCACCTTCATTCTCTGTAAAACCTCTACGTACTAGTGGCATTCCCGCCTTGCTTGGGGTGAAACGATTGAGAAAAAAAATGGAAGAAGCAAACAGATACTAACAGTAAGGAAGAAAAATTTGAATTTCTTGGAAAGCATGAGAAAAGAAGGCTTAGAGAATTCAACACTCACAAAACATACTAAAGAAAAAACTAGAAGGAAGAAACAGAGAGTAGCTGTTATGGTAAACCCTCCTACAGTAGATGTAACTCTTCCTCCTCCCATAAATACTAACTGCGAGACTTCCTAGCGTAGAGTCGTAGATCAGTCTCGGACTGTGCGACTTTTGTCGAACTCTCTGCTTTGGCATAGAGGGGCCCGGACGAGGCTTTGCCGAAGGGTAAAGTTTCGTCCGGGGAGGTACACAGATCCCGAACCCGCTTATGCGAGTTCAAAGCGGATATTTTTGGCCGAGCCTAGGGGCTCGGAGAAACCAACGTTAAACTCGGCCTTGTGCCACATACATTCCTCGTGGTGGGTACTATTAAATATAGAGTCGTAGACCAAGTCGACACGCAGTCTCTGACTCTGTGCGACTTTTGTCGAACTCTCTGCTTTGGCAGAGAGGAACCCAGACGAGGCTTTACCGAATGGTAAAGTTTCTTCCCTGGAGGAAGACAGATCTCAAAACCGCTTATGCGGGTTCAAAGGGGATATTTTTGGCCGGGCTCGGAGTAACCCACGTTAAACTCGGCCTTGAGCCACATACATTCCACGTGCGGGGTGCTGTTAAATATAGAGTCGTAGAGCAGTGGAGACGCAATGTTAAACTACCATTCGGACGTTCACTTCTAACTGTTTACTACTAACACTTTTGCTTGGTATATATCTGTTATTTCAATACACTTGTTCAACCAACCTTCGTCTTCCGTGTCTTTCTTTTCTGGCCCCTAATAGCTTATATAGAGTGCCCGTCCCAAAAATTAATATCATTTTGTGCTCCTATAAGACAGTTAATTTTCTTTCAGAGGATCTCAAAATTTAACAATCTGTGTAAAAACTAAGTTGGTTGTGCGGGCTTAACTTAATGAGAATCTACTTGGAAGAGAGATCGGGCGTACCAGTGATAATAACAATGATCGGGTGAAATGTCCACCCCGTTCACCTCTCTTGCCACCTTGTGATATTTTCTATGGGGCTATGTGAAAGGATAGGTCTATATCTCCCCCTCTTTCTACAACCCTAGAAGAACTTAAGTAGAGAATTAACTAGAGAAGCTGGAGAATGTTACGCAAGACATGCTACAACGTGTTTGGCAGGAGCTGGACTGCCGAATTGACATGTGTCGGGCTAAAGGTAGTGCGCATATTGAACATTTGTGAAGCTTTCTAAAATCGGTAAGAAAATTTTCATCCTTTTGAATAACTTGTTTGAGTTTTGATAAATAAATCTTTCATTGCTCAACATGAAGCCTATTTAATTTTCTTTGGCTGGGACATGAAGTTAGAAATATCTTTACATTTTAAATAAAGCATTTCTAATTGTCGCCACATATCCCTCCTTAATGTAGGAGGAAAAATATTTTTTGGAGTCCTCGCTCGTCTTATGACAGATTTGTATATTCATTAAAGGGGTCAGTTCGACATTCCAACCACCTGAAGAAGGCCGGAGCGTACAACGGCCGAAACGTTCTAATAAATATGGCGACGAAGATGAAGACAATGGTGTACATAGTACCTCATCTCAGAAATATAGACAGATACTAAAATAGATAGATAAGTATATAGATAGATTGATATATATATAGACAAACTGAAATAGATTGATAGATAGATATTAAATCAAATTAAGTTATATATGATCAACTGTGAAGGATTGATAGATATGAACAAATTAATTTAGTTTTACTATTGAGACGGGAGTAAAGGGTTGTGTAATCAGCGTAGCACTCCTTATTACTGTTTCCCATTTTGCATTCATTTCTATGCTTGGTCGGCTCAGGAGATTTTTGTGGTCTAACATATGTGCTGATTTCCTTAAGTTTACGAATTTTCCTATGGTGTTCATTTGATGTCATTTGAACGCTCCAGTCTTCTTCAGGAATCAACAAATATGCTAGGCCACAAACATATTCTAAGCCGACCAAGCATAGAAATGAAATACAATATGAGAACTAGTAATAAAGAGTGCCAGAGAAAAGCGATAATAGCAACAAAGAATGCAATATGAGTTCTGGTAAAAAGTGTAATGATAACAGCAAAAATTGCAATGTGAGCACTGGTTAAAAATAGTTACTAAAGACATTAGGTTTATATACCTAGAAATTCATACACAGATGTCCTCAAGGATCATGGCACAGTGAATAAATGCGTTAGCTAGATCCAGTGACAGGACCCAAAGAGTGTGAGAACTTAGAAAGGGGGATTAACAGGAGATAGCTGAGAACTGGCACCCATTTAAACGTGGAACTAAAACTCTCTACCCAAGTGAGCGAATTAAAGGGGTCAGTTCGACATTCCAACTACCTGAAGAAGGCCGGAGCGTACAACGGCCGAAACGTTATAATAAATATGGCGACAAAGATGAGGACAATAGTCCGAATAATGTAAATAGTATAAAAAGATCACATTTAAATTCAAATATGTTACAAATACGTTACCCAATATATATATATATATATATATATATATATATATATATGAATTTGTGTAAAAATATATATATATATATATATGAATTTGTGTAAAAAGCTTGTAATTATCTTGAAATTTGAATCTGTATGTAATATAGAGTTCCTCCCATAAGACACAGAATTATTTAAAATAACAGCGGTATTAAATATTTCATTTACCATTCATGTCTGATGAAATGGGTAACGCTGAAACTCTGAGTTGCACAACAAACGTAGGTAGATGTGGATTTATTAATATATATTTTATAGCTCTGCTTTAACTACATTGAGCACTATTTTGTTTACACCTGTAATAAATATTTATTTGATTATCTATATATGTACTTTATCACGCGCATATACAGTTACTAATACGTCGTTATTTAGTTTTTGTTTACAATTATGACTATCTATCTCAGTCTGTTCATTATCTCTCTCCCTCTCTCTCTCTCTCTCTCTCTCTCTCTCTCTATATATATATATATATATATATATATATATATATATATATATATATAAAAGGAAGAGGTTATAGTAGTTCCAACGAGAGAAAAATGTCTATAATAAAAAGAAGAGAGAAACAGCAAACATCTTTTGTTGTAATGTGGATTTTTTAAAAAAATATATTATCCTTTATTTTCCATAAATTTGCTACACGCGGTTCTGGTCTGGCGACCTTCCTCAGGCAAAAAGTAGGTATTCCCACATATTATTAAAAGGAATGAATTTTTCTTATATTTTTCGATGTTATATATTCTCGATAGTAGACATTCTCTTTTTTGTGTTTTAGTGATCCAAATGTTTTTTCTTGAACTGGAGAATGTCTAAAATCGAACATATTTAACATCGAAAAACATAAGAAAAAAATTAATTCCTTTTAATAGTATGTTGAAATATCAATTCTTTGCCCGATGAAGGTTACGAGACTGGAAACACGTGTAGCAAAATTATAGATAATAAAGCATAATATATTTAACAAAAATCCACATAACAACCAAAGACGTTTGAGGTTTGTCGCTTATTATTATTATTATTATTTTTATATATATATATATATATATATATATATATATATATATATATATATATAAATTTAATGTATTTGAAAATGTACGTTATCACTCGCATATATAGTTGCTAATATCTCCCTTTTTCATCTATGATCACACATATCTACCATTCTCTCTTCCTCTATCTCACTCACTCTTTCTCTCTCTCTCTCTCTCTCTCTCTCTATATATATATATATATATATATATATATATATATGTATATGAATATATATTATCTATACATGTATGTTATCATACCCATATATAGTTGCTCATATCTGTTTATTTATTTTATGTTCACACACACACACACACACACATATATATATATATATATGATAACACAAATCAAAAGGAATTTGAAATTTAATAAACTATATTTTGAACTTTATTCCACAAATTTAAGTGGCGTCTGATTTAAGCTTCACACGAACATGCTATTTGTAAGGCGTTTCCCATATTTGTCCTCATTGTTTCAGTCTGTAGGTTTTTGATATCAGTCTGAATGTCGTCCTTCAGTTGCTGGACAGTCAAAGGCTTGCTGACATAAGCCTTTTATTTGAGGATCATCCCAGAACAAAAAAGAAAGAAATCAGGGTCTTTTTCAGATCTGAGAAACATGGTTTGAGCTTGAATTATTGATCGTTTGTTTTGATAGAAAGAGTTCACGACTTGTGTTCATTTTTTTAGTCGTGAATTTTTACACGATTAATTTCCAATATCTTCTTTATAAAATTACTGAAAGAAATGTAAAAGGTTAATAAACAAAATAAATTATTAAACTTTAAATCGTAACTTTTATATATATATATATATATATATATATGGTGAAATAATTTATTACATCTCTCATAATTCCTTCTCTCTTTTTCTCTCTATGGCTTTTATCTTCTCTACCCCTTCGATATCAATATATAACTTCTGTTAAGTTAACCGTTTAAAAGTGTCAATATCTGCTAACTCACTTATGTCTTCTCTCTCCCCCCTCACTTCCTCACTTCGTTAATTTACATATGTTTTTTACGACCCGTCAAAAATGTGTAAATTTTCTCTTCATTTTTTGTTTAGAAGTAAAGTCTGATGATCCGCAGTCCTTTTAAAAGGGCTGTGGTGAAATAATTTATTACATGGAACCTTAAAGTGGTCTGTTTTTATTTAAATTATTTGCTCTGGATTTACATTGAGCTCTCTGGATTTTATCCTCCTTAGGTTTACCCATACGGATTACCTAGTTTTTCATAAATTATATATATATATATATATATATATATATATATATATATATATATATATAATGTGGTGGTACTCACATAAAAAAAAAAATCTTGGATATTTCGACTTGTAGTAGAACAAACCAGTACCCAAGGAAAAATAAGGAATAAAAAAAGAAAGAACCAAGAACATGAAACTAAGGCGATAACAATCGTCCAGAATTCAAGCTCAGAGTCTAAAGAGAAAAAAAACCTCCAAAACGAGTATAGGCAACTAAGTAAAGTGCTCAATCCACGAAGTAGAGCAAACCAAAGATAAAACTAAGGAGCCAAAACGAATCGTCAGGGCAATCCGTTTACGGGAAACCTGGGTAGGTTTGCCTGGCTCCTTAGGTTTATCATATATATATATATATATATATATATATATATATATATATGCTGTGACCTCGTGCTATCCACGACCCCAAAGATTCCGTCTACGCACTTTCATTCCCACGTATTGGGTCAACCTGTGCTATGATTTTTCGGGCACTTTCCAAAGGTTCCGCACGCTGGGATCTACCCCTCCAGTCCGATAGCATCAGAAAATCTCCTTCTTGACAAATCGACCATGGTGAGATTCGAACCCAGGTCTCATGGTCAGAATGCGAACGTTCTAACCAGTCGTCCTCATGCCCATTACACACTCATACTCACACACACACGTATATATATATATATAAACGGCCAAGTATAAGCAGACGTGTAAGCGTGTGCTGGCGTGCATACGAAAGCAGGCAAATGAATAACGGTTAATTGTATGCATGAGGTGTAAACGTAATAGTACTCAATGCGGTTATACAGAGCAGTGATATGTATTAATTAGTATATATACGCGTACCTATATTTTTGGCGTGCGACTATAGTTTTGCTGAGTGGTGTTCCCAGTTCATCAGGCACGAAATCTGTTGCCGGAACATAGACTCTGGCAACCTAGACACCGTGCCTGACGATCTGGGAACACCACACAGCAAATCTATAATCGCACGCCAAAAACGTAGGTACGCGTATATGTACTAGTTAATACATACATCTCTATCTATAAAAGACAGGATGTGTGTGTGTGTGTGTGTGTGTGTGTGTGTGTGTGTGTGTGTGTGTGTGTGTGTGTGTAACGAATGCACGGTCGCAATTTTCGACGGATTTGCACCAGAATTTACATGCACATGCTCCAAGGTAGTGGGAAGGCTAAAACCGACTCTGCATTTCCCAACTTCCATCGATAGTGGAAATAATCGTTTTTTTTCATGCTTCTACGGTACTTTTCATGTAGTTTGCGGCCATTTTCTACTGGCCAGAGTGAGATACTATAGCTGGCTGCCACAAATAGGCAGGAAGATTTAATTGGACAGCGTGAGAGCCAACAGCTGACTGACACGAATGTTAAGTAGCATGCTAGCATGCAAAAAAATAATCGATAGCTACATTCGTCAAAAGTGGAAAAAAATTTTAATCTGCATGGCACTTTACTCCAATTGGCTCATTCGCTTGCTTAAACTCAACGTTGATTCTGATTCTGGATGGATGTGAAAAAGTATTTATTATTAACATTCTTTTTTCATTCGGTTTTTCCAGTTACGAGTCCTTTTTTAAAGCTGATCGTTTTGTGTTCATTTTGTTTAGTTCTTTTTTCGTAACAGATTTAATGTTTAGTATAGAGCTTCGAAAAAATTCAGAGTGTGAGATAGGCAAAAAGTAAGACATGTAGCAACATCAGCACGGCAAAGGACACTCCTTTAAAGGCAAGGAAGGGCAAAAATATTTTAAGTCAAGTGATAGCGATTGCTGTATGAGTGGTACGATTTTTGAATCAAACACGGGTAACGCCGGACCATGCTGCTAGTATATATATATGTTTATATATATGTTTATATATATATATATATATATATATATATATATATATATATATATATATATATATATAAGTCTGTGTGTGCGTACGTGTCTGTGTGTAGATGAATGTGGGAAACATATTGCCAGCCTTATTAGTTGTCCAAAGCTGGAACCCATTTCACTGAAGAGGTTCTTTATCTACGCCTACGCTTACGTAAGATGATGTGGATATGAGATGTCATTGTTTTCATTACTTATGATCTTTGGCGTTGCAATGGAAAATGCAGATGTTTTGTCTGATTATATCTACAGCGCTGAGCCAAACTACTGTAGCAACAAAATGTCTCCCCTCAAGTACGAGCGAATCATTTGGATTCCATCAACTGTTATATAAAAAAGACGAATATATTGCTTTCATTATTTCAGCCAACTTTTCGCATAATTTCACACTGGTAACTATTTTAGTCTTTTACTTATTTTATTTCCTGTTATCTCTGAATATATTTGCATATCTGTCTATAAATTTATCTATCGCAGGCTATTCTGATTTATCTCATTTCATTCACACCAATCTGACTCTCTCTCTCTCTCTCCTCTATATATATATATATATATATATATAGTTTATGCAAAACTAGGTAATCCGTATGGGTAGACCCAAGGAGGATGATATCCGGAGAGCTCAATGTAAATTCAGAGCAAATATGTTTGAATAAAAAACAGACCACTTTAAGGTTCCATGTAATAAATTGTTTCACCACAGCCCCTTTTAAAGGGCTCTGGATCATCAGACTCTACTTCCAAAGGTTGAAATGAAAAATGAAAAGAAATTTACACATTTTTGACGGGCCGTATTAAGCATTAACGAAGTGAGGAAGTGAGGGGGGAGAGACGAAGTGAGGAAGTGAGGGGAGAGAGAAGGCGAAGTGAGGAAGTGAGGGGGGAGAGAAGACGAAGTGAGGAAGTGAGGGGGGAGAGAAGACATGAGTGAGTTAGATGTACCATTTCAATTCTTTATCCATAACCCCACTTGGTGTGGGCTAAACAAACGCTTCACTTGACTTATGTTATCTTTAGATATGGATGGGTAAGTGGTGAAAAGGAAAGCCGACATAAAAGGAAGAAGATACAATAAAACAATCCTAATATTCAAAAATATATATACATATAATCAAATAGATAAATCTACAAGCAAGCGTTTGTCTACAAACATATATATAAGACATTTTTTATATTAATACGTTCTTTTTATAGATCCAAATATTTAAGTAAATGCTCTGTTTTTAATAAACAGTATTAACAACATTTACCGACCTAAATGTCCGATAAATTTTCATAGAAAATATGCGTCCTCCGACAGGAATCGAACCTATATGGAATTGTCATATAGCCAGAAGTGCTTTTACCGAGCCACGGAAGAGCGTTTCGGTTAACAAGGTCGAATTTACTGTTTTTAAATTCGCCTAGATTTTCTCTCATACATTGTTAATTCTAATGCCCAGCCAAAATGTAACACTTAAAAATAACACTATCTAATGTATAAAAAAGAAAACTCATAAGCACACAAACATATATTTATACACCTATACACACACACATACATACATACTCACATACACATATAGGCATATGCATATATACATACATAGAAATAGATATATCAACCTACACTTCAACATATACACACACACACACACAGAGAGAGAGAGAGAGAGAGAGAGAGAGAGAGAGAGAGAGAGGCAGAAGCAGAGGCAGAGGCACGGTGGAGTAATGGATAGCGGCTTGGATTGAGGAATCGCAGAGCCGAGTTCGAATTCCAGTCGAATCTATTACATTCACTTACGTGCTAATACCCTTGGGAAAGGTATGAATCCTCTTACTCGCCCTCCAGCTATGGGTAAAATAGCAGAACAGACTGGGTTCTATAGCCTTGGATGGCAACTGGCCTAGGAGAAGGACAACTCTAAATTCAAAATTCATTTGGGAACCTTGTGGCATTCGGTGCACCAGGTCTCTGTATTCGTCCCTTCAAAAAGAGTGGATGGTCCTGCACGAGGCCTTCACCACTATAATCAAATCTCATGTGCCGGTGTCGGGCTGTCGGTTTCCTGGAAACTGATCTGCTTGACCCTCATAAGTCGAATCTCGACGGGAGAATCAACTATATATATATATATATATATATATATATATATATATATATATATATATATATATATATATATACATACACATATATACAACCATATATATACAACCATATACATATATATACATAATCACATACATACATATACATAAACATATATATATATATATATAAATATAAACCTACACATATACTAACAATATACAAATGACAATAAAGGATTGTAAAGTTCATATAAGATTAACATGTAACAAAACACAACTGTTGATTATTAAGTTTACATGCAATTTCAAAACCACTATAAAACAAAAGCAAATTATAGTTAGCATTGATAATCCAGAAACGGATTTACAATGTGGTTGATCCTGGTCTAACATCTCGTCTACAGTCACTTTCTCACAGGCGTGCCGTCGCTTCCCCTTTTCTTTTCTGTAAGTAACTGTTCTGTCGAGCTATTTTCGCTGGTTCACAACCTGCATGGATTTAAGCGTTTTCCTAGATTGGCTTCTCAGTCGCACCTTTTCCTTGTCGAAACGGTTTAATGTTGTCATCTTTTCTACTGCAATAGCTTCATGTTTTGCTCTTCCCGAAAGTGGAACTCTCTTCCTCTTACTTGCTTCCCTGACTGTTATAGTCTTCAAATATTCAAATGTAATGTCAATCGACATCTTCTGATGCCTTCATCTAATTCTGCGTCCTTCTCTTTATTCTTTCCCCAATCACGTCTCTTTACTCTTGCTTCTACTCTCTGTAACCTTATGCGTGATAGTGCCTCCAACCCGCCTTGCTTGGGATGAAATGTTTAAAAAAAAAAATCACCTTCCCGAAGAATTCAGTTGCGTGGTTTTGGACTCTTTTATGTTCAATGTCAAAGGTTTTTTGACATTTACTTATTATTATTGTGTTCGTCCCCTTTTTCATAATTTAGTTTTCATTTCTGAGATGTGTAATTATCAATATTTTTGTATTATATCAAAATGTTGTTATCATTTTCGTTGATAAAGTTGTTATTATATACAGATCGTTTCGATCTATTACACTTTGGTCATCATCAGTTGTTCATTGATTGGGAAATCTTCAATATCTGTTGATTATTGTAATATTTCGTCCTTGTGATATCAGTTATTATTCGTTCCTGTCTATGATAATCAGATTGGTTGGTTGGCTGATTTTTATGGCATATCAACCACTGTGGGTCATTTAATGCCAAATTAAGGTGTATATATATATATATATATATATATATATATATATATATATATATATATATATATACACCTATACATATATTAAATATACAGTACTATTAAACATATAGCTGGCAACATTATTGTTTCAAAAACACATAGCTGGCAACATTATTGTTTCAAAAACGCATAGCTGGCAACATTATTGTTCCAAAAACGCATAGCTGGCAACATTATTGTTTCAAAAACACATAGCTGGCAACATTATTTTTTCAAAAGCGTATAGCTGGCAACATCATTTTTTCAAAAAAACGTATAGCTGGCAACATTATTATTTCAAAAACATATAGCTGGCAACATTGTTATTTCAAAAACGCATAGCTGGCAACATTATTTTTTCAAAAAAATGTATAGCTGGCAACATTATTGTTTAAAAAAAACGCATAGCTGGCAACATTATTGTTTCATAAAACGCATAGCTGGCAATATTATTGTTTCAAAAACGCATAGCTGGCAACATTATTGTTTTCAAAACGTATAGCTTTCAACATTATTTTTCCGAAAACATTATCAGAAGCCTTGTTTTGAGTGGAACTGTCCAGTCGAATTAGTGTGAATTATTGTGCGTCGATGATTTGAGCTTTGATTTAGGATTTACCTGGCGTTAAGCCGAGCCGCGCTACTAACAAGGTATTCACTGAAACTTTTGTCTGACTTTTACTTCTTTGGTCTTGTTAAGTAATTATCAATAATTAATTAAATACTGCTGATATCATTATTAGGCCGATTTGAATATTCATAATTAAATAATCCATCGAGTCTAGAAAAATCCTCGATAGAATGCAGAAAACACTGAAAGGCCGTTTCGTCTTATTTTGGGACTCATCAGCAGTACGCATCCACTAGCGAGCATAGAACCCGGACCGTTACGATACGACTCAGGCGTCATACCCACTGTACCAATGGGTCTCGGTGACTAAGAGGCAACTAACTAAACTCTTTATAAGTCCGCTCTTCACAAATTTCGTCGTGTAATTCATCCACGTTTATTTAGCACAACGGATTGTGCCCCCAAGTGTCACGTCATCAATCCCCAAGCCGCTGCATCCAGTCGCCGGTTCAAGCTAGGATATACAAGTAATAGAAATTATTCGGAGGATTTGAATAATCATAATTATATAATTCATCGAGTCTAGAAGAATTACGGACAGAATGCAAAAAGCACTGTACGGTCGTTTCGTCCTATTTGGGGTCTCATCGACAGTGCGCATCCGCTACCGAGAATCGAACACAGACCGTTACGATACGATGCAAGCGTCATACCCAGGGACCAACGGTGACGAATAGGTAACTAACTAGACCCGATATTCAGGACGTGAGCGAACGATACTTGGATTTTTATTATTAAAATCTATTGTTGAGGTCATGACACTAGGAAAGTATAAAAATAAGTTCTTATAGTAAAGACTAGATTTTAATTATAAAAAAATCCAGCAATAATTTTTAATTATAAAAATAATTACCCAAGCTCCTAAGGAAATTATATTTCGGCATTAAATGACCAATAAGGAGTCGATGTGACGTTGGATAAAACAAACCAAAGCATTTCTTAATATTTTTGGGTATATGTTTACTGTTTAAATACGGCTTTGGATTTCGGTGTAACCTTTTAGGTAATTAGTGCTGACGCTGTATTTTTTCTGGATATACCCAGGTATTTCAACAGTAAAACCTGACGAAATGCATTCGTTTCAACAGTCCAAAACATTGCAATTTCTGTTGCGGTTCAGGTAACCCTGCCACACTTACCTGAACAGCGAATTTTTTTTGAAAAAAATATCATATTGCTATGTATTTGATAGGATATGAAAGGTCTATTAAATATATTAAAAAAACACACTGTTAACAAATTCTTAACTTGGTGTAGAACATAAAATCGGTGATCTTAATATCATTATGTATGTCTTATATGAGATGAAAGACCTAATTGTAGAAATGTTATCCTTTTTTCTACAGTAAGGTTCCATCCTCAACAAGGACCGTGTGCCACTTGATGTAGAGGATTACGTTAATGTGTAGTTTATATGGGTAGATGGTGAAGTTAAGGGTTGACTCCAGAATTTTAGAGGTTAAGATTTTAGAGAGATCCTCTTGGAACTCTATTTACCTATGGCAGTGGTTCGAGGGAAGAAGTTGTCTGAGTAGAATTTACTTCTCGACGACGGAATAGGGACGGAATGTGGGTGTATGTATGTGACATGGCGGGTGCTAACCGTGAAGACTAGACATGATGGAATCAAGAAACGTAGTTCGTGTTGTGATAGAACAGTAAGAGACTCTCCAAATCCCGCCTGTGAGGAAATGGCTGGAGAGCTGGAAATAATTATTCTCCGACAAGGGCTCTTTTTGTACTGTGGACAGTGACGTCTGGACAGCTCCCGCGCAAATATGGTAACATTTTCGGCCTGATCTGGCTCTTATAAAGGTAGAGGATATCATGGAGGGTCAGGTACTTACTCGAGTGGTACAGGGAATCGATCATTTTACCTGTTCGTGATGTCATTTGCGGCTACGTGCCATTGGAAATTGCTTGGCGTGCCACATGTGTCAAGCGCGCCGTAGGTAACCGACCCCTGTTGTATGGAACGGAAAATCAGGGCATGTCATTGGTTTAAAATCAATCTGAAAACTGACTACAGAATGGGCTGACGTGCCAATGATACAAGGAGTGGTTTTATAATTGGGAGAGTCGTTGCAATTTTTTAAAAAATATTACATAAGGAGAGGGTTTTAATAAATGTGAATGCGGGTGGAAAATTATATAAAGGCACAGAAAGTGGGAAATCAATAAACAGGTGCTTGCAATAAGCACGTCGGTATTAGAAAATTTCTTCAGTATAAATAAATAAATAAATAAATAAGTATATAAATTATATTCATCAGATATGTGTAGTGTTTACTCTCTCATAAAAATCGCTGAAAGGCAATATTTTTATTTAAGCTTTCTTGAAAATCTTGCTGAAATATACAATTTGATTTGAACAAAAATGTCGTGGGAGTAAGCAGATGCAACGAATGAATATTTGTTTAAACACGGGTTTTTAGCATTCAAAAACTAAAAAGTACATTCTGGATATGTTCAAAACGATAAAAACTGGAAGCTTCGAATGTTGATGCAACAGATGATAACATAGAGTTACGGAAAAATTAGGAATTATTTCTTGTATATAAGAACCTAGGTGACTTCTTGGATATACTAGGGGCTGTGAGCGTGGGTGTGTTGTTGGTGTAATGGATAATGGATCAGAATTGTTAATCAGAGAACCGATTTCCAATTTCAGTAGGAGTGGGGAGTCATTATATTCACTTACGCACAAATACCCTTGGAAAAGGTAAGAATCCACCTCTTCTCCTCCGCTATAGATTAAATAGTAAAACTTGCATCGAATAATAACCATTGTTATCTAAAATATTCTTGTAATATAAAAGGTTTTTTTTTTGCTTTAAATAATCGATAAATAGTTGATAAGCCGTAGAAAAGTAAACATTGAATAAATCATTCAATAGATCATTTAATAAATCATATTCTGAAAAATGAACTGGGCATAACGAAGGGTTCTGTTCGGTGGGTGCCACGTCTTCTGAAACCTGATCAAAAGCGCACCAGGCTGATCCCATAACGAAAAAAAAACTGACATTGTTTGAAGCAGTTCCATCTGGTTTCCTTGAATGTTTCTTGCACCTGGTTTATTTTGACATCCCCAGTACGGACTATCTCTTTTGGTGACAACCAGGTAATGGTCACAGTTGATGGTTAGTACTTAAAAGCAAAATAGTGTCATTTGAACGTACCGGATACAAGAAGAGAGAAATTGGAAGTGGAGTTAGGATGCCTACCCTGTAAATATTCAGTTTCCTACATGGAATGCGAAATGTAATTTTTTTTAAGCATTTCACCCCAAGCACTAGCACGCAAGGGGTTACAGAGGATTAGGAGCGAGAGCAGATAAGAGTGATAGAGGAAAGAATGAAGAGAAGGATAGTGGATATATCAAGGCAACTGGAGATGTCGATTGACATTACATTTGAATAGTTGGAGATTAAAGCTACCAGGGACACAGGAAAAGGGAAGGGAGTTCCACAATCGAGAAGTGAGAGATATGAAGCTATTGGAGTAGAAGAGACGGCTACATTTAACAGTTTCGACAGTGAAAGGGTGTGTGCGAGATGTCAGCCTAGTAGAAGGCTTAAATTCATGAAGTCTGGGAACCAGCGAAAGCAGCTCATCGTAGCAGTTACCGTGAAAGTATTTGTAAAAAAGACGGAGGCAACGGCATGTCTGTGAGAGAGCGACTGCAGACGAGATACCAGATCAGGGCCAATTACATTTCATACCTGTCTCTGGGTATTATCAAGGACATAGAGACAAACAGAAGGGGCTCTAGACCATATATGTCAGCAATACTCCATGCAAGGGCGAATGGTTAATATGTAGATTTGAAGGGTCGATCCCGGAGAGAAAAATTTCCTGGCGCGGCACAGGGAGCCAACTTTCCTTGCGGTGGGTCGAAGCTATTGTTTCGATGTATTTGTTCCATCTCAAGTCAGCAACTAGATACTGGCTGCGATAGATGTTAACTAAAAATACAATACAGTGTAACGAAAGCTGAGAATCTTTCAGATTGCTTTTCTATTGGTCAGGAGAAGCAAAAAAAAAAACTACTGCATTTATCTAGAAAAACTCGAGGTAAGAAAAATAAATGAGGTCGGCCAAAAATCACCTGGTAGCAGGATCTTGAATATAATCTGCAGACTTCTGAGATACAATACACCTGAAGACAGGTGTTAAATAAAACTTAATAAAAGCGTGTCGAGATTTTCTATCGCTCACCTCTAACTCAGCTAGGGGGAAAGCATTGCGACAAAATTAAGTTAAAATAAGAAGTTTGAGACAAAGAAAGATGCGATTGTAGATTGAAGTTCCGATGGAAACTTTCCTTTTACTTGGCCAAGTCACGCCATATTTATTCCGGTCACGTTTTAGAGAAATCTAACAGAGACATCATCAAAAAAAATCAATGAACTTCTGGTGGGAAAAAAGAACGTGGGTGCAAAAGAGAACCGAAAAGAAAAGAAACGGAAAAAAAAAAGTTAAGAAACATTATACGCACACACACACACACACACACACACACACACACACACACACACACACATATATATATATATATATATATATATATATATATATATATATATATATATATATATATATATATAAAGAGATATAGTCTTAAGGTATGCTATATTTATGGGATAAAGTACTCAGTATCAGAGATAGAGCACTTTATCACGTCTACCTTTGAAACCTCCTGTCGCCTCTGAGTGCTGACTTCAATGTTCACTTATATATATATATATATATATATATATATATATATATATATATATATATACAGCGCTGTTCGATAAAAAAAAAAAAAAAAAAAAAAAAAAAAAAAAAAAAAGTGACTCATCTGATTTGTTTTTAATTTGTTCTCTTCTCCGATGAAACGAAAGTTGAGCTAAATTCAAAGGATAAGCGATCTAAAATCCGTTCAGTATAATGTTCTGGGGATGCTTTTCTTTTCATCGAACTGGTTTCTTAAAACCTATTGAAAAGACCCTCAGGAGCGAGCAGTACAAGAGAATTTTAGAGTCTTGTCTGCTCCCTTCTGCCGAAAGGGTGCAAATCGACCCCACCAAGCTCATTTTTATGCAAGGCAATGCTCCCTGTCACAAATCAAAATTGATGATTGAATACTTTGATGAGAAGCAGTTGAGTGTTATGACATGGCCGCCCCAATCTCCTGACCTCAATCCTATAGAAAACTTATGGAACATTATAAAGTACAGGCTCTCGAGAAAGCAAGTTGAGCAACAAAAAGGATTTGATTTTGAATTTCATACCCGAATGAAATTCAATGCTTGGAGATGAGATTTGCCAGAACCTAATCAAGTCGATACCAAAAAGGGTTGAAATGATTATTCAAAATAAAGGAGGACCCAGAGATTATTTCGAACTATATTACCTATTATAAATAAATTATACCTCTATTATTCTTTATTTAAAGCTGTTCGGTTATGTTTCTATTGATTACTAGTTGCAGGAAATAAGTGAGTCACTTTTTTTGCATTGATTTTTTCCCTAAATCTCATTTATATCCAGAATTATAATTATCAATAGAATATCTTAAGGTGAGTAAACTTTTTTACTAGGTTGTCGAGAAGGGGTCTTTATATTAGCAAGATTAAAAATTAGTTTGACCCCAAAACAATAGGCAAAAAATGTTTAAGTAAAAATCAGGTGAGTCACTTTTATCGAACAGCACTATATATATATATATATATATATATCGAACAGTACTGTATATATATATATATATATATATATATATATATATATCGAACAGCACTGTATATATATATGCACACACAGACACAAAGACGAGGACACATATCGCCATGTATCGAGTGGTTAGATCGTTCGCTTTCTGAACATGAGACTCGAATCTCCTCATTGTCGATATGTCCGGAGGGTGACGTCTCGATGTCATCGGTCTGGAGGAGGCGATCTCAGCGGGACTTTTTGAAACCATACCCCACGGGTTTACCCAAGCCATGTAAGCGAAACTGGATGCTGTCGATGATTGTGCTGTGCTGTGACCGACAGTATCAGCGGTCTGGCCTTGTTCAGACGGTTGATAACGCTAGATAACGCTGTCTCTCTCGCTCCCCAAAACCCAATTGTCCGCTCAGCGTGGCTACAGTATAAAACACAGGTGGTCTTTGGGGACAGGCGTTTGCAATGGGGATTAGCCATTTGATTCGGATTCGAGCAAGTTTAGATTTATACAAAAAGAATGAAAAAAAGAAAGGAAAAAAAAAAAACAAAATTGGAGAAAGGGAAAATGCTTTTTTTTTTTCAGCATTTCATCCCAAGCAAGAGTGGATGCCACTATTACGCAAGGATTTACAGAGTGGTAGCGAGAATAAAGAGGTGTGATGGAGGAAAGGATGAAAAGAACGACAGAGAATAGATCAAGGCATCTGGAGATGTCGATTGACATTACATTTGAATAGTTGGAGATTATAGCTATCAGAGAAACAAGTAATAGGAAAGGAATTCCACAGGCAGGAGGTGCGAGACATGAAGCTATTGGAGTAGAAGAGACGGACACAGTTAACCATTTCGACAGTGAAAAGGTGGAACCAATATGCCAGCCTAGTAGCACGTTTAAATTCATGCTGTCTGGAAACTAGCGAAAGTAACACGTCGGGGCAGTTATCGTGAAAGTATTTGTAGAAAAGACAGAGGAAGGCGACGGCATCTCTATGAGAGATCGATGAGATGCCAGATCCGGACCAACCACCTACCCGTCTCTGGATCTTCTCGTGGACCTTAAGGCGAACAGCGGAGGCACCAGACCATATATGGCAGCAGTATTTCATGCAAGGGCGAATGCTTGATTTGTAGATTAGAAAGATGGACTCAGGTGAGAAAAACTTTTTGGTGCGACAGACGGAACTAAATTTCATTTCGATGGTTGAAGCTATTGATTCAATGTATTTGTTCCATCTCAGGTCAGGGGATAGTGTGAGACCAAGCAGTCACAAAGGGGTGCCCTCGTGGAGTTGAGCATCACACACTGTAATGGAAGGCAGGGAAGGTTCCCTGTGGTGAGTAATAGAGAGTAGTTTTGTTTTAGAGAAACCACTTTTGTTATTAAATAAAAAAGAATACTTTTCAAAGAACAAAAAAAAAATGAAATAAGAAAACAAAAAGAACATGTCGACTATACACGTGTACAAGTCGATTTGGTATCTTCTCGTTTAAGAGTTGAGTCTTTTCTGGATCATTGCTCTCCACAAATTCCTGTCCTGTTTCGCTATGAGTAAGGATTGATATTCACCTATGCTTCCTATCACTTTTTTGCCATCCATTTACACAAGTTTGTCACGTTGCTTAGCCGATATTTACCTCCGTCTATGTTGCATTAATATGCCCTGTGAGTGTTAAATTTCCCAAATCTACTTTTCTCAGTATGTGTCCTAGTTACTTCGGATGTCCCTTTCTAAATATAAAAGTTTTTTTTGTTTCCATTTTCTCCAAGAATTCGTCACTACTTAAATATTCAGTGCATGGAAATCTCTATTAAACCCTATGCTTATTGCCACAAGCCTTTTCTTCATCTATAGGCAGATCTTCCAACATTCAGTGTCATATAGGAAGACGGATATCACATAACTTTATGACATTCTTTGTTTCAGTCACAGTATGTTGTCATATGTAAATTATCTTTACTTTTTCATAGGATTTTTCTGTATAAGAAGAAAAGACAATCATCGCATACACACACACACACATCTACATATATATACATATTATTTACATTATTCAGACTATTGTCCCCATCTTTATCCCCATATTTATTACAAAGTTTCGGCCCTTTTACGCCCCGGAATGTCGAATTTAAGCCTTTATTTCGCTCACTGGGGTAGACTGTTCAAGTTCCGTGTGCCTTGTTTTAATGGGTGTCAGTTATCTCATGTTAATTCCCCTCTCCAAGTTCTCCACTGCCTTAACCTGGTCCTATCACTGGATCTAACCAACGCCTTTATCCACTGTGCCATGTGTCCTTGAGGACATCTGGGTATGAATTTATGGGTATAATAAACCTAATGACTTCAGCAACTATTTTTACCAGAAACTATTCTTTTTATTGCAATTTTTTGCTGTTATCACCTCATGTTTTTACCAGAGCTCATATTTTCTTGTTATTATCGTTTTTCTCTGTCACTCCTTATTACTGGTTCCCATATTGTATTCATTTCTATGCTTTGTCGGCTCAGGAGATTTTTATGGCCTAGCATATGTGCTGATTCCTTAAGTTTCCTAGCATGATACAGGTTGTCGCCTCTGAGTGCTGACCTCAGTGTTCACTTTTATATATATTTATATTTTGAGCAATAAAAAATATTAAAACATTAAAATTGTCTGACACAGTTGGTTGTATATTAATATTTTTTGTTTTATTATTTCAGTTAGTTCCCTCGACTAGTTTCGGCCAGCACGGCCATCATCAGGAGAGGAAAAAAAAATTCTGCTTGATACACGCAGTGAATTGCTGCGGTGAATGACTGTTTATAAATAAAGTGAGCTTTATCTATATTTTTCATTTTTTTCTTCCGTCAATTTTGTCCGGTCTTTGTGTTGGTCAAACGACATGTTTGAAGTTGTTTTTTTGTTTGTTTGTTTTTTGTTGTTGTTGTTTTAAAAAAAGAAAGGTTGTGGAGGCTCATGAGTTGCAGAACTCCCTTTTTGTTCAGATTGACAGTTTTATTGGTTGCTGGGAGGTGATGTGTGTGTGTGTTAAGTGTATGTTATCTTTTAATTCTTTGGGAGTGTGTATGATGTGTGTAAGTCTATATATTGGTATGATTTTGTGTATAAGTGTGAGATCTCAACACCACTGCAAGCATGTCTGTCTTGTGTGGATGAGAAATGTAGGTAGGGCTTATATATTAATGTTATCTATGTTGTTAAATGAAGTGTTTTGATACGCAAAATTCATTCGTCTTCGTGTACCCTTAGTATTTTTTCTAAGGTCTTCTTTTCTGTCTATTTCTATTTTTTCAACTATAGTGAACTTGGCGTGGCTTTTAAAATCATTATTTTTTTTCTAGGCGGAAATATTGTTCTTCAAGTAATAATTTTTCTTGGGGAGCCGATTTGCTCTGGATCCGATAATTCTTAATTCTGTAGTGAAAGGGCTATTCAAATTTTTTCCACATATTGCTTCTGGCATATATATATATATATATATATATATATATATATATATATATATGTATCAATGTATGTATTAGGTTGGTGCAAAAATAATGACGTAATAATGTCGTTTTTATGTATTTTTAACGTCAAAAAACGACATTATTACGTCATTATTTTTGCGCCAACCCAATATCTAATGTGTGTGTGTGTGTGTGTGTGTGTGTGTGTGTGTGTGTGTGTGTGTGTGTGTGTGTATACACAATAAAATGTCGAATTACCTTATATGAGGAATAGACTATTTCGCCAGCCGAAATAGGCTATTCCTATATGAGTTTTGGGGTTTTTTTTTTTATTTATTAATTATTTTTTCTGTAAAATAAATAGATTGAGCTCTTTTTGCGGATCAGTGTTAATATTTTATATTACTAGGACCCACTTGGATTATATACCAACGGATTTGTTACCTTTACTATATATATATATATATATATATATATATATATATATATATATATATATACACGATCCGTGACTATGCTTTTTGAAATGTTGAAGGCTGATCTTCAACATTGGTGGAACTGAGACATTCCCGGTGCTGTCACTACTTCACTGGGCTGCTTATGTTGCACGGATGAGTCCTCATGTATAGCCATCGTAACAGTGGACAACAGAATGTTGGATGGCTGGTATAAAGACGAGTTAATAAATACCCTATTTATTGTAAAAACAATTACCAGCAATACGTTTATGTCAGGAAAAATACAAGCAATATATTTTCATGATAAAATCAATTCTCAACATAAATGTTTCTGAAGGTTAAAAAAGTTATCCTTAATATTCATTGTATAGTAGCAATCAAATAGCAGCAATATGTGTCTGTAACCAAAAAAATTCAGCAATACATTTTCACAGTAAATACAATTAACAACAATAGGTTTCTTTGAGAAAAAAACAATACATTTTCATAATAAATATAATTGCCAACAATACATTTTCATAATAAATATAATTGCCAGCAATATATTTTCATAATAAATATAATTGCCAGCAATACATTTTCATAATAAATATAATTGCCAACAATACATTTTCATAGTAAAATAAACCAACAAAATTTTCATAGTATAATTGCCAGCAATATATTTTCATAGTAAAAATAATGCCAGCAATACATTTTCAATAAAAAATATAATTGCTAACAATACATTTTCATAGTGAAATAAACAATACATTTTCATAGTAAAAATAATTGCCAACAATACATTTTCATAGTAAAAATAATTGCCAGAAATACATTTTCATAGTAAATATAATAACAATACATTTTCATAGTGAAATAATTGCCAGCAAAATTTTCATAGTAAATATAATTGCCAACAATACATTTTCATAGTAAAAATAATTGCCAGAAATACATTTTCATAGTAAATATAATTGCTAACAATACATTTTCATAGTGAAATAATTGCCAGCAATACATTTTCATATTAAATATAATTGCCAACAATACATTTTCATAGTAAAAATAATTGCCAGAAATACATTTTCATAGTAAATATAATTGCTAACAATACATTTTCATAGTGAAATAATTGCCAGCAATACATTTTCATATTAAATATAATTGCCAACAATACATTTTCATAGTAAAAAAATTGCCAGAAATACATTTTCATAGTAAATATAATTACTAACAATACATTTTCATAGTGAAATAATTGCCAGCAATAATTAAATAATTGCCAACAATACATTTTCATAGTAAAAATAATTGCCAGAAATACATTTTCATAGTAAATATAATTGCTAACAATACATTTTCATAGTGAAATAATAATTGCAATACATTTTCATATTAAAATAATTGCCAACAATACATTTTTCATAGTAAAAATAATTGCCAGAAATACATTTTCATAGTAAATATAATTGCTAACAATACATTTTTCATAGTGAAATAATTGCCAGCAATACATTTTCATATTAAATATAATTGCCAACAATACATTTTCATAGTAAAAATAATTGCCAGAAATACATTTTCATAGTAAATATAATTGCTAACAATACATTTTCATAGTGAAATAATTACCAGCAATACATTTTCATATTAAATATAATTGCCAACAATACATTTTCATAGTAAAAATAATTGCCAGAAATACATTTTCATAGTAAATATAATTGCTAACAATACATTTTCATAGTGAAATAATTGCCAGCAATACATTTCATATTCATAATTACCAACAATAAATAAAATAATTGCCAGAAATACATTTTTTCATAATTGCTAACAATAAATATAATTGCCAACAATATATTTTCATAGTAAATATAATTGCCAGCAATACATTTTCATAGTAAAAATAATTGCCAGAAATACATTTTCATAGTAAATATAATTGCTAACAATACATTTTCATAATGAAATAATTGCCAGCAATACATTTTCATATTAAATATAATTGCCAACAATATATTTTCATAGTAAAAATAATTGCCAACAATACATTTTCATAGTAAATATAATTGCCAGCAATATATTTTCATAGTAAAAATAAATGCCAGCAATACATTTTCATAGTAAAAATAATTGCCAAGAAATACATTTTCATAGTAAATTTTCAATATAAATATAAAAAATTGCAATACAATACATTTTCATAGTGAAATAATTGCCAGCAATACATTTTCATAGTGAAATAATTGCCAGCAATACATTTTCATATTTAATATAATTGCCAACAATATATTTTCCTAGTAAAAATAATTGCCAGCAATACGTCTCCGTAAAGAAAAAAAATTACAGCAATACATTTTCATAGTAAAACAATTACTAGTATTAACTTTCTCTAAGGTAAAAATTACTAGCAATAAATTTCCATGTTAAAACTAATTAACAGTGATATGTTTCTGTAAAAAAATATTTACCAGCATGACATTTTCATTTTAAAAACAATTATCAGAAATAAGCTCCTGTAAGGAAAATAATTAATAGCAACGGATTTTCATAGTAAAAACAATTAGAAGGAATACGGCTTTGTAAGAAAAAAATTATCAGCAATAGATTTTCAGAATAAATAAATTAGCAGCAATAGGTTTCCGTAAGAAAAAACAAAATTACCAGAAAATGCATTCTCATGTTAATAACAATTAAAACAAATTTTTGATAGTAAAAATAACAACTAGAAATAAGTTTCCGGGAAAAAAATTGCCAGCAAAACATTTTCATAGGTAAAAAAATAACCAACAATACGTTTCTCCCAGGAAAAAAATACCAGCAATATATTTTCATTGTAAAATCAATTATCAGCTATACGATTACGTAAGAAAAAAATAGCTACAATATATTTTCATTGTCGAATTTTGGAAAGAAAAAAAATATTACGAGCAATACATTATTACCAGCAATACATTATTTCCAGCAATACATTTTTGAAAAAAAAGTTAAAAAAAATATTACTATATATCCTTTTTAAAAGAAAAAAAATATTACCAGGAATACATTTAAAAAAATGCAAGAAAAAAGCATATTAACATCAATAAAAATCTTGTCGGCATTAAATAACCCATTGAGGTTGATATGCCGTAAAACAAAACAAACTAACCCCTATATATATATATATATATATATATATATATATATATATATATATATATATATATATATATTAATGCATATTTGGGCATGATTTTTTCTTTCAAATATTAAATATGATGGACAAGCAATTTTTCATTCAAACGTTAAGTATGATGGATAAGAAGAATTTAATTAATTTTTTATTGTGTTTATCCAGCGTTCTTACATCGTTCTGTTTAGTGGGAGTAATTGAGTACAAAAGTGTTCCATAATTCTCATTGTCCAAAGCGCTTTCGGACACTTTTGAAAAAGGTTTTGTTTTTGATGCTTTTAGTTTTTCTTTATCTGGTGACTGTTTCAGTTGTATTTTATTTTTGTGCGGTTTTGAATAGATGCATTTAATCCGAGCCCTCGCGTGTTGGGCATGGGGGGAAATCGAATGGCGGCCTTTATATTTGAAAACGAAAAAAAAAAAAAAGAAAACAAAAAAGACACGTTTAATCTGTCCATACTATGGTCGTGTGAAAAAAACTGGATAATACAATTTGTAAATAAAATTATAAATTATATTTGAACAAAGCGCTGTCAGAGAGAAAAAATCAGTAAAAGAAGGAAATGACTGAAGACATGCGTGTTGGTCAAATCAAAAACGTAAAAGTGCTCAATGCACAAGCAGAGCAAAAACTATATATATATATATATATATATATATATATATATATAGTTAAATTCCCAGATAAATTCTGTGGACAAAACAATTTGTTATAAAATGACAATTGGAAAAAAATCTTAGAATCTAAGATTTTATTTCCAATTGTCATTTTATAACCATTTGTCTTGTCCACAGAATTGATCTGGGAATTTAACTGTAATGTCGAAATGGGAAAAAAATCTCTTAGTAAAAAGGAATTTTACATTAACCAGATAAAGGCTTAGACAGAAGCGTCTATATTTTAAATATGGATTTTTAATGTAACTATAGCAACAAAGACATTTCGATTTCATTTTACCTTGAAAAAGTCGGAAGACGAAACGCGTCGGCAAAATCTAAGATTTTTTTTCCAATTGTCATTTTATACCATATATATATATATACATATATATGTGTGTGTGTGTGTGTGTGTGTGTGTGTGTGTGTGTGTGTGTGTGTGTGTGTGTGTGTGTGTGTGTGATGGAGACCTACCGGAAGCTATTCGTAAAATAGTTCTTGACAACACAAATATATCTTGTTAACAGTTTTTCAACCTTCAGTTGGAAAGGTCGATCGGTTAAGAGCAAGTCAGGCTAAATGACGGTTCCGTATAGGATACAGGTCCGAATCCTGTCGGTGGACGAATATTTCCTATGAAAATTTCTCGGACATTCAGGCCGAGTAAATGTTATAAATACTGTTTGTTATAAAACAGAGCATTTACTTAAATATTTGTATCTATAAAAAGATTGTATAAACATAAAAATGTCTTAAAATAATTGTCGGACTTTATCCATTTCATAATATATATAGATTAACAGTATTTTAATGCATACATTATACTACTAGCGATGGATGTCGCCAATAATCGCATTAATATTTCTGATTGATTCTATGTGTGATTATTTTTTGTATGTGTGTATATATATATATATATATATATATATATATATATATATATATATACAGTGTAACCCGGATATAAGAGAGTTGTCGGGACCGGAGAAGAAGTCTCATATCCGGGTTTCTCTTATATCCGGGTTTGGTCTATTTAATATACATAAACACAGGCTCAAATTTGGGACCAGAGAAAATCTCTTATATCCGGGTTTCTCTTATATCCGGGTCTCTTATATCCGGGTTACACTGTATAAAAAAAAAAACAACGCTAAACATAAAAATGTCTTTAATAAATAAATTGTCGGACTTTGTCCATTTCTTAATATATATATATATATATATATATATATATATATATATATATATATATATATATATATATATGACGTCTGATACATACTGGTGCGGTACAACGAACCAAACATTTTTTAAACATTTCTAGAAATTGGTCGTATATATGACCTTTACTTGTGGTCTAAGGTGATTTTTGATTCTGATAGACATTCAAGAGCAAGAAGACCTCTTGAGAGAAGATTCATCTACCATGGTAGGTGAAAATTCATGGTCTGCTTTGTCTTGGGGGTGGATGCTACTAGTTTGTTTTTAGACGTATTGGATTTTATATACCAGTCCTTTCACCAATGAGCCTAGATCACAGGAGAGACGAGCTGCTAATGTCTGGTGTTCCAAACTTTTTGAGTTGCGCATATAAAGTGTTGGATCACCATATAGATACTCCCTATCGATACAAAAGCAGGACTAAAAAAAATTGTGTTGCTAGATGTATGCTTATTTGTGTCAAATAAGAACTAACAATCAATTTAAAACTTTAATACATTTTATTTACTTTGGATGACAAAAGATTTAAAACATTCCCTGTGAATACCGGTAGATTGATAGTCCGATACGTGACATGTGAGGATCTGTGACTGCCATCGTAAAATCCTTTTTCTACGCCATTGTCCTTAGAGAATTCTTATCTAAGCATATGATTCCCATTTAGGGGGCTTGTTAGCTCCCTTGTTTATAACGTCCCTCGTAAGAAAAACAAAGTTGCAATCAGGCATATTTTAAAACTCAACTTAGATATTATAAACCTCAACCAGATTGATTGATAAACATTTAACGTGCCGCCAGAATATCCCTTTCACATACATTTGGACGCATCAGGCTGTCCGCTGACATGAGGTAAGATAAATACATTGAATCAATAGCTTCATCTACCGCAAGGATGGTTGGTTCTCTGTGTCGTGTCAGAAAGTTTTTTCTCGCCTGAGTCCCTTCTCCAAATCTGTAAATCAACCATCCGTCCTTGCATGGAATATTGCTGTCATATATGGTCTGGTGCCCCCGCTGTACGTCTCGAGGTCCTTGACAAATATGCAGGATGACTTGGCATCTAGTCTACAATCGCACTCTGTCTCTTCTACAAGTATTTTCCCGGCAACAGTTCCAACGAGCTACTTCCGCTGGTTCCCGGACTACAGGCATTTAAACGAGCTAACTGGCTGGCATCACGGTCCCAAACTTTCACTGTCAAAACTAAATGTAACCGTCTAGCTTCTTCTCTCGTACTTCTCGTCTGTGGAACTCTCTTTCCCTTACTTGCTTCCCCCGATGACTATAATCTTCAAATATTCAAGTGTAATGTCAATCGACATCTTCTGATGCTTTGATCTTATTCGCCTTTACTTCTCGTTATCCTTTTTCTTAAACACGCCTCTTTACTCTTGTTCTCAATCCTCTGTAACCCCTTGTATGCTAGTGGCACTCCCGCCTTGCTTGGAGTGAATTGCCTAAAAAAGTTAGCACTGTAAGGAAATTGGCAGGCAGGACGCTTCGATGTGTTAAGAGGTAAATCAACTTAAGTTTTGTTTTCAACTCTTCAAATGGGGTTTATATCTAAAGGGTTGATGTTGACAAGGATCTGAGTTGTACACAATTTTTTTAACCTACTTTTCTCCATCGTTCGAGATTATTTGGATCGACTCATTAAGAGACATTCAAAAGAAGCCCAATTTCAACAAAATTTGCTTCTATTTCTATGTGTTCCTTTACGTTGCTCAATTTCAAGCTCCTGAAAGCACTGTGTATATTTTCAGTTTAAATTCACGCATATCGCATGCTCTCAACATTTAGTTGTAGTAACTCTTTAAGATTTCTATCGCCTGAGACCACTGTTCACGTACAATCTTTTCATGTCTTTGATGTTAAAAGCTCGACTTGTGCACGAATGCAGCTGGTAAATTGATGAGGAAAATGGGTAAATAAATACTACTCGATTGTAAGGCCAGAAAATGAAACGACAGAAAAGAAACGGCAAAAGAAATAAAAGAAGCTAAAAATGAGAAGAAAGCAAGTCACAAAAAGTAAGGTGGAACTGAAATATAAAACAACATTAAGAGTACATTGAAAAAGAAAAAAAGAAAAGAAAAGAAGCAAGACATGAAAATGGCGGCGGACTTGCAATTAATTGGATTCTTCGTTGCGAAATATTTTATCGTTCTTGTATTGAGAGACTCTTCAAAAGACGCCCAGGCAATGAATTGGAAGGAAAGGTATCTAAAAATGGCGTCATCGTCTATGCGTTTTCTCTGCCAGCGTCTTTTTTTTCTTTTATCTTTTTTTTGGGATGGGGGACTTGGTAATCGTTTGGTTTTAAACATGGTTGAAAGAAAATGGCTGCTCACAACTATTAAAATTCGTCGTGCTTTTAAAAAGATTTTTGCGTTATAGGATGCATTAGCAGTTGTCTTTTAATTTTCTGTGGATTATTTTCTTTTTTCGTTCATTTCATATTTTATTTCTTAATTATATCGTCCATTTGGATTGATGCCGAACTTTTACCTTTTTACTTTCATTTCTGTTGAGTTGTTTATCGTTTGGGCACTATTTAAATAAATTTTACAAAATAAACCAAACCAAACGAAGCGTTCATCCGAACAATTACCATGAAAGTATTTACAGAAAAGGCACAGAGCAACAACACTACAACGGTGGGTAGGTGACAGAAGCCTAGTCGCCAGATCAGAACCAATAATATCGCAGATTCTTTTATTTTATCAAGAAGCTCAAGTTAAATAAAAGAGGCAATGAGCCATATGTAGCAGCAATATTCTAAGCATGAACGAATATAGCCTTATAGATATGTATGACAGATTCTTAAGAAAAATTGTCTTTACTGACACAGTGAAACGACTTACTTATCAGTTGACCTAGCAATGGATTCAATATAGTCTTTCCAATTCATATCAGCTGAGAATGTTAACCCGAGAAGGTGCAACGAGACATTTTCTTGGAGGTTAAAATCAAAGTCTCTATGTAGTTTTAATTAGTCCCCATATGTATAATTTTTGTGTATAAATGAGGAAAGGCTCATTAGAAAAAAGTTACCGTGAAAATATTTACCAAAGCTACGTACCTGAGATGGCAGTAATTAAATTTATGCTTACGTCACTGTTAGCTGCGTATTATTAAGCAACTGGAAGAGGACATCAGTAGTACACAGTTATCAATGACGTAAGCACAGTTTCTGATTTTAAATCTGTTACAGATCGCTACATTAAAATAAATAAGTAGTTATTGCGTAGCAGCAACTGGAGCAGGCATTACCTACTCCACCCAAAAATGTGTAATGAATGCTAATCTACAAACGCTTCCCTGTTGTCTTGAGCAGACCAATTTATTTCTCTGTTTATTTAATTCTATATCAATTTATTTTCTCTATTTACTCAATTCTATATCCACGACAATTGTCAGAATAAAACATAAATATTGGATTTTTCTCATTTTAAAAGTGAGTTCCTATTCTTTCTTTTTATGTATTCTGTCATTTCAGGATGTAAGCGATCATGTCTCTCCACATTTTCCGATCCCTTGTATCACTCAATAAGTTTCGTCCATCTCCCCCAGGCCACATTCTGCCATCCATTTTCTCAAGCGCGCCATGGATGCCATGCATTGCTTTCTCTTGTCTATCTTTCCATTTGACCCGTGGGTATCAGATTCTCCAGTTCATTCTTTGTCATTACGTGCCCCAGAAACTTCAGCTGCTTCTTCTTGATGTTAAGAATAAGCCTTCTTCTTGTTCACATCCTCATCGTTGCTAACACACTCCGTCCTTGATATCCTCAACATCCCTCTGTAGAACCATAACACCGTTGCCTCTAGGAGACCGTCGAACATTCGCTGCTGCAAAGGAGGACATATGTCACACAAAAGCCCAGAACCCCTCTCGCTGCCACCAAAAAAGATCCTCCTGTCTCGCAATCCTCTGCCCATCTTTTATAAATATAGCGATCTGTACTTACAGATTTAAAATAAGAAACTGTGCTTACGTCATTGATAACTGTGTACTACTGATGTCCTCTTCCTGCTGCTAACCAGTACGCAGCTATCAGTGACGTAAGCACACATTTAATTACTGCCATCTCAGGTACGTAGCTTTGGTAAATATTTTCACGGTAACTTTTTTCTAATGAGCCTTTCCTCATTTGTACACAAAAATTATTCATATGGGGACTAATTAAAACTACATAGAGACTTTGATTTTAACCTCCAAGAAAAAGTCTCGTTGCACCTTCTCGGGTTAACATTCCCAGCTGACATGAATTGGAAAGACTATATTGAATCCATTGCTAGGTCAAATGATAAGTAAGTCGTTTCACTGTATCAGTAAAGACAATTTTTCTTAAGAATCTGTCATACATATCTATAAGGCTACTATTCGTTCATGCTTAGAATATCGCTGCTACATATGGCTCATTGCCTCTTTTATTTAACTTGAGCTTCTTGATAAAATCAAAGAATCTGCGATATTATTGCTCCTGATCTGGCGACTCGGCTTCAGTCACCTACCCACCGTTGTAGTGTTGTTGCTCTGTGCCTTTTCTGTAAATACTTTCATGGTAATTGTTCGGATGAACGCTTTGTTTGGTTTGGTTTATTTTGTTTTACGGCATATCAACCTCAATGGGTTATTTAATGCCAACAAATTTTTTTATTGTTGGTAATATTTTTTTTTATTTCAAGAATCTGTTTCTGGTAATATATTTCCTTCAAAATTGTATTGCTGGCAATAATTTTTTCAAAAAATTATTGCTGGTAATAGTTAACTATTTGCCCATATCTGGGACCCTAACAGGTGCTACCACATCGGTTCAGGGTGTACCTGGGAACATCAGCAATTAAAAGGGGGTTCCACGCTCCTCAAAGCCTACTGATCAGAGGCATTTGAGCACTTCGTTATGGTACCTAGATTGTATCAATTTCATTGCAGTACCAAACTGCTGTCGACATCTGATCAATTTACAGCCGTACGTTCTATGCTAACAGTTTCTTTTCTCTCATTTCCCGGCTACGGAACTCCCTTCCGCCTCAAAGCTTTCCAACTGACTTTAATCTGCAAAAATTTAAATACAATGTCAATCGCTATCTACTGTTCTCCTGATTAATCATTTCTCTTTCTATTTAGTATTGTTTCTGTTCCTAATTCTTCCACACACTGTAGCTCCTTGTATCTTAGTGGCTTTAATCCCTTGATTGGGGTAATATAGATTAAAAACATATAGTGGATATTATAAAATTGGAAAGAAAGAAGGAAATCAGTAATTTTGGCTAGCTAAGTTTAATTATAAAACAGAAGACCAGCCTTCTTATCCCTCTTTTGACCTTGTGCCATAATTTTGGATCTTTACAAAATAAATATTTCTTTTCTCTTTGGCACTTCGACTTCACGATACAATGAGGTGATTCTGAGAAAATTAGATTTCCTACCAGAATTCACTATTGGCTGACACAATTTAACATCATGAGATGACACAGTGTTGCTAACAAACACAGAAAGGAAAATAGAGAAACTCTTACTGAAGCTAATAAAGGAAAGGGAGAAGAAAGTACTAACTACCAATTGCTATAAGACAGAAAAAATATTGGTTGTCAGCAAATAGAAGTACTCAACATACGAATTCCAAATTCCAGCATGCTATCTAGGAAATTCCAGCATTAGATATCTAGGAAATGTTTTAAAAAAGCATAGAAAATATGACACCGCAATCCGAAGGCGCATTGGTATACCGAAAAGATACCTCCTAAAATTTAAGCAAAGTATTAAGGAACTGATGAATCTAGTTAGAAACTAAGAAAAGAGTACTTAACTGTTATGTAATATCGGTGAATGCTGGATTATCTCTTCACGATCAAAAGACATGAAGCAATAAAAATATGGTTCTACAGAAGGATGCTGAGAATAGCATGGACTGAACATGTGGGTACTGAAGAAGGTTTAGAGAAAATGGACACAAAAAGGACATTTAATTAACATCAGCAAGAGCCAGTTGAAATTTTGGAGGCACATAATGAAAGAAAGAGTGCTTAGAAAAATTGACATTTACAGGGTATATTTAAAGAAAAAGGAAAGATGAAAGCAACACATTAACTGGCTAATTGACTTGCATAAAGTCTTGTCAGGAAAGGGATTAGCTGAAAGGATTATCTCTCTTAAAAAGAGTATAGAATATGAGTGTTGGATAGTTCGTGCCCAGATATAGCAGCTGATCTCTTTTCTTGGCTTAATCTGGTTCTTTTCTCTTTGGCGCTTCGACTTCAAGATACAATGAGGCGATTCTGAGAAAATTAGATTTCCTACCAGAATTCATTATTGGCTGAGACAATTTAACATCATGAAATGATAGAGCATGCCAAAAGTTGCCAGGAATCTTCTGGAAGTTTTTAATTATCTAAACATTTTATACAATTTGTTTTGTTTTTGAGAATTCATAACGAAAATATTTATTTATTAGTTTCTTTATTGGAATGGTTAACAAAACATCGATTCTCAAACTTTATAAAAATGGTAAATAATAAGAGTTTCCTTATAGTGTGTTCATATATTTTTTATATGCCATGCGTGATACACGCTTAGACGATCATGTATCTTTCGATACATGACTGTCGAGCCAGATTTTTCTCCGCAGTAGGTTACCAATTCTTTTTGAGGTGGACCAGTTTCTATCCTAGACTATAGAACCTGGTCTGTGTTTATCCATAGCTGGGGGGAGTAGAAAAGAATTCATACCTTTCCCAAAGGAATTAGCACATAAGTGAATGTAATGGACTCGAGTGGAATTCGAACTCGGCTCTCCGATTCCTCAATTTCTTTTAATTTCAGTTGCTTTTTATTGAAATGACTCAAAAAATTATTTTATACAAATAAAAAAGAAGCCCCTCATTATTATTAATTTATTGACTCAGTTATATTCCATGCGCGATACACACTTAGACGATTATGCATCTCCGGATAAATGATTGACAAGGAAGATTTTTCCTGCTGGAGGTTGCCATTTCGTTTTGCAGTAGACCAGTTGCCTTCTAAGGTTATATACCCGTCCCATTTACCCATAGCTGGGGGGGGGAGAGAAGAAGAGGATTCATATGTTTCACAAGGGTAATAGCTCGTAAGTGAATGCAACGGATTCGAATGAAATTCGAACTCGGCTCTAAGATTCCTCAGTCCGAGCCGTTATCCATTACTCCACCGTGTCTACCTTTTAATAAATTAGTAAATGTTTATATATTTATGAAGAAAAAAAAGAGTATTGTTATTACTTTATGAATTGTAAATAATAAATATTGAATTGCATTAGTTTTAATACAATTGTATTACTTTTAGAATATTGTAAATATTATTTTATATTATTCTTGTAATTAAAAAATGAAATAATGTTTAATATTTTGTTGTAAATTCTCAAGAACAAAGAACTTGTATAAATTCACTTATCTATATATATATATATATATATATATATATATATATATATATATATAAGGATAAGGTGTGTGTGTGTGTGTGTGTGTGTGTGTGTGTGTGTGTGTGTAAAACGAATGCACGCTAATTTTATATATATATATATATATATATATATATATATATATATATATATATATATTAAGCTTTTCACCCCAAGCAAGGCGGGAAGCCACTAGGACGCAAGGGGTAACAGAAGATTTTGAGCAAGATCAGAGTGATAGAGGAAAGGTTGAAGAGAAGGACAGGGGATAGTTCAGGGCATCTGGAGACGTCGATTGACATTACATTTGAATAGTTGGAGATTATAGCTCTCAGGGAAACAAGTAATAGGAAGGGAATTCCACAGGTGAGAAGTGCGAGACGTGAAACTATTGGGGTAGAAGAGATGGCTACATTTAAGAGAGCGAGATGCCAGCCTAGTTGAGCGTTTAAATTCATGAAGTCTTGGAACCAGCGAAAGCAGCTCATCGGAGCAGTTACCGTGAAAGTATTTGTTAAAAAAGACAGAGGGAGGCAACGGCACGTCTGTGAGAGAGCGACTGCAGACGAGATGTCAGATCAGGGCCAATTACATTGCATATCCGTCTATGGATTTTATGTTTAGGTTTTATTACAATTCTAACTAAAATTCTAAATATCGCTTTTTAAAGCAAAAGACATTGCCGAGGAGTGGAGGTAGTTAAAATAATAGCGGTGTCAAAGGAAAAACGGTCCATTTTTTTTGTTTTGCAGAGACGAAAATAATTTTACAAATAAACCTGGACATGAGTAGAAGAAATAACTATCGCAGGTTACAGAACGTAAATCTATGAATACTGTGAAAAGTGACCCAAATGTTACACCCATTGTTAATGGTAATTTTAACCGTCTCCTTATCAGGAAACAGTTGACATTAACAATAAAAAGGGTTTTAATAGGTTGGTAAAAAGGTACAGAAATCGCCTGAGTAGTTAATAACTAGCTCAGCTAAGAACTTCTCTGTCTATCTGTCTTGGTATTTATCGATCCACCCGCGAGGATTGAATATGGCACAAGGCCGGTTTAATGTGGGTATCTCCGAGCCCGTAGGCTCGGCCAAAAATATAGCCTTTGACAGACGTCGCTTACAGTCAAAGACTGTATCACGACTCAGCTAGACTCGGAGGTCTTACCTCTCTGTCTGTCTTAGTATTTATCGATCCACCCACGAGAACCGAATATGGCACAAGGCCGGTTTAATGCGAGTATATCCGAGCCCGTAGGCTCGGCCAAAAATATAGCCTTTGAAACCGCCTAGACGGGTTCAGGACCTGTCTACCTGCCCAGACGAAACCTTGCCCTTCGGCAAAGCTTCGTCCGGGTTCCTCTCTGCTTACGCAGAGAGTTCGACAGACGTCGCTTACAGTCAAAGACTGTATCACGTCTCAGCTAGACTCGGAGGTCTTACCTCTCTGTCTGTCTTAGTATTTATCGATCCACCCACGAGAACCGAATATGGCACAAGGCCGGTTTAATGTGAGTATATCCGAGCCCGTAGGCTCGGCCAAAAATATAGCCTTTGAAACCGCCTAGACGGGTTCAGGACCTGTCTACCTGCCCAGACAAAACCTTGCCCTTTCGGCAAAGCTTCGTCCGGGTTCCTCTCTGCTAACGCAGAGAGTTCGACAGACGTCGCTTACAGTCAAAGACTGTATCACGACTCAGCTAGACTCGGAGGTCTTACCCTCTCTGTCTATTTGTCTTCCCCCGTGTCAACTGACATGCCACTATTTAAAGTCTTTGTTCACAGACGCAGACAAGTTCATCTTCAAAAGGGGTGGTAGGTTTCCGACACAACATTTCCTTATAAGGAAACGGCTAATATTACCTATTATCGTTATAATTCGTCTTCCTCTATACACCCCTCACTGAATGTTTCCTTCGTTTCTATTCGAGCCTCCTCTCTATCTGCCCCCACCCACTCATTGCATGTCTCTCTTATTCTTGGTAACCCTCCCTGTCTCCAGATAGTGCTTTTCCTAGCGTAGCTTAGATGTGGCAATTGGCCAAAAGTAAGGGGCGCCCAGTGAGGATCGAACTCACTACTCAGTCGCAATTGTTCTAGCAAGCTTGCTATTACACCACGCCAAGGTACCCTCCTCCCTGTCTTCAGATATCTCACGAACTATACATTATTCCTCGCTTCTTAATTCTTTTTCCTTCTTCTAAGCTCGTCCATTAAAATCCATTTTTGTTTTCATACTAAACTGTTTTAAATTTGAATTCTTCTAAAATAAATTGAAAATACAAAAAAAATGTAAAATCGATTTAGAAATGGATTTCCGTCAAAAATGAATAAGGTAATCACTCAATAACATTTTAATTGATCGGAAAATATCCTCAATATATTTTTACCGTGACCTAATAAGAATAAATAAGTCGACGACAGAAGCAGATAAGGTTTCAAGCACTTAACAATCATTCAGATTGCAGACGCTGTGTCCATTCAACCAAGACAAGCAATCTCTTTGTTTCTCTTCAGTTAGGGAAAAAAAATTAACAGTCTATTCATAAAATAAAATATTTAATTATCAAAATATGTTCAGTGGTGTCCTTTGACCTGATGCGTTTTCTTAGCTAGCAGTGGAAGTAAGAACCTAATTGTTTCATGGAAAAAATAAAAGCTTATTTTTGTGATTTTCAAACACAAAAGAATTACCACATCCAAAACAGAAACAAAGACTTTGTTTAAAATAACCAATGAGTTATAACGTTCATAAAGTAAATGTGATAGTTCCAATAAAATTATGGTTCTTTCTAGGGTTTAACGCTTTCTCTATCAATAAAAGGCAAGATGTGTGTGTGTATGTGTGTGTAACGAATGCACGGCCGCCATTTTCGACGGATTTGCATGAAAATTTACATGCACATGCTCCAAGTTAGCGGGAAGGCCAAGACCGACTTTCCATTTCCCAACTCCCATCGATAGTAGAAATAATCGATTTTTCATGCTTCTACGGCAGTTTTCATATAGTTTGCTGCCATTTCATACTGGCCACAGTGAGAGCCTATAGCTGGCTACCACAAATAGGCAGGAAGATTCTATTGACCAGCGTGAGAGCCAATAGCTGACTGACACGAATGTTAACTAGCATGCTAGCATGCAAAAAAAAAATCGATAGCTGCATTCGTCACAAGTGGGAAAAATTTAAATCTGCATGGCACTTTACTCCAATTGGCTCATTCGCTTGCTTAAACTCAACGTTGATTCTGATTCCGCAAAACTGGGTTCGGTGTGAAAAAGTATTTGTTGTTAACATTTTTTTCATTCGGTTTTTCTAGTAACTCGTCCTTTTTTTAAAGCTGATCGTTTTGTGTTCGTTTTGTTTAGTTCTTTTTTCGTAACAGATTTAATGTTTAGTATAGAGCTTAGAAAAAAATCACTGTGTGAGATAGGCAAGAAGTAAGGCATGTAGCAACATCAGCACGGCGAAGGAACTCCTTTTAAAGGCAAGGAAGGCAAAAAATATTTTAAGTCAAGTGATAGCGATTGCTGTATGAGTCGTACGATTTTTTAATCAAGGACGGGCAACGCCGGGCCATGCTGCTCGTATATTATAAATTTATGCATTTTAATTTTTCCCAGGCTAGAAAATCCCTGAATATTATACCATGGAAAGCCATCTTGTCTTTAACGATTTTTAAACTAGCTTATGTAATCCTTGGCTTGTTAAAGGAAAGTTTCTGTGGATTATTCTTAGGCTGGTGGCAAGGTCTAATCTTTTTACAGTTGAAATGGCTTGATGCAACCGTAAGTTCTATGCAAACAGTTTCTTCTCTCGCTCTTCTCGACTGTGGAACTTTCTTACTTTCAAGTCAACTGTGATCTTCAAATTTTTAAATGCATTGTCAATCATTATCTTCTGTTTGTTATTTGTCTCTCCTCTTAATAATATTTTCTTTCTCTCATATCCTGTCACACTTAGCAACCGCTTGCAGCTTAGTCGTTTTATTGCCTTTGCTGGAATCTAATGATTGAAGACAAATATATTTCTACCATTTGTGCCACATCCTGTTGAGTTGTAGTCAAAATATCGTAAATGTTATCTGTATATAATTTTCTTTTCATTTGGTTGACTACATACTCTCAGAGGACATTAAGCGATCATCCTTCTTTAGTGCATCTAACGGTAACCGCAAGGCGACCGACTCCCTCCTGTTGGCCATTATAGATTACCTGCTGATCATGACGACCAAAACTGTCATTTGAGCGCAATGTTTTTGGATATAATTTGATTTGACCCTAATATAGATTATGTACTGGTAATATATCAGACCTAGAAGTTGTTTAATTCTGATTCTGAGAGTACTCCCGCGATTATCCGGCCATCGATTATCCGGATTTGAAATGAAGACAAATCTGAAATCAACCGAGCATCTTTCAAATATCAAATGGAAACGCATTCTCCTATTTTTCTCTGGGAAAAGCATCTTGAAAATTTAGAAAATCATATCCAATATTTTGATAAAAGGAATGATAAAATTGGTTCACATAATGTTGTTGCATCCTCCCTCTAATGAGGTTATTGTGGACTCTTCCATTTACTATAAAGTTAGTAGGAAAAGTAAGCCACAGGGGAACAGTGATATAGGCTGTTCTATTGAGGCTGTATGCAGCTCCTGTCAATCTCTCTGCCTTGGGCAGAGAAGAAAGCGGACGAGGCTTTGCCGAAAAGTTTCGTCCGAGGAGGTAGACAGACCCTGAACCCATTTATACGGGTTCTAAGGGAATGTTTTTGACCCAGCCTACGGGCTCGGAGAATCCACGGCAAACTAGGCCTTGTGCCACATACATCCCTTGCGGGGGTGGGAAGGCGCTGTTAAATATTAATTGTGATATAGATTGTTCTATTGGGGCTGTACGTAGCTCCTGTCAAACTCTGTGCCTTGGGCAGTGTAGAACCCGGACAAGGCTTTGCTGAAGGGGAAAATTCCGTCCGGGGATGTAGACAGGCCCAGAACCCGTTTATGCGTGTTGTAAGGGAATATTTTTGGCCGAGCCTACGGGCTCGGAGAACCCACGGTAAACTCAGCCTTGTGCTACATACTGTTGATCATGATGACGGTCGTCTTCGAGTATAGAATCCAGAGGTTAGCAATGAATATTTCGAAGACAGTAGGAAAGCGTTGTTCAGGTTAGCAGTGGATATTTCGATAAAAGTAGCAGAGCATAGTTCGTACTTCTGGTTCTCTTCGCCTGACAAGCTGGACTGGACATTCGGGTAGAGTGAACAAAAATGGCCGCCTTTATACACGACGGATTGAATGTTCTACGTCTTCTGATTGGTTAACCTTCTATTGGTGGACTATAAGGGGAGTCAAGTCATTTTGACTGGCTCACTAGTTATATATATATATATATATATATATATATATATATATATATATATACAAAAACTGCAACACATACATCCCTCGTGGGGGGGTCTGTTAAATATTAACAATGATATAGACTGTTCTATTAAGGCTGTACGCAGCTCCTGTCGAACTCTCTGCCTGAGGTAGACAGACCCGAACCCGTTTTTGCCTGTTCTACGGGGATTTTTTGGCCGAGCCTATGGGTGGGATGTCCTATGTTAAACTTAGTCTTTTGGGAGGGGAGCTGTTAAATATTAACAGTGATATAGACTGAACGCTGGTCAACCGACACAAATTCCCAAGTCGTGAAACCCTCTTCTGTTGTATTTACTGTTCAATACAATATTTATCTGTAACCTCTTGCTTTGTCATTTCTTAATCATTACTTGGTCACAACACAGAGAACATAAAATACATCTACATTGATCCAACGTCGGGAGTTAGCAGCAAAAAATGAGCGGTCAGCCGGAAACAGAAACATTTTTTTTTTTTATCAAAACTAAGCTAGACAAATGCTTGAAGAAAGATTTTTTTTAATGTTCTCTGTTGATACAAATGTTAAATATCTTTCCAAAAAGGTCTATTTTCTTCGATAATTTATGAATTTCATATTATGAATTTAGTATTATGAAATTGGTATTATCAATTTTGATGATTCAGGAATTTGTTATTATCCAAACGTAAAATGTTTAGATAATTAAAACTCTCCAGAATATTCCTTGTTGCCTTGGCATGCTCTATCATTTCAAGAGGATAATTAGTCCAAGAAAAGAGAGTTGCTCTACATCTGGGATCGAAAAAGAACATTGATATTTCTTTCAAAACTTAAGCTAGCAAAAGCTTGAAAAAAAAATCTTTTTTTTAATGTTCTCTGTTGATATAAATTTTAAAGATCTTTCCGAAACGATTTGTTTACTTCTTCTTTTTTGATAATTTAGAAATTTGCATAATTCAGGAATTTGGTATTATAGATTTGGTATTATGAATTTGGATAATGTAGGAATTTTCTGAAATTCCTGAGATTATTCAAGGTTTTGCTATTATGAATTTGGATTATTCAAGAATTTCGTATTATGAATTCGGATTATTCAAGAATTTGGTATTATGAATTTGGATTATTCAAGAATTTCGTATTATGAATTTGGATTATTCAAGAATTTGGTATTATGAATTTGTATTATTCAAGAATTTCGGATTATGAATTTGGATTATTCAAGAAATTGGTATTATGAATTTGGACAATTTTAGAATTTGCTATTTTCCAAACATAAATGTTTACATAATTAAATCTCTCCAGAAAATTCCTTGCTGCTATTGGCATGCTCTAGGATTTCAAGAGCCAGATTAGGCCAAGAAAAGAGAGCTGCTTCTATAATCTGGGCACGAACTGCCCAACAGTCACATTCTAAGCTTGTTAGTGTTCAAAAGACTTTACGCGGCCTTGTCAGTGATTAATCACCTTCCACCTCATAAATCCGGGAGGGAAACTTAGTTATACTCTCACAAATCTGTTGGTATTTCCAAGGCTGCTGTTCAGACGAGATATATTCCATTGTTTCTTCAATCCAGATTTTCTCAGCCAGAACACGACATACACGTAAGCTAATTTTGTACATCCTCATTCCATTCATTTTGTTTTGTTTGTTTAACGGCATATCAACACCGTATGGGTCATTTAATGCCAAAATTTAATTTTCTTTGGAGCATTAGTAATTTCATTTACAAAAAGTTAAGCAATGTCTAGTCTGGTCAGTAGTTAGATGGGTGACGGCTTGATGGCAATATGACACTGCCTAAGAATTAGGATTTTGAGTTCGTTTGTTTAGCGGCATATCAACACCTTATGGGTCGTTTAATGCCAAAATTTAATTTTCTTTGGAGCATTAGTAATTTCATTTACATTATTTATTCAAGAATTTATTGCTGTTCATTTGTTTTTCATTATGAAAATCTATTGCTGGTATTTTAACTATAAAAATGTATTTTTAAACTTTCTTAGTGTTTTCACCCCAGTTTCGGAGTTAACTGTTTGCCCATAGCTGGGACGCTATGTGGTGCTACCATTCCGGTTCAGCAATTAAGAGGTGGTTCCACGCTCCTCAAAACTTTCCGAACAGAATCCCTGCTGCCGGATGTAGTTTGTCGTCATACCCTGGAAGGTTGTAAATTTGAATGAAAGAAAAAAACTGCAGTTATAAACAGTGACAGTCCAGAAACATAATCTTGTAATTTTGAAGGAAATTATATTTACTTTATTATTATGCACAATTTATTATACCATCCATTGCATATTTTCTAAACTGGTGTCCCCCGGCTCACTTATGCGCCATGAAAGGTAGCCATGTGCACCCTAAGTTAACAGAAATATAGTTTATTAATTCTTTTTATATTTAAAAAATCTTTATAAAAAAAAAGCATATTGTTTTCATCTTTCAGTCAAGTCTTTGTGATTTGATATTTAGAACTGGATGCTAACTTTCCTAATCTTTAAGGAGTGGATAATCCTTTCCCTTTTGCCTTCCTTGATTTAAATCAATCATTATCGGACTCTCTAAGAAAACAGCAGATTTTTTCTAAACTCTTTTAAATAATAACTGTACACCTCTAATATACAACGCAAAAAACTGCTTTATTATTTTCCTATTTCATAATTAATTTTTTAGTTTTAAAATTTAACGTTCGCTCCGGACTTTTAATTATTATAGAAATGCGAACTGAAGTAAAAGAAATGGTTGAGAAAGACTGAATTACCGTAAAACATTTTATAAGATCTGACTTATTAAATTACCTGTGAATATTGAAGAGAAATAAATTCACTTTATTTTCATACAACATTCATTATAGTATCAATTCAGTTTCATTTTTAGTTATAAAACTTTTTATATATGATTGAACACCTAACTTTACAGTCACCAGACAAGAGAAATACATTTACATTATTTTCGTGCCAGTTTCATAATTTTATCTGCATTGAAAGTTCTTTTATAGAATTGGAAAACGTCCTTATCACTCAACATTCGTGACTGTGAAGAAAAATATCTTCATTTCTTGTTAATGCAAATGTGGCTATGAGCGCCATCTTGTCTGAAAAGAAACCCAGGAAATGGCGCTGTGTCAGTTTTATAACAGAAGGAAATGTCCCATTCTCCTTTCTCTCGCTCTCTTTTGATTGAAATAGAATCAAGACAACGGGGCTGTCATCACTCCTCGGGAAATTTAGTGCCTTAGACATGTAGTGTAACTTATATACACAGGCATATAGCCACACACACACACGCTCGTGCGTGCACATGTGAAACACACACTGCAATTAAACCTATAAAATGTATCATTCTTTATCTGCAGCCTGTGTACATATAAGGATATATTCTATCTTTTTTGATTCATGTTTTTCATTGCATAAATAAAATACATAAAAATATCCCTTGAAAAATATCGTTTTGAAATGTATTAAATTTGAAAATAATGAATTCACTTTTTGCGAAAGTTCTCAACCTCAAACTCGTTCTATTATGAATCTGTAGGAACACAATTCTTCTACACTTGTTTTAACATTACATCGGGACTAAAACTTTTTTTAGAGCATTTAAGAACTTATTTATAGTAATTTTTAGAGACAAATTGATTTCATTTTAATACCAGTTTCATTATTCCGTCTGCTTTTAACCTTATTTTATAGGATTGGAAGCCTTACTTATCGAAGTTTGGAAGATATATAAATTGACGTCATTTCGGTACAACTTTTAATATACTGTCTGCTTTTAACCTTGTTTTATAGGATTGGAAAACTTAATTATCGTAGTTTGGAAGATATATAAATTGATGTCATTTTTGGTACCACTTATTTTTCATCCTGATTATAAAATCAGGATGAAAAATAATATTGGTGTTCCAATAACTTGGAGTGATTTCAATGTGAATTAAGTTTAAGTTTCTCATGAATTTCTTCTTTTTCTTTCAGATTTGGCGAACCTTTGGTCGATATTATTTTTCACACATAATTGACATGACTGAAATAACATGATCGAATAAATAGATTTTCACCAATAACATTGATTTATTTACTGCTGATTTTGATCCGTCTTAATGAAACACCCTTATATATATATATATATATATATATATATATATATATATATATATATATATATATATACCTTCTTAATGAATATGCTTATATACATAATCCTTCTTATTGAAACACTCTTTATAATTGAGCAGCAATTTACCAAATACGTCATGTGATGAGATTGCAAACCAATGCAGATTTTTTATCTTATAAATACTAACAATAACAATTTTTAAATAGCTTTTGGCCATCAGAAAAAGTAAAAGAAGTGTAGATATATATTTATTTTCGTAAAAGGGAACTATCAGTTAGAATTGTCAATATGTGACATGAGGATTATTCGAATCGATGTCAAAATGCTTTTTATCGGCGTCAGAAGCGGAAATTAATTTTCTAAACACTGAGATATTTATAAAAGCAAAGATGTCATTATTTTCCGAGAATATCTCCTCAAATATAACTTTGATTATGCCATATTTTCACGGAAATATATATATATATATATATATATATATATATATATATCAAGGTTTTAGAGTCATTGTATATCAGATCACGTGGACCTTCCTTTGTAAACAGAGGGAACGCTTACTCAGTCTAAATGTTATTGGACTCTAGTTTTCTTGAAATTCATTTTTTCCCTTCTATTCGGTATATTAATTTAATTTAGAGGCGTATATTTTTTATTTATATCCCAGAAAATAAACTTGATAAGTACTGGGACGTAACCTGTTGTTCATTTTTAGCTTTTTAAAAATGTCCTATAAATTTTGCTTATTCCGAGCTATCGTTAAATTTTTTACCATAAAAAAAAAGTTTCCAAAAGTAAAAGGGGGGACATAAGATGAAAATGATTCACCCCCCCAACTTTAAATATTATGTGATTTGCGTTAGATATTGCGCAACGGCAATACAGTTCAGATGTATCAGATCATCCCATAAGTTCTGTCTGAATTTACCTGAAATTTAAAGAGTATTTTATAATGCCTAATGGAGCTGAACATTATTTTCATGTTTAGATGTTTTTTTTTAAACTGATCAAATTTTATTTCAGAGAAAAATAAAATAAAATTTTGTTTGATGAAAAGCCTGCTAACGTGGAAGTACCCAAGAATCATTTGAGGCACATAATGCTTTATGAGTTCAAGAAATGAAACTCAGCAGCCGAAGCGGCTAGAAACAATCACTCTGTTTATGGAGAGAAATGTGTGAATGAAAGAACTTGCAGAAGATGGTTTGTAAAATTCAGAGGTGGAGATTTCACCCTTGAAGATGAAGATCGAACCGGACGTCCAGTTGAGTTTGATGAAAAGCTTCTTGAAACAGCCCTTGAAAAAATCCTGTTTTTTCAGTTGAGGAATTGGCAGTGGTTCTCAGTTCAAACCATACAACTATTCATCGTCATCTTCAACAACTTGGAAAAGTTCCTAAACTTGGGAAATGGGTGCCTCATGAATTGTCTGAAAACAACCTGAAATCCCGAGTTGACATCTGCTCTTCTCTCCATTCTCGCCAACTTGTTTTACCTTTTTTGGATAGACGAAAAATGGATCTTTTATCGAAATGTTAAGCGTCGTAGACAGTGCCTTGGTAAAGGGGAAGGACCCCAGCCACAGCCAAGAAGGGGACTTCATGGGCAAAAGGTTCTTCTTTCAATCTGGTGGGATCACCAAGGAATAATCCACTTTGAATTCTTACCACCTAATGCAATAATTAATGCTCAAATATACTCTCAGCAATCAGAGCGTTTGAACCAAGCATCGAGGAAAAAAGACCTGCTCTAGTGAATCGAAAAGAGTTGATGTTTCATCAAGACATTGTGCGACCCCACACAGCAAGAATCACGTCACAAAAGATCGAAGAACTTGGTTGGGAGAAAATTCCTCATTCATCTTATTCTCCCGATCTTGCTCCTTCAGACTACCATTTGTTTCGTAGCTTACAGAATCATTTGGAAGAAACAGCTTTTGTAACACAGGAAGAGTTTAAAACTGACATTTGTGAGTTCTTCGAATCAAAGCTAAAATAATTTTACAGTAATGAAATTAGTAAGCTTGTTAATAGATGGAAGGAAGTCATAGATAATCAGGGAAAATACATTGTTGATTGAATCTGTAATTAAATGTAACATTTGGTCAATTGTTTTCTTTATTCAAAATTCGGACAGAACTTATGGGATGACCTGATATATGAAAAATAGATCATTACTAATATGACTATAATTTTACTATTTTTGGATGCATGTTTAAAGGAATAGAGGGTTTTTTTATGTTTTACCTTGAGCACTTTTTCTTAAACAAAACATATATATATATATATATATATATATATATATATATATATATATATATATTGACCCCACATTTATAATGAATTTTTTAACAGACATTTCCTACCTACTATATTTTTTTTGCACTGTAACCTAGGATTTCGAAATTTTTTAAGATAGTTAATGTATATTCAGACTTATCACACTTAAACATGCAAAGCATCTATTTTTGCAGACATTTTCCTCGCTTTCCTTCCTGCACTGTTATTACGATCGTGTTTCTATTTGTTTCTATCTGTTTATTTTTTATGCACCCTCCATTTTCCAAAAGAATTTTTATCAAAATATTTTATACTTTTTTTTGCGGTTCCTATGTTTTTTTTTTTCACTTTCATTTTATTTTTCTTGCCTTCTTGCCCCCTAAATCTCTACCCATCTAGTCAAAACTATCAACACTGACTGACCATATAAAGGATGTGACTCACATTAAAAGCCT